>NC_051168.1:91909088-92332989 GCF_013339725.1 Rhipicephalus microplus | reverse complement strand
GCACTTGTGTTCGTCATTTAAGAACACTTTTCAATCTAAATTAATTTTAAAATACATGCATCGGCCATTAATAAAACAAACACGTCGACGCTACTTCGACGGCTTGGCCGGCTCAGGCCTTCGACGGGTCCCGACCAAAAATCGCCCCCGCCGCTGCGATCAGAGCGAAAATTTCCAACATGTTGAAAGCTCGCTGCGGACCGCTGCGGCGGGAGCGAACTGGCCTTTTTTTCGCTGCGAGTGAATTCGCGGACTGAAAATCGCTACTTTTTGTGTCATGTGAGACGGCTTTTTCGCGCCGGTGCGTTACGCAGACAACACTGCGTCTCCGTCTTTTCGACGGAGGGACGCTGGGCGCGTTGAAACGCTCATGCGTCAAAGCAACGCAGCCGGGAGCGTGCCTGCGAGTATGTGGCAGGACCGGCGCCTGGCGTGGCAACGCTGGCGTGCCGCTGCCGCAACGAAATGAACGCCGGCGTGCACGCGCACGACGTCACGTCGGAATGTATTGGCACTTTGACTGTGGCAAATAGTCATGTTCTCACATAACACGCATCTCCTCAATATCATGTTTGCACCAGTCAAATACCTTCGTCATCCATTGGCGTCACGTAATACCAAATTTATCATATGTGAAGCTAGCGAAACGGCCGCGAGCGCATCATCAGTGTGACATGTAGTCATGTTGTTACATGACATGTTGTCATGATTATCATGTTTGGGTGTGTCATTTACCTACGTCGTCTGTTTGCGTCGCGTAATAGAGAGTTTGGTACATGTGAAGCTAACGAAACGGCCGCGAGCGCATCATGGGCGTAGCATGTAGTCATGTTGTTACATGACTGATATATGACTGATATATGATTGTATACGATCTTAATACGGTCATGTTAAGCCATACCAAGTTAGGCATTGATACTATTATCGAAACGGCCAGGAGGGCTAAAAGTAGTAGGTGGCTGGATAGATACGCTCAAAGTCATCGAAGTTCGCTAAGAAATGCTTCGCATTTAAAAGACTCCGGCACGCGGAATCGAACGTGAGATCTCCACGTCGTGAGTACGAGACGTAAACCACTGGGCCACCAAGTAGTACCTCTTTAAACGTTTAAACGACGATCTATTTATATCAACCACTTACCGCTTTTGGTGGGCATCTCGGGGGGGGGGGGGGACTATCACGTTTTCAGCATTACAGCAAGATGGCGCAATGAGCACGCGGCGGCTTTCATCTCTCATGCGTACTTTGGCCCATGGCCAGGAGGGGAGTGGACGATCTCTTGCGTGCCCTTATCTCCCGGTGGGGAGGATCATACTCTTGGCTGGCGTTGGTTTTGCATTGAACGATTCTGTTGTAGTTACGAGGCGCACAAAGGTCACTGCTATCTTTCCATAGCCTCTGTTTGCGAAAAGGGCGCTCTTCAGACACAGCGAAGTAACAACTTAGACGCTCATTCGCGTTCATCTGCAGCTGTGAGTACGTTTCGTGCTTTATTTGTGCGGAAGAAACGCGGGGCACGTTTCGATCTGCTTGCCATTCTGAGCGTGTCCTTCCAATTTGTTGCTATCGCGTTCATTACTTCGCCTTTGCGGCGAAGCTGTGACTTTTTCTAACCATATGTTCTGGTGCCCGAAGGCAATGTGCACTTGTTTCACGGAATATTACTGTAATATTACATGTTGTATTGTGAAGCCTGTGTATAGAACGCGTGTGTTCATGAAGCCTAATTTTTATTTCACTGCATCTTCAAGCAGATGAAGGTATTTTAACGGCATTCACAAGCACAGTGAGAGGTAAAACACCTGCTTATCACGCAGACGGCTTGGGTTCAACCCTCACTCGTCTCCAGAAATCGTTATTTTTTTCATTTATCATCTTTTTGGCGTTTCGGTCACGCACAGATGACTCTCCGCTCACTAAACAACGACGCCGACACCACGATTTCTGCGAAAGGAGCTATTTCGCAGAGAGACCTCTTTTCTGGGGCTCTTTCCCAGTGCAGGGTAGCAAACCGGATGTGCGTCTGGTTAACCTCCCTGCCTTTCCTTGCACCTTTATTTCTCTCTCTCTCTCTCTCTCTGGGGCTTTACGTCCCAACAGTGCGATGAGTTTACGACACACGTCACAATGAAGGAGACTGGAAATTTCGACAATTTGTTTCACCGTGCGCGCAGTACCCGCGCCTCTACCATCTCTCCTCTATCGAAATGGGACGGCCGTCCCCGGGATTGAGCCCGTGAGCTTTGGTTCAGCAGCCGAGTACCATATAATCATGCACTGCTAATGCGTCGTGCATACTCGACCGCAACCGTCAGCATTCAGAATACTGCTCCAAACGATGTCTTTCCTTTCGCGGGGCAGGTTCAGTCATTCCTCGCACACCTTAGAACCCCATTGTGCGGAGGTGACGCCAAAATTAACAAAGAAGAGGGCTGAAAGGAAGCTCTAAATAGCGGTGACCTCTTGGTTCAACTTCGGGCTGTCCGGCGAAAGGGCGGAGGGCCATGGTCATCTGGTCCCTACGTAGGAGCGGCCCGCGACTGCTACGCATTCCCCCTAAAAGGAGCCTGACAACACAGTTCGTCCGGACCACAATAAAGTTCTCTCTCTCTCTCTCTCTCTGTCTGTCTGTCTGTCTGTCTGTCTGTCTGTCTGTCTGTCTGTCATCATTTAAAATAATTTCGACTTTTTTCTAACATTGCGGCGCAGCCCGAGTAGTGTGGTTGTAGAACTTGTTGCGGGAGAACCTCTCACCAAATGACAAGAAAGTAATAAGCGCGGGGGGCTATTTATTGGCAGGAAAAAAAAGGTTAATAAAAATTTCGATGAAAAACACGGCCCTCACGTAAACACCAGTTTTACATACAGTTTTTGTTTTGGTATAGCGCATTAATTTAATCTCACTTGAAGGCATCCTTAGAGCTATTAAGAAGGTTCTGAAGATGAACAAAAAGAACGCAAATGGTTGCTCGGCATTCTGCATTTTACAAGTTAGCGTGTTCGATATTATCACAAAAGTCAACAATATGGCAGTCACCTATCAGAGGCTCACGGGACGGCCTAGTGCTCTCCCATAGTAGAGTACCAGGTACTCTGAATGGTTCACCATTTTTTTTTCTAAACCACATGATGTTAATGGCATACCAAAGGACGTTCTGGCAGCGGGATGGCTCAGTGCTCTCTCATAGTAGAGTACCAAGTACTCTAAATCGTTAACAACTTTTTCTAAACACAATAGCATTTTATTGTGCCTGTTATACAGACGCTTGTCCCTTAGCTTTGTTGCGTCCCATGAGAGAATGAACTTTTTCTAAACCCTAATAGCATTTAAAAGTCCATTTGAAGAACAACGCCGGAATTGCCGGGCGAAAAGACGTTGGACTCTTACAAACGCGTCTCTCCCCTCCGAGGTCCGTGACCTAAACTGGCTTAGAAAATGGGAGGATTTACCAACGGCCGACCGCCTTGCGGCGTGGGGCGTGGAGCCCTCCGCCACATGCCCGCAATGCGGTCGCGTCGAAACACTCAACCATGTCTTCCATGAATGTATAGTAGCGCGCACCTTATGGCGCATGGTTACCGGAATGTTCCAAACAAGTATGCAGTGGAAGTCTAGCCACAGGGATAACTTTGTCGTACTCTTAATGGCTATCGGAGCCTTCGTCTTATGGAAACGAAGGGGACTGGCCTGTCTGAGGGGACGCCCCCAGAGAGCCATGTTTCCCCTACTACATCGGCTAAGAAACATAATGCTTATGCATCTTGACGCAGAACTAGTCATGCTGGGAGAGGAGGCTTTCCTCGGACGGTGGTTTACGCGATTTATTATCGTAAAAAACAACAGAGTTTCCATGCCTTTCCTCCCTTATTGAGGAGGTGGGCTAGAGCTTGTACCACTGTGACATTAGTGCGTGTATTTTTCTTTTCTTCTTTAGAAACATGTATTTCTGTGCAATATTGTTCTTGAGCGCGAGAGAAAATTGTACTCACAGGTGAATGCAAAACATTACCCTTCACTGTGAATGACCACCCCTTGTTTGTTGATATAGCCTTACTGTCTATTGAATTTTAATCATCTCGATGGCAAGAATGTCCTGTCTTTGTTGAACAATTTTTGCATTGTACGTCACTGCGTACACTATAAGTTCTTTCACTGTATATAACAGCTTGCATTGTACATACACATTGTTCACTATTGTCCATTTTTATGTGTGCACATAGGCTGTGTATGATATATCCGGAAATAAAATTCTCTTAAACTTGTTACCAATTTGCAATTAACTTCACTGTCTTTCTTCGTTGCCTCTAGAGGGACGGCTCAGTGCTCTCCCATAGTTGAGTACGAAGTACTCGAAATCGTTAAACATTTTTTTTCTAAACACGCATGATATGGTGATAGTAGAGCACAGCTATCCCATAGTAGAGCACCTAGTGCACTAAATTATTAACAACATTTTATAAACACGCAATGTTATTGATGTCTGTGACAATAATTTTTTTCTAAACACCTCCCAGTACGTGTTTTCTGGGCTCGTACATTTGGTTGTATCTAAAGACGCCCACAGGACGGTTTGCTGCTCTCCCATATATATAGTAGTGTATCAAGTACTTTAAATCGTTAACAACTCTTTCTAAACACTACGCTTATCAACACTGGGGACCCCAGGGACGGCTTTATGCTCTCACATAGTAGAGTATTAAGAACTCTAAATCGTTAACCTCTACTTCTAAACGCACGAAGAGTTGCTGAAGGGATGGCTCACTACTCTCCCAAAATTCGAGTACGAAGTACTCGAAATCATTGAACACTTTTTTTTAAACACCACAAGCACGTGGTGTTCTGCGTCTTGGCACTGGGACGGCTTGTTGCTATCTTATAGTGGAGGACACCGTACTCTAAACTGTCGGAAATTTGTTCTAAGCGTGGTAGTATTAGGGACAGCTGAATTTCCCATTGTATAGTGCACGTAGTGCTCTAAAGCAATCACAGTATATTCAAAACACAGGTGTTCGTCACCAAATGTACGCACTACGATGGCCTCGCCACGGTGGTCTAGTGGCTAAGGTACTTGGCTGCTGACCCGCAGGCCGCGGGATCAAATCCCGGCTGCGGCGGCTGCATTTACGATGGAGGCTGAAATGTTGTAGGCCCGTGTGCTCAGATTTGGGTGCAGGTTAAAGAATCCAGTTAGTCAAAATTTCCGGAGCCCTCCACTACGGCGTCTCTCATAATCGTATGTGGTTTTGAGACGTTCAACCCCACAAATAAATAAATAACTAAATAAATAAATAAGTAAGTAAATCAACGCACTACGATAAAATATAGACATTCTGAACGCAGATCCTCAAAGGAACAGCATGTAGCTCTCTTGAGCCTTCCGTGCCCTGAGTCAAGTATTTTTTAAACACATCAAAATAACTTTAGATGTCTCATAAATAACATGAAAACTAAGTGCTGGGGGCGTAAACCCGAATGATGCGGAAAAAAATTATGTGGCCGATTCCTCTGATATAGGAATCGGTGTAAATCGACAACATAAAAATGTCTGCAGATGGGTAATTAAATGTTTACTGCACATTGATATGTAATGTCTATTGGGGCTAAATGGCTACATCGTCTTTCGACGTTGACTCATCCATGTTGATGCCTGGTGACACTTCTGCCTCACGACAAGCAACTACTCGCGACCTGGATACACTTTCCAGAGACACTGAATTAGTCCTAAGGGAATACGCGCAGTAACAATCGAGTGTGCTTTTTGTAACCGATGGTAGGTTTTAAGCCGCGAACTCATTATGGTAATCACATCTTGTGACGCCCGATGGCATTGTACGCTTGTACCACGCAATATTACTGTGATGTTACATGTTGTATTGTGAAGCGCGTATACAAGACACGTTTTAGGGGCGAAACTCCTTATAGTGGCACCCGTTCGTCTCCCGTAGTTTGTAACAAGTATAACATTTTGACCTCCAAAGTGGTGCCGGTGAGAGACTTCTTTTGTGCGTTGTTGAACAATAAAAAATAGTGCTCAATGTACATGTCAATGGCTGCTAGTGAGGAATGAGAGACAGGAGCATTCGGCTTTTAGTTAACGCGCAGACTGCGATCACCTTTAGCAGCCATTGACATGTACATTGAGCACTATCTGACAAGAAAGGGTTGCTACGTTATACTCGCTGGGTGTAACCTCCTTACCTTTAGAAAGGTTTAGCGAGCGTTGAGCCGCAGTGCCATAAATACAGTGAACAAGTATATAACATGAACTCGAGGTGGTTAAAGGTGGGAAGTGGACCCGAAGCGCAAGCCGTAAGAAAGTGTGCGTGTGCCACCTCTCGTTTAGTCCTTGGAATGTCCGCTGGATGGCGGTGCTTCTATATGGGGAATATATGATGAAAAGAGGCGAGATGGTGGTACTTGGAGTGTTAAATAGATGGACGAACGGACACATAGACAGATGCATGGATAGACGCATGAACGGACGCAGGGGCGGCTGCATGGACGAACGCAGGGACGGACGCATGAACAGACGCACGCACGGACGGGCTGATGGACGCATGGACGGTCACACTGACGGACGCATGGTCGGACGGAAGCAAGAACGAATGGACAGACGAATTCTTCGCCCCACTCTTCATCATTCACTCAGTGGATATGCTGCCATTTTTTTTTTGTAAAAGATGAAAGTTAATGTCACTGCATTTTGAAATAGAGTTACTTTTACTGCATTTCCAAGCAGACCCGTTGCTGTGCTGTAGAACACCACTTGCCACGCAAACGACAGGCGTTCGACCCTCACTCAGACCTGGAAAGTATTATTACTCATTTTATTTCCATCTATCTCGATTTTTTTTCTGATACGAACAAGATATTTTTTTTCGCTCAGAACCAACGCGGTTGCCAGCGATGTCGACGCCAGAATTTCTGCGAAACGAACGCAACGTCAACGCTATCGTCACCGCTATCGTCAACGCTATCGCGTTCAAGGAGCGGGCAGGAAGTTTGGTCAAGTTGAACTTGGTTTGGCACTGTACGCTTCTAATTGTAAAATATGGAAGAAAAGGAAGAAAGTGAGGGAAAAAGGGCACACGTGCATGCGCCAATGATGTTATTCGACGATAAAGTGCAGCTGCCATACATATTTTCAATCACACCGAAATTTTCTATAAGCATGAAGGCATGGGCACCAGGCGAGTTGTCAAGGCAGCAAAGATTGCACGAAAAAGCACGGCGTGCATGAGTCAGCCTTCGGTTGCACTATCTGAGAGAGCAATAACATATCTAGTTGAAAGACAGGGATAATAGCAGCAAAGCAACCATGCGTATTTCTTAAAGTTAATTCTAGCGCGAACACGCGACACGATCACTCACACACGCACACACCCAGGCATCAAACACACACAGTGTGAGTTTGATGCCTGGGTGTGTGCGTGTGTGAGTGATCGTGTCGAGTGTTCGCGCTCGAATAAACATTTAGAAATGTTGTACCAACTAGCCCAACAACAAGTTCTTTTACAACCATACGTATAATGTGAGTCGAATTATTCTCCTGACAACGTCTGTCCCGCTTTCTTTTCTGCCGTCACTTGTCCCTTGCGCTGCTCAACATCGTGAACTAGTGCAAACTTGCCCAGCTTTCCAAATAGAACTACGCAGGGCTCAAGCCGAGACGTCTCCATAAAGTGAAGTAGTGCGATTGCCGCAGTGTACACATATACGCCGATCAAAGCAGAAACTTTAGTGTATTCTTCTCTCTCACAGACATAAAAACACACAAACAAGCACAAATACACAAACCTATACCTTGCTGGCGTCATTCAAAATATACGCCACCAGCTCCTAACCTTGCGTACGAAAAATACTCCCGAGGTTCACGGCAAGCTAAGGCGTCGTTCTCTTACACTGTCACGTGCCGAAACTACGGCGCAAAAGGTAGTGCATTAGTAAATTGCTTCGATGATCGGGCTGGGTGCGGTAAAAATTGGACCAATACCGCGAAGAGTTTTCGGGCAATGCATGGTACCGTGAACCACGTCAGTTTGGAAATCGAGGAGGTGAGAAGGTGCACGTTCTGCGTGTTGCTCGCTAAGTGGCACGACTGCGTAATCTGGTCCACCGGCTGGAAAACACGAAACACACTGCAAACTTAATCTGGTACAGCTTCATTGTTAAAGAAGCAATACACAGCATGATAGTACAAATAAGGAAGCTATAGCTTCCTTATTTGACGTAGAAGCAGTTCAGACGCGCATGCAGCACGCACGCACGCACGCACGCACGCACACACACACACACACACACACACACACACACACACACAAATTTAGGTGTCTAAGGAAGGAAGGTGGGCGATGGACCCTGAAGACGTCTGTGGTTCTGTTGCCTAATTACAGCCCAACAGAAGTCGGACGAAGGAATTACAATAGATATAGCACGAATACCGATGGCGTCTGCGATCACGAATCAAGTTTTGCAGACATTCCATGAAAAATAATTCGTAGGGATGCCCTTCAATGTGCTGATTTTCAGGTCACGCTCAAGTTGTTCCCTGTCGACATTTAGTCCAGGAGTTCATCCTTGATACGTTCTATCTTCTGCATAAAGATAACTGAAATAATATGACCAGTAAACATCTCTTGTCAATGGGAATAATTGGCCGAGAATGGTGAGTAAACAAATGCATTAGTTTAGGTCCAAAGAAATCAGTACGCCATAAAATGGTGCCCCATCTAACTCTAACCTATAGCCTTTTTCAGTCGCTTGCAATATTCTGTACCATCGTGCTCAACACCTGTACGAGTAGTTTGATTACCGTGCAACACTGAAAGACAAAAAAATGTAAGTCCCTACGTGGCACTAGCCGGGTGGCGCAAAGTTTCCCCTGCTCTTTTCTGGACTCAACTAAATTATTCATCACTATCAACATCATCATACAGCAAGGGTGTGCGAATATTCGAGTTTCGAATTCAAATAGAAAAACGCCTAAACGAGTAATTCTAGTATTTGAAATTTTCAATAATTTGACTGGACGAATATCTAAAACATGACCACGGCTAATGCTGCAACTTGGTCAGGGTCCGTGCAGCTGAAGGTAATGCTGAAGCCGTTATGGTAGGCCTTCCGTTAAAAATTGCACCGATATCCTAGCTGAAAAGCGAGCTCTGGCTTATTTCAAAGGAGATTGTGCCGCTTCCGCTCATAAAGGCCTTACAGTTAGGAGGCTAAAGAAAAGCTTCGATGAGCCTCTGATTCTAAAAAAAAAAAGATTAGTTATTTTTTGAAACACTGACTCTATCTTACACAGGTATCGCCAAACTTTTTTTTTTTTTTTTTGCGAAACCTTCCCACCCCAGCGGGGACGGCCAGTGTCCGCGTGTTTTCAACTGTCGGTAACATATGCTACAACACAGCGAGAGAGCCTGAAGTAGGTGATGTGAAACAGAGTGTGTTTCTGCATAACTGAGCTTCTATCTTTCGGTAGCAGTCGCTCACTGAGTTATGTGCTGAGCACAAGAGGAAACTTCATGTCCTCACACTTTCTTTCAATTTTAACTAATACTTTTTTTCTTTTTTGGTACACTTTTTTTCTTTTTTTTTTTGGCCCTCCACACCGTGCCTCGCGAGGCGGGCCGGGGGCCGCGATTTAAAAATATATCGTCCATGCGAGCGGTTGTTATTCTCGCCATGTCTGCATTTGCCCGTGAGAGGAATGACTGACAGCGCTACGTCATCGTCATCTGCTTCGACGGCTGCAGGAATGGGTAATGGGACCCGAGCTAATTCAATGTTAACTTGGAGTGCACCCACGAGGGAAGGAAACACAAGAACCTTTGTACACGCGCTACAGAAACAACTATAGTCGTCCAGCACGGCGCAATTGTAAACAAACATAGAGTTAAGCACAAAGCGGACAGCGTCGCTGCCACCATCGCTACATTAAGCGAATGCGTTTTCATTTGAAACAATGTTTAATGCTTTGTTTGCTTCAGACCTACTCAATATTGTGTTTTTGTCAAAACCGCATAACGAAGATTCACAAAAAAAGCAACTATAGTTGCTTTTTTATTGTGAATCTCTATACGTATGAAACTGGGATACTTCCACCAAAACCAAACAGTGCCGGCTTAGCCCCCTCGCGGCAACTGTTGCAACCTTGTGATTGCCGTGTGACATTTCTACAACTCCATCTCTGTCGAACTGCGTAGGGGAGATTCACGTTGACGGAGTTCAAAGTTAAGAGAATTTTGTCATGGCCGTGTGACATGGGTATAAAACCTTTTCGCTGTCGAGAGGCGTCCAATGCATTGAACTCTCGGACGTTCGCCGGGGACGCTAAATTTCCTCATTGCAACGAGAATTTGGTTCCTGAGAGCTTTTGTTCAGTACAACTATACGGCACCGCTCTCTTCCATCTGACGCATACAACAAAAATAGGCCGAAAAATAAGCCCAAATCTTAAAGTTAAGTCGTCGATTTTAGACCTTGTCGAATCAAAGCATCAATGGTGGCTAGAAGTTGGATTGTCTAGGTATATGACGGCAAACTATAGTGTGCAAATCCATAATCAATTGAAATAACCAACGAATTTTCCCCAACTACCGCTTGCAAACACAAATCTTAAGGCATACGTCTACTGTGGGTAAATTGCCGCAACAGCTTCTATTATTCACCACAGCTTGCCCAGCCGCTGTGGCATCGCGAATGGAAGATACGAACAACGAGTATAATTCATTACGTTTCGAAGACGCAACGCTCCTGCGTGATCTAAATTCAGCTCACGGAAAGTGTAATGGGGCATCAAACTTTCGAAGCCCCCATCAGAAAAATATTCATTACAATACACAATATTTTGTTCACTGACATTAAAATGACCACGTGGTAAGCTTAACATTGTCATCACATATTTCGTGAATTTTTCAAGAGAAACCATCTACATGATACAAAATAAACAAATGCTTCAGAACAGTCCCGTCCCTGTATCATATACCCGAACAAATCGTTATTAATTGCAAGGGGCAAGCAAACACAGCAAGCACCGATTGGCAATCTGGCAAACATTTTATTCCTTGTGAAGCCGTGCGCCATGTGCGGATTGTGCCCTGCGTGTTTGATATTGCTGCAATATATATATTCAGTAAAGCCGATGTTTTATAGATAGTCTCGTGCACTGAAACATCGTGTGCATACAGTACGCATTTTATAGGGGTCACACAAGCCTGCTTGCTTGTTTGTTTACAAAAAAAAAAAGGACTGTCCACGCTAAATAAATATAGTAAACTAACAGGCAAGTCTGTAAGTTTCTAAGGTTGTTTGTCACTAGAGCGTGGCACAAGTATCACCAGAGGTGTCTGAGCATGCGAAATTGTGTCATTGCGAAAGACAAAAAAGAAAAATGATAACCTGTTATATCGAATAATAATAATAATAATAATAATAATAATAATAATAATAATAATAATAATAATAATAATAATAATAATAATAATAATAATGTAATAATAAATTTTGTTTAACGTGTCCTGCACTAGCTATGAGATCCTAGTGCAGGGGCACGCAAAAATAAAACAATACAAACAATCAATATAATACAGACACGCTTCAGGAAATAAAATAAAGAGAGCTAGAACACACAGAAAAAGAGATCAGTGCAAAATGGGAAGAATGAAAATACAAGACGATAATCATTGAAAGGAAGTGAAAAATAATGGGAAATATACACAACTACGTGGAAGCCTTCTTGAAAGACGGAAAAAAAAGAAGCTGTAAATTGTGAGAAACTATGGAAGGACGTTCCAGAGCTGAGATAAAAACAATGACAGTGGACTGTGAAAAACATCAAGATCATGAAAGTTAACAATAAAAGACTAATAAATACTACAACAACAACAACAACAACTACTACTACTACTACTACTACTACTACTACTACAATAATAATAATAATGAACACAGCGCGTCAAGCTCTACTTTAAGACTAGGCAATCTTCGCGACATTTACTCTCACATCTTCTGTGTATAAACAAACCCCGACTATGTATCTGCTAATTCCACAACGTGACTACTCACTGAGATTAATTGCAGAACATCTGAACAATGAGCTTGCTGGTGCCATTGTGAGCGCTTATGTTAGAACTCGCCAAGGGAAAAAAAATCGCATTATATTCACGGAGTGAATGATAATGACTAGGGCGAAGCGTCCGTCCGTCCGTCCGTCCATCTGTCTGTCTGTCTGTCTGTCTGTCTGTCTGTCTGTCTGTCCGTCCGTCCGTCCGTCTGTTTGTCCGTCCGTCCGTCTGTTTGTCCGTCCGTCCGTCCGTCCGTCCATCTGTCTGTCTGTCTGTCTGTCTGTCTGTCTGTCTGTCTGTCTGTCTGTCTGTGGATATGCTGTGCGGGCTACGCCGGAGGTATGGACTGCCCTGGACCATGAGGAGCTTTTCGTCTAAAAAAAAAAAAAGACAACAGTCAAGACTCTTGCTGTTCGGATACGTCGCACAGTTCTGCGCAGCCGCTGCCAACTTAGCCTTGGGTTTTCTTCACTTGGCGCCCACGTATACTGCAGTCTGATCAACCAAACGTTATCTATACTATACGCATTATGTGGTTTGTGTTCTGTTTGGCTCGTACCTAAGGACGGAAAATCGGCTAAGAAACACCCATATGGTAACAAAATGTCTAATTCGCTGCAACTTGAACACTATTGATGAACACTAAAAAAAAAAGAACAAAGATGATGCTTTCGGAGTATACTAAGAGTATGCCTTCTTCAATAAAATATTAAGTTTTCAACAGTTGTGCAAGCGTGAGAAATATACAGAAAACGCTTGTAGAGAAAAAAAAATATTAGGCACACACCTATTTAACAGTGTACTAAGCAGGGACTTTAAAAGCAATTTCGCTGAGTGTCAAGTAACAGCAACGTAACAACCCTTGTATGCCTTTAAAATGACGGCATAATTTACGCAAGAAAGAGAGTGCAGCTCATCGTGTTCGTACGTTGAACATTTTTTTTTTTGCAGGAAAATTACAATATACCCGTGCAGGACGCAAGGAGTAAAAACTTAAAGGCTTGACGAGGACTGCCTCGAGCGCAAATTGCTAAGCATACTCTCGGCCAACTAGTTCAGACTAGATCACTTTAATTGCCCCGCCACGGTGGTCTAGTAGCTAAGGTACTCGGCTGCTGGCCCGCAGGTCGTGGGATCGATTCTCGGGGCTACTGTGACTGCATTTTCGATGAAGGCGAAAATGCTGTAGGCACTTGTGCTCAGATTTGGGTGTACGTTAAAGAACCCCAGGTGGTCGAAATTTCCGGAGTCCTCCACTACGGTGTGTCTCGTAATCATATTGTGGTTCTGGGACGTTAAACTCACACATATATTTTATTAATTTTATTTTATTTACAGTATACTGCATTCAAAGACCAAACAGGGGGGCATAATAAAGAGTGATTCACAATGTAACTTCAATAAAAAGAAAGTTCAAGCAATCAAAACATGTTAAGGCAATCGAACACAGGATAACATTTGAACAAAGTAAAACGGCTGCTAGAAATTGCAAAATTGCAACTAGAGAATGCAAATCAAGATCACTAATTATGAAGTAGAGCTGAAAGTCATATGTTTTTCGTTATTAACAAGGTGCTGAAAGCATTGCGCCCGCAATTTCTCATCCTCATCACGGCACGCAGTATCACCCGACAGAGACAAACCGTTCGATTCCGCGCCTTTTAATCCTCGATTGCTTATTAATGCCGAGCCACTGCGGTAAACGAACCGCATCAAGTCCGGCGAAGCCCGTTTCACGGCGCGTCGCGAAGGCAGCAGAGAGAAAATCGGCTCGGAAAGGAGGTCGTGGGTATACCGGTTCTGAGCGAGCCGAAACGTCGCCGGCCGCTTTCTCTCTCCCACTTCTTTCTTGTAATTTCTCTCGCTCGTCGTGAAGGCTCGCCAGAGAGCAGTGGAACAAACCGGGTGGAATGTAGGCCAGCGACGCGCCTGCGAGACTGTGCACCCGCCCCAGCCCTGCCCGTCCAGCGGGGGTTTTTGCTTGCTCGTACAGCAAGCAGTGAAAGCCGCAGCGAGGTCGACCTGTCCGTGTCCCCGAAGTGAGGCTTTTACAGTTCGCCGAATCGTCGTCCCTTTTGCACGTGTGCGTGAAGACGGCAGCAGCGGGTTTTGTGTGTTGCTGTGAGTAGTGATGCGACCAAAAGACGAGTGCGCGGCCGTAGAAATCGCGCTAAGAGATGGTGTGTGAGTGTTTCAGTGCGGGAAGTTTCCAAGCCAGCAACGAAGACGCCATACTTTCTTCGAGGTCTCCGCTTGTGCAGCGCGCGCGCCAGTGCCAACGATGAGGGCGGTTCGCGGCGGATTTACCGTTACGGCCGTCCTAGCGACGGTCGCGGCGGTTCTACTGCTCCGCGGTGTGACGTGCGAGGACCCTCACGAGGGCCTCTACATCGGTAAAATCAACACGTACGCGCATCAGGTGTCCGGTCATGTGTACGCCATCGACGAGTACACGATACTCATCAAGAACTTCTTCTACGACGGCTTGGGTCAGGACGCCTTCTTTTGGGCCGGATCCAGCGTGCGACCAAGCAACGTCGGTTTCATCGTTCCCGACGAAGAAGGCAAGACCAACAAGCTGCAGCCGTACACGGATAAGGACATATACCTGCAGCTACCGAACAAGCGCAAAATCACCAGCATCCGCTGGTTTGCGGTGTGGAACTTGAGAGAGCATGCCAACTACGGTGATATCTTCTTTCCCGAAGGATTCGAACCGCCGTCACCCAGGCGGATATCGGAGTTCTCCAGGCGCTGGCGCCGGTGTTCGTTCGGGAACGGTCGTGATCGTGGATTCCAAGACGATTGAAATCCCGGACTTCTACTTTAACGGGAACGTCTCGGACACCTACTTCTGGGTCGGCCTCGGACCGCAACCGAACAGCGCCGGTCAGAAGATTCCCGACGAGAAAGGTTACCTCGAACCACTCGGTCGTTACGAGGAGAAGACCATCCAGCTGACGTTGCCCGGAAAGATGAGCGTCTTCGACATCGACTGGCTGAGCGTGTGGAACGCGGAGTCGAACGAGAACTACGGTTCGGTGATCGTGCCACACGGTCAAGACATCCCGCCTTCGAAGCTGGGATCCACGAAGCACGAATCGCGCCTGCCCAATTGCGAGCAGCTGCACGCGACTTTGCAATTACGCTGGGAGATACAGGGTCGCAGCATAACGCTCCAACTCACCGGACAGATTGAGGAGGACGAGTACATAGCGTTCGGCATCAGCGGCGCTACCAACTCTTCCAAGATGGTGGGCGCCGACGTGGCGGTGTGCTACATCGACGGCCACTACGCCAATGCCGTCGACTACAACATATCGGACCGCTTCCCGTGTTCCAACGTGCTCGGCCGGTACAGGGGCGTCTGTCCGGACCTGAAAGTGGAAGGCAAGAGAGCTACCAGATACTGACTTTCACGCGCAAGGACGGGCTCACCAGCTTCGTCTTCCGCCGTACGCTTCTCAACCCGGACGACGATGGGGACCAGATCTTCAACCCTGACGGTGACACTTACCTTGTCTGGGCCATCGGCAAGTACAACGAGCAGAAGGAACCTTCGTTCCATCACACCTTCCCCAGAGGCAATCTGAAGATAAATTTTGGTCGCAAGGACGCCGCCGACAACTGCTTCGAGTTCACCACTGGTTTGAACCGCAAGAAGCCGGATCCCTGGCCCCTGTTCCGCATCCGGGACAAAGCGGTGGACACATTCGTCGCCAGGATCGGTCCCGCCGGCCTTTGGAAGGGCTACGTGGGCATCACTGGCCGTAGCAGTCCCGGCGAGAGCTGGTACATGAACGGCGTGCTCGTTCCCGAAATTCACGTGCAGAGGGGCCGCTCGTACACGTTCCGCGTCGAAGGGGGCAACAACCCTCACAATGCGCGCTATTACCACCCGCTCTACATCACCGACAGCTCATCTGGTGGTTACGCCAGGCTTACGGAGGCGGAAAGGCAGGGCGTCAAGATATACGCCGGCATCCAGTTCGACCGCCGGGGACGTCCCCAACCCAGCGCGGCGGGCCGGCTGTGTGCCTGGGTCTACAACACCTCGGAGCCCCGGCAAGCGGACGAGTTCGCGAGCTTTCCCAAGTTTCGCAACACGCTGCGCCTTCAGTGCGACGACGGCCAGCCCGCAGTGCTCTCGTGGATGCCCAACGACAGCACGCCGGACGTCGTCTACTACCAGAGTTACACGACGCCCAACGTGGGCTGGAAGATCGTCGTGCAGGACGAGATAGTCACCGGCAGTGCGGCCGTCTCCTGGAACCGGATGTCGCGGAGCGGTGCTTTGACGCTGCTGATGGCGTTGCTGTTGAGCGTGAGAATGTGCGTTTAGGAGCCGCCGACTCGCCGGGTGATTGAACTGGTGGTGATGACTGATAATATCCTTAAAATGCTGGCCAAAGTTCTTATAAGCTTTCCTAGGAGAGAGTATACAACTACGTAACCGTGTTTAATAGCAAACGGCTCGTGCCCTTTTCGTAATAATTAGATTTAAATGTTTCGCGAAAAACAGCTTTCTTTGACATGTCGGGGCTCTAGCGTTGACGCGGAGCCGGATTCGCTACGCGTACTTTCTGAGCTTGTTCAGAAAACTCTGGGACGAGGGGCGCAGATTGACCTACATAACGTGGAAAAGTAAATGCGTTAATTTCGGCTGCGCTTTTCTGTGCCTACGTATACTACAGGCGCATCTTGCGTAAGAATATGTGTGCTAAGCAATTGAAAAGCAGCCGATTGGACATGGTGGGTAGTGTGTAGTGTGTGTAACCTTTTGTTGTTAGGCTGCGGCGCTCTAATCTAGGGTCTAGTCGCGCGAGCTTGGCGTGGCGGGCGCGCCTTTGCCAAAGCATCACCCGCACACGTGAACTCGCTAAAGAGCCCGCGGCTGATATTGGTGATGATGTTGTCACAGTGGTTGCTACTACTACAGTCTCCGTCTTTGCGTCTCTATATCTCTCTCTTTTTTTAAACAAATTAGTGCTGCCATTTATGCTTTTCGGAAAGTTCTTCCCGTATTAATGAGAGGAAACGTTCTTTCCGAACGGATTATCGTGAATACTCATGAATTCCACAAAGCGCAAATTGTTTGTGTTTGACACTTATCGCCAATAGACTTGCGAGCGAAACTCAAAAAAAATTATGGAAATGCTTTACCGACGTGTTATGTATTTAGTAGTGTCACGTGTGTTCTGTGCAGATGTGCCGCCCTGAAGTTTTGTGTGTCTGTGCAATATGATGTAATTACGGGAATATGTATTAGAATGTTATCCAAGGCTCCGTGATGACCGCATAATGCGGGAGTGGGTGATTGCATCATGTGTAGGTCAAACGATCGTGCGTGCGTCCTTCGCGGTCTGTACAAACTCACAAATATATATATCAGAGATATACATAACATGTATTCTCGTTGACGAGGAATTCTCTGTTCAGAGGTGCTAACAGACAGTGCATAGAAATGGTGCAAACGATAAAAACGCACCAGGATCTTCATCATTTTGGTTAAATTAAGTTCGACAATGGTTGGATCATTCTATATTTTTAAATCATTCGGGCTGTCTTTAATGCTCGGGCCATGTTAAAACTATTAGGTATATCTTAATTAGAAGTTGTTCCATGGTATATTTTGTCCAATAAGTAGCATGACCTGTTCATAGCACCTTGATGCAAAGGAAAACAAAGTTGACATAACCTGAAATTCTCAATTCGTGAGCGTCATGTTTCCAAAAGCATAAATTGAAAATCTATATAGGTATAAGGAGTTGCTTTGTAGACAAATAACGTAAATTCATTGTTGGGTGGAAGTAGTTTCCCTCGAATGAAAGGAGCAAAAAAGCGACCCATTTGACGGTACTTAGGATTAATTCAATTCAAACATATATGTAGATTATGCAATTTACGAAGGTTACGCTGTGACACAAAACAAGGTGCAGAGAAGCTGTGCTGCAAACTGTAGCCCTGATATGGTATTGTAGCAAGATTTTAGCCAATAAGCAAATATAAACGCTATATTTATGCTATAGAGCCTAATAGCACAGAATGTATGTAGGGCCACCGCTTGTGCAGTGTATACAGTTGGCGTTCTCATCGAAAAACCAAACTCGTAAGAACATATACGAAGCGCGCTTTATAGATTTACAGAGTTATATTGTTCGTTTTAAGGTGCATCAATAATTGTTTTTTGTTTTTTATAGGAGCACATCGCACTCACGAACTTTGCATTACATTGTGCATTTCATCAAGGTGCAGAAAACTGCTCGAGTCAGTCGTTGCATCATTTCCGAACAGCGATTACTTTGTGGCGTGACAGATATATGTTTGTGGAGAAACCATGCTGAAGGGCTTTCTCGGTGAGATGGCTCACTGTGTAAAATAGGTTGAACCAGGGGTCTCAAACACACTGCCTACGGAGCTTTTTGTAGCCGCCCGTTGCTTTTTCACTCGGAATATATGTTCGTGGCTTCGCTAAATAATAGATTCATTATTTCCTATTGAAATAAATAATCCCTTGCTCCGGTAAACTAATCTTTAACCTTTTTTTTCTTTTTCCATCGTTAAGCGAAAAGGCTGTATTCACAATTGGCGTCCAGATTTTAGTGATTGAGGAGATCAGTATTGTTTTTGTGTTTTGGAGCCTGATGTCAGATGTCCATCAGATATGAACCTTATAAGAGATGTGGGAAACGGCGGTCTCGCTCGACGCATCTTCACTGTCCCAGCCCTTGTGGGTTCAACTTTCGTGAACTAGGCCCACTAGCTCAGGTGAGTTTGAGGCCTCTGGTTTGAACCCCACGCTTTTGTTTATGAAATAAACGAAATTACGCTCTTCACTTTTAAACAGATCTCGCCTGAATAAATGCTGGTTATATCCAAGAAACCAGACGAAAAATGTATGGTTTCCTGGCTACTTCGAGCATCTCAAGTGGTACGTAATATGATTAGGAGTGTACATGTGATAAGATGGTTAGAATGATAGAAAAAAAAACTACAAAGCGATGTCAGCATGTGTGCGGAAATTGTTCAGTGAACGAATTACCTTTTTGGTATCCGTTTTACGTGAGATACTTTAGAGAAACGTAGCAGTACTCGCTGATCGGCTAGTTGGTGGATTTCTAAGAGTTAATAGTCAATTTCGCACCAAAATTAACCACATCTAAAGAACGAACACATAGACAGGGCCGGCTGCTTATCTTTGTCTATATACGTGTTTTTATTCTTTGAGTCCTGGTCGCTAGTTTGGTGCAAATTGAGCTATTGTTTCAGAGAAAACCTCGCAGCGTCCAATTGCTAGAATTTTCGTGTGTCCATGTGTGTGTGATTGAAACGCGTATATTTACGGACATCCGTCACCACTGCACAGATTCTGGGGCCTAACGTTGTTCAGGAACGTAACTTGAAATAAAACACCATTGTTCTTCCTGTCATTGAGATCAGCCTGCCGAGTTCATTTTGTTTCTTCAGAGCTGTCGACAGAGGCAGGTGCCACTACTCATTTTCTGGAGGCGGAAAAGAGAGAAGGGGTGCCGACTTTTTTTTTCTTTTAGTAGCACAACAACTTCACAGCATAAATACATCCTAGTTTGCGCTCACCGTGGTCTCACTCATTTGTCTTAATTAGTGGTGGATAGGAAGCACAGAAGAGAGGCGGGGGGGGGGGGGTGACACAAGCTTTAGAGGAACGACCGCCCTTGGCCCCCTCCCCCCTCCGTTAGTACGAGGCAACCATTCGTGGCGTGTTGTGTGTAGCGCACTTAATGCGGCTGATGCAGAGCGTGGAGCCAGTTCCCGACCCGTCAACAAACGAAGCTGATCGGTTCCGCGAAGGCGAACGCGGAAGACCTGCGCACGGGAAATAAAGGAGACTCCTTCGTTCACACGGTTCACGAGCGGAGCCGTCAAGGTCGCCCCTGTCTGGGCCTAAAAAGGGAAAGCTTACTCGGAAGAGCGTCTTGCATGAAGCAGGCCAAATGCCGCCGTCTGGTAAGTCATTGTTAGTATACTCGCGTGCCATTGAGAATGACCAAATGACTTGGGGAAGCGACCATTGGGCTGTCCGAAACATGATGGCGGCACGCAGAAGAGCTTATCCTCCCCCGCTATTGGCGGCGATATCGGGCTATAGGTGGCAGCAGCGTTCCGCGAAAGTGTGGATAGGCGGTCGGCGCATGCAGCGGCGCTTTGTTGCGTGTGGTCTGAGCCGATTGTCCGCGGATAAAATGCATTGACTACAGTTTACTGTTAATAACTACGCTCTTCTCTACTGGATCGTTCCACGACGCCTATGCAATGTTAACATTGCCCACGAGTAAAGCGCATTCTGCCTTTCACAGGGACGCTCGCCCTGGGTGACTCTTCTCACGCTTTCGCACTAAATCACGCCTCTGCTATGTTGTTTGTACGTGATCAGCTTGTGTTCTACCTGCTCCGCATCGTTGTAGCGTGACTGAACTACTTATTTACATCTTTTTCGTCTGCATACTATAAAAAAGAGAGAAAGAAAGATCGTAGAAAGCCGGCATATCTGTGCGATTAGCTCGGCACCGCCGTTCGCACTTTACGCATATGACTTTTTTTCTCTCATTCAGTTCACCATGAAATGTCGTACAGGAGATAAGTCTAGTCAGGAAAACTTAGTGGCTGACGGTGCTTTGCGCTACACTGCGTTTACCACGTGTGCGCACATGTTTTTGCACCAGCGAAAATATATAAATTTTATATAAGAGTTTAGCAGAAAGCTTTTATCGATCGATTACGTGCATGAGAGTGCAACAACAAAGGCCTGGTTGATGGGACAAGCATGTTTCTTTTTTCAGACAAAAAAATTACCACTGCCTTCAGTCGGTGCTACACAAACGCTGCAGACAACGTAAGAAAGACGAATTTTTCTGTGAAATTATACGACAATATATATAAGGCATGTCATCTGAATTAATTATCAACGTCTGGACTTTTTAAAGCGTTCTTAAATCTAAGCACACGGTTGCGCACGGTACTTCTCTTTTAAGTACAGTTTAAGTACCTATGTGTCACAGCTTATGCGATAGTAATATTTCTATGTAGTGGTACCACGGCCAGTTACTAAGTAGTGGCTACACGGGCAGATAAACACAACCAAGGGTCCTCGCATGATCGATAAAACTACAGTGCCGTAGTTGTACACCTTCCCACAGCGCGCAAGTGCATGGCCTAGAGCATGTTTTTTTTTCTTTTTTTTACAACCGAGTCGCTGTACAACGTCGCCTTCACTATTTCATGGTAGTCATGTTTGGGAGAATGCCAAGAGCATTTTGCGATGTGCTTGAAACAGAAAGAGGCACCATCTCTGAAATTATTCTGGAGAATAGAGGGTACGACAACAACAAACAGCACTCTGGAAACTTGCACTCGCCGATTTTATTACAATGCATCAGCAGCCGAGCAAGACCAAATAAATGGTTTCGTATGCCGTTTCAGGCAAACGTAGAAACAGTTACCCTCGTGCTTACATGACCGGTCAAACCACACTTTGAGAACGTGCATGACGTACGCGCACATAGAAAGACGATGTGGCTAGCAGACGATGCACGAAGCAATCCACACCACGGCCTGGCTAAACTTCACTTGCGCAGTCCCTTCTTACGGCCTTCGCAGCGGGTGTAGTACATGCCTTTCGCCACTCCTTTGAGGGGGGGCGCTGCAACCCTGCCATCTTACATAAAAAAGATGGAAAGGCAGCTGCGAAATTTTGGAACCATCTAAACTCCCTAAGAAATGAGACGAGCCTAGAGCCGAGTTTTATAACTACAGCCCAAGGTGCTAGGCTAGAAGGGGACGAAGCTATTGAATATATAAGAACAAGGGCGACAGAAAAATCTCAACAAAGAAGTACTTTATGCACCACAATAGACAAGGACGAATCAAGTGGTGCAATGGCTCCATTTTCATAACAAGAGTGGGAAAGGGCTGAGAAAAGGGTTTTTAGTAGTACATCAACAGGCCCAGATGGCATTCCAATTAGGCTGATAAAGACATTAGGTCCGAAGTCTAAGCAGGCTTTGAGAGAGGCAGTGAGCACAATAATAATCGATGGTGAAGTTCCCGATGGATGGAAACTTAGCAGGATGAGCATGATCTATAAAGGAAAGGGGGACAAAGCTGACATAAACAACTACCGTCCTATAACAGTGACATCAGTGGTCTACAGGCTGGCGATGCAGATTATAAAGGAAAGACTGCAGGCGTGGATAGAGGATGAGGGGGTGCTGGGGGAACTGCAGAATGGGTTTCGGAAACAAAGGAGGTTGGAAGACAATCTGTTCTCACTGACGCAGTGCATCGAAATAGCAGAAAAGGAACACAGGCCCCTGTGGCTAGCATTTTCGGATATCAAGGGAGCGTACGATAGCGTTGTTCAAGAGGAATTGTGGGGAATACTGGACACACTAGGCGTGGAACATGTAGTCACTAATCTTTTAAAGGGTATCTATAAAGGTAACAAGGTAGTTATAAAGTGGGAAAAACAGGTATCCAAGCCTGCAGAGGTAAAACGGGGGCTTAGACAGGGGTGCCCCCTGTCACCCTTATTCATGATGTACCTACAAGGATTAGAGGCAAAATTAGAGGGAAGTGGACTGGGCTTCAACTTCTCTTTAGTCAAACAAGGAAAACTTATTGATCAGGCACTACCAGCATTAATGTACGCAGATGATATAGTGCTAATGGTCAACAACAAGGAAGATTTGCAGAGATTGATGGACATCTGCGGTAATGAGGGAGATAGGTTAGATTTTAGATTCAGTAAGGAAAAATCAGCAGTCATGATTTTCAATGACAACAAAGGTAGTGAGCTTAGAATACAGGAGGTCACGCTAGAGATAACAGATAAATACAAATATCTGGGCGTATGGATAAGCAATGGGACCGAGTATCTGCGGGAACACGAAATATACGTGACGACTAAAGGTAACAGGAATACAGCAGTCATGAAAAATAGGGCACTGTGGAATTACAATAGGTATGATGTTGTGAGAGGAATATGGAAAGGGGTCATGGTTCCTGGGCTGACGTTCGGCAATGCGGTCTTGTGCATGAGATCAGAAGTTCAAGCAAGATCAGAAATTAAGCAACGTGGAATAGGTAGGCTTGCTTTAGGAGCTCATGGGAATACACCAAATAAGGGAGTACAAGGTGATATGGGAAGGACATCATTTGAGGGCAGGGAAGCTAGCAGCAAGATAAAATTTGAGAAGCGATTGAGAAAAATGGGGGAAGAGCGTTGGGCTAGGAAAGTTTTCAGCTACTTGTACATGAAGAATGTCGATACAAAATGGCAGAAGCGAACCAGGAAGTTGACTGGTAAATACTTAGAAAACAGCAGGTGGCCAAACCAAAAAGAACTATCGGTTAAGAAGAAAGTGAAGGAAACGGAGACTGACATGTGGAAAATGGGCATGATTAAGAAGTCCGCACTAGAGATCTATCGAACTTTTAAGCAGGAAATTGCCAAGGAAAGGATCTATGATAATACTCGGGGTAGTTCTCTACTGTTTGAGGCCAGGACGGGAGTACTGCGAACCAAGACATATCGGGCCAAATACGAAGGGGTAGACACAGTATGCAGTGCGTGTGGAGAGGAAGAAGAAACTGCCGAACACTTGATAATGTTCTGTAAAGGGCTTCACCCTATAGTTCAGGATGATGGCGCAGAGTTTTTCAAAGCACTGGGGTTTAGGGACCGGGAGGGCAAAATAAACTTTAAGCGGGTAGACTTAACTAGAAGGAGGTTATCTGATTGGTGGCTAAAGTCAAGGCACGAGTGAAAATTAAACTCTTCACTGCAAAGTACGAATCCTCAAACTCACTTTTTAAGGAAAAAATAAATATAGTTTTTGGTTCATTAGGTATTACGGCTTGGTGGCGCTAGCCACCGCCCGATCTAAAGGGTACAGCCATATCCATCCATCCATCCATCCATCCATCCATCCATCCATCCATCCATCCATCCATCCATCCATCCATCCATCCATCCATCCATCCATCCATCCATCCATCCATCCATCCATCCATCCATCCATCCATCCATCCATCCATCCATCCATCCATCCATTCCACCGCTCCGTACAGCGCGCGAACCCAGGAGTTCGGGCGGCTTCTCCGCTCAGCGCGCGCTGAAAAAGACGTTCTTTAATAATTGAAAACGCACAAATGGTTTATGACATTGCTCAAACCAGATGATGCTGGGCTTGAACCTATACATCCCTTGAAGAGTGCACTTTGCTGGCAGTGTCACAAGCCCTGAAGTGCGCGCATCATCGTAGCCTCTTCGTGACACAAAGCGGCATACCACAAACCCCTTACAAAATCGTCTGGGTACACTGAAAGTTTTATTCCGTCACATTCTAATTTAATGCGAAGAAAAACGGTCTTTTTCTGTCTTTTCTGTGCATATGCTGCGATTTTCTTAACGCATAAGTGGCGCTTGCTTTCGCGATAATATTGGGACGCATTTTTTTTCTCCTTTCAGCAGTCACTGCACTTTCTCGCAATTTGATTGATGGTGTGACACAGGGGAGCGCAATCGTCCTATCGTAGTCTGATATCGACCCACCTGATGAGCGTCGCTGTTTATTGTTTGCGTGCAAACGCTTCCTACTTCTTGTTCAGTGAAAGCGTCTTGTGAAGTTGCAACATCCAGATCTGTTTCGTTGGTTTCCGCTTTTCGCTTTCTTGATGTTTGACGTAATGGCCAAACTCGAAAAGCAGTATCTTAGCGAGGCTTCTATGCACTTGAAATCCTGTGGGAAAGATAGTTCTCCAAAAGGGTAGGCGCGCGCGCTGTCAGGAATAAGTTTTCTAATACGGAACGCAGGAACATATTCTTCATCGCGCATGCATCTGCTGCATGCATACGCCTGTCGATGCAGACTTGTCGTTGGTGATGAGGTTGTCTCTCGCAATATTATTTTGTCACTTGCCGCACAGCTCAGTATTGTTTGAGAATTCGTGAGAAGAAACACCTGGTATTTTCCCCGAATGGGACAAGCAATACGGAACCACAGTGATCGAGCGGCCGTGACGGAACACAGCAATAAACATTCACGCAGCTAATATATATCCATCTGCGTAATGCGTGAACAGAAGGTTGTGCGACTGCCTTCTAGACTCAAAAGATTATTGTAGACTGAACACTGACAAAGCAACGAATGAAATGCAGCTGTGGTGGGTAAATGTCAGAATAAAGGAGCCACACTAGAGATAAAAGGCAGTTCACAACTACCTGCTTGTAGCAATAAGCCACAAACGAATTTATGCAGATTTTTCAGAAAAACAGCTGCTTACTTGCCGAAAAATTGTAATGTTGTCAATTCATGTTTCTAAACTTGTTGTTCTACGAACTAAAAAGATAGATAGCGCAGAATTAATTTGCACTACAGTTTTAGTTCCGGGGCAGGCGGCCTGAGAGCGTAAGCAGCTGCGTTTTCGTTCGCATTCTTCATGAACGTGCCTTGCAGTACAAAGGAATGCAAAAGGACTTGGGGTCTCCGGAATCACTATTTCCAGGTGGAGTGAACACCTTGACAATGCCCACCACCACTCACTGTGCGTGCCGTCCGAAGATGTTATTCAGCAGCAAGGACCCTTTCTCCTCTCTCTCTCTCTCTGTCTTTACTTTCTTTCTCCTTATACCCAGTTCTTTAGCCATTAGATATACAACACAAGCACGTGTTTAAAAGAGTTGTCAGGCTGCAGGCATCCGCTATTACCACTGAAAACACACCAAATGTCTTTGGAAAAATAAAGAAAAATAGAAAACAGCTGGAAAAGGGAAGGCGCGCTCGTCATTCCGTGAGCGAATTCTGAATTGCGTCCAACGAAACCAAGGGCCAAAGGTGTTTAGTGCTCTCTGATTGCAGAACAGGTGCAGCATTGTTTTTCTTTCTCTCTGATTGTTGCCAGCGCTTTATGCCTTCTGAATTATGCCTCTCACTAGCCGACGCTTCCGCACTTTCACTGAGTTTCAGCTTGTATAATCCACGAGCACATACGTACGTTAAGCGGCAAGCCGTCTGGTAAATTAGTTTTCTTTTAGTAGACGATCCTCTCTCTATCCTCGATTTCTTTAATAATCTCCTCCCCCTCTTCGTCGAGAACCCTTATTCCCCGGTTTCACATCGACGAACTCTCTTGTGCCGTGTGCGTGGCGCAGAAGTTGCAATGTCAGGGTCACTGCGCCCCTACCCGACGGGTGGTGAAACATACTCAGAAACTCTCCCATTGTATTCGCGACGACCGAGAAGGCCGTAAGGAAATAAGCGCACGAAGGTACAGTGTAGCCCGTCCGTGTCCACACTTTGCCGATTCGTCCAGTTGCCGCCAGGCGGCGACTCTTCTCGATCTCGTCGCAAATACTATGGTGTACTGAAATATGGGGATATTCTAGTGTGTAGTTATTCTCAATAATAATAGAACTGAGAGACGATCAGACCAAATAAAATATACTTTTTCGAGCTCCGGGAAAATATGCCTGCCTCACCCCTCTACCCGACGGGTGGTTTACAGCATGTAGACGCGCTCGACTCGCGAATGCTGCAAAATGTAAACGAAGATTTCGTTGCGTAGTTTGCCGTTTTGCAACTCCCGTTTTTCTGGGTTGATTTGGACCCTTGGTTTCAATTTTGTTTTTGCTTTCGCGGTCTCTTTTTTTTTTGCGTGTTGCCCAGTGCTATTTTTGGAGACATCTGCTTTATTCTCATCTCGAGCTTCACATATCGTGCATCACTATTCATGGTCGATCTGAACTGTTGTACTGTCTCCACACAGTCGGGACTATTTCTCCTTAAATCATTGGTACTCCGGCTGCGGACAGCTTAACCGACAGTTGAACAATGCAAGTGTCCTTGTCATGGTTGCGCCACTCGCCCTTAGAGAAACTACTTGTCACTGAATTGTCACTACTTGTAAACTACTTGTGAATACTTGTCACTACATTATTCAACGCACGGTGGGCCTTAGCTCACGGCTGTATCCCGCTGTCTATGCAGGAGTTCTCTCCTGTGGAGCCATCAGTCCTGCGGACTTCAATGTTAGCTGCCATGGAGACAAACATGCATGGTGACTCTACCGAGTCATTTACAGATAGCCTTTCTGCACCATCAGGACTCGGCCGGCACAGCCCCTCGTCCCCATTTTTTCGGCCTTCATTGGCCTCTATTGGCACAACGGCGCTTTATACAGCTAACACAATTCGTTCAGGGATGATGAACCTGCAGTCCACCTCATAAGTAGTACTGATCTGTCGGTTCGACGAAATCAGGCTCTTTGCACCTTTCGTACATTGTATCATGTGCCCTAACTTCACGCCACCTGTTTTGAAGTTTACTATGTCACTTTTGAACATGCTCAAGGTACGACTGCACCAACTTCTTCGGGTCAGGGTCAGTCACGCTACTGGGCCTTCTAGCGGTCAAGCTGAGACCTGACTTCATCGTACACAGTCCCAAGCCCTCTTTCTTCTTCTTAATTCTAAGTCTGCATTTCTCTCTCTCTCTCCAATTCATCAAAAACTCCTGATGTTCTCTGTACTTTTTGCGCTCTGCATCGCGATCCTCTTCAAGTCTTTCGTTCTGTTTGAACAAAATTCTTACCTACAGAACCAAAGTTTTTGTCCCGTTCGATAAGCCTGCCAAACTGCATGTCATCCATTGCTACAAACTGCTGTCGATCAACAAAACAATGACCGCATGGCTACATGCTTCATGCTCAGAGTTACCACGTGGTCTACCAGTTCTGTTCGCGGACGTCAGAATACGTAACACACTTCGGGTGAAGCCCCACCAATCTAACAACGTCGTGCGGCAGACATTGCCAGTTCCTGCTTTACGTTTTGGCCTGCGATGCCTGAAAGACCTTGAAGTGATACTTTTCAAATTTATTTGTTAGCCGGTCGGCTCGTGCAGGGCTGCACGTAAAGTGATTTTTTGGGTTTGACTGACGCACTTATGAGGAGACACGGGCGTTTTTGTCAAAAACAAACAAGCTTTCAATTGAAAGCATTCAGTTGAAACAAGAGCGACTGACAGTTCTTTAGAAAAATTGACTAATAGGTCAAACACATGAAAAAAAAAAACAGATACAAACTACGCTCCAAAAACAGTACAATAGGTACAAGCAGAACACAACACGCAATTTTAATAAAATAACCTCATGATGGAAATAAAAAAGAGATACAAAAAATAAATTACAAAAAAAGTCAGAGTTACTAAGTGCGACACAGCGCACACTTAAACGATTATTTAAAAGCGGCGGTTAATAAAATAACGGTTGAAAAAAATCACAAAAATTAGCAGATCTCACATACAGTGGGAATCAATAATATGCGAAGCAGGAACGAGAAAGGTTGATATACCACTTTAAATTCAGCATAACGTTACAAGGCGCATGGATGTAGTACACAGTAAACCCAAGTAGAATTTTTTTCCAAACTCGGATATCTAGATAAAATGCAAGTATGTTCTTTACAGTCGCGTAACGACGGCGCCACTAACGTTTGCAGTACCAGCACCCGAAGCGGCAGGCGTGTAAGTTATGCCGTACATGACTTGCATGTCATGATTGTCATGTTTGCGCCTGGCATGACATGCATGTCGTGATTACAGGCCAAAGGCCCATGGTGCCCTCACGGCCGTTTCGCTAGCTTCACATATACAAAATTTCGTGGTATGTGATGTGAATGGATGACGAAGGTATGTGACTGGTGCAAACATGACAATAATGAGATGTGTGTGATGAAAAAACATGACTACATAGCATGCTCATCATGCGCTCAAGGCCGTTTCGCTTGCTTCATATATACCAAATTTGGTATTACGTGACGTGGTCCCATAAACTCACAAAGTATCCCATAAATTGAAGGAGATAATAGCCAGGCACGAGTAGAATGTTGTCCTCTCAGCTCCAGTCAAGTTGAAAGGAGTGGGCACAAAAATAAATGATCATGAACTGTTCTTTGTCAGTGGGATTTACGGCACACCAGTAACATATATGTTATCTCGTCTAGTGGCTAAGGTACTCGGCTGCTGACCCGCAGGTCGCGGGTTCGAATCCCGGCTGCGGCGGCTGCATTTCCGATGGAGGTGGAAATGTTGTAGGCCCGTGTGCTCAGATGTGGGAGCACGTTAAAGAACCCCAGGTGGTTGAAATTTCCGGAGCCCTCCACTACGGCGTCTCTCATAATCATATAGTGGTTTTGGGACGTTAAACCCCACATATCAATCAATCATATACGTTGACTCAATGTCGCTGCGGCAGCATATTGCAACTGAACTCACTAGGTACGCCGTGCTAAAAAATACATATCGCACGAAGCGGCATTCTTTCATAAACATTATTCTGTGCTTTCAACCAATGCACAAAATACCTTGGACGCACTTCAAACAAGTTTTATAATTCAGATAGCTAAAGCCAAACCTGGCCATTGCGTAGAAACCAGCATTCGCTTCAGAACACCGCACTGAGGACGCTCTGCGCTACAACATTACGCCAGCTCCTGTGCTGTTAATGATTCGTAAACCAACGAAAAACCACATCAGCTGTTCACACAGCCTATTCCGTTTGGCAATAGAGTAGACGAAAAAAAAAGGCAATCGCACCTTTGTCATCGAAATCAGTATAACACGAAAGTGAAACGTGTCTGATGACATTGTCGTGTGACGTAAGCTGTGGTGGCGTCATTGTGACTTCACCATAACAATGTGAAGTTTTTTTGACGTGTGACGTCATGATGACATAACATGGTGCCACCATGCGTACATAATTACAATTTCTTCATCATGCTGACGCCAACGCGGGACGCAGGTCAATTTTCTTGTTTCATGAGGCATTTACAGGTTTCGCCTAAATATTTCTACTTGTGCCACCTGAAGACATTCCTCCTAGAACGACACCCTCGCAATGAATGAATGAACGACAGACAGAGGATTCAAAGGCTTCGTTTTTCTTCCCTTTTAGACATAGCGCTGATGATATTTAAGGACGAATGCCAAGAGAAGTTAGGGTATGCTGTTTGGTATGCTATGCGAATAGTGAATAAAATATTCACAGCATATCTAAGGAGTGAATGATGATGAGTGGCGCGAAGCATCCGTCGGTCCATCCGTGTGTCCATCAGTCCGTTCATACATTCATACGTCTAGGTCGACGGACGGATGGACACTTCGCTCCACTCAGTATCATTAATTCGGTGGATATGCTGGGAAAACCACTAACGCCATCTAGTTATACTATTACCAAGAACATATACGCGCAACGCTATCTGTTGAGCGACTCATAAACTAGAGGTGGCTATGAACTACTACTACTACTACAGAGGAGGGAACGACCCACGGCCTAAGGAGCTTCGCCCCTGAAAATAATATTTCTTAAGGCTTTAGCACAAGCTACGCTAAGTTCCTTGTTTTGTTGCTGCGTGAAAGCGCTGAACCAAAATGATGGAAAATAGGGGATCTGAACAAGCGCTATCCGCGTCTATTCTAGTACATACTTTTTTATTTTTGGGGGGCGAAGCTCCTTAAAGCGGCACCCGTTCGTCCCTCGTCGTAGTACGTACATGTCTAAACCCTGTTTCACATGCGAGCGATTTTGCTCCAAGAGCGGAGCGGCAGCCGCCGCGCCAGGCCAAAACAGGTTTTTACCGCGACGACTAGACGCCCTTGTGAAATTCGCCAGAGTTGGAAAAATTCGCTAGCGGCACAAGCGTCAAAGCGACCAGTGACGTCGTTTGACACGTGATGACGGGGGTGGAGTCGAGAAGTTGACGCGCGCGCTGCGAGGAAATGGTTCCACAGAACAACTCGCTCCGACGGAGTAGCAGACGACATCCGTCCTCTCCCCGGCTCACAAATGTTTCGCACTGCTTTCAACAAGTCGTTGATAGAAGTTGTGAAACGATCTCTTCTTTGGGACGTCAAGATGGAGGATTTTCGCAAGAACCATAAAAAGAGCATTCGTTGGGAAGGAATTGCTGAAGTCACATACTTCCATAAAGTAAACGTTGCGGCTTGAACTGGCCATGTTCACTGGTGAAGTCGAAGTGCAGCTGTTTTCCTTTCGTCGCTCTCGACGATGCTTTCTCCGTGTTGACAATCGCGTGCGGTGCCTTTTTTTATTTCAATAACGTTATTACTGCTTTCTTTGTTCTGTTTTTGCGTTTTCATCGAAAGTTATTCCCACATAGAGGAGCCGCATGGCACGCTGTACTTCTATGTCGCAGCAATTGCTGCTGGTTGAACAAATGATGACATTTGGTGTCGCGGTGCATAGATGAAAGGCTTCACACGAACGAGAGAGCAAGGACGGCTACTACGGTAGTCGAGTTGAGAAGTAGCATTCCACACAGGTCACTAAAAAGGAATTTCGTAATGTGACTCAACAAAGAAGGGGCGCGAAGCTTCCTGTCATGGTTCGGGGAAATAATGCACTCATCAGGGGCCTTTATTTTTGTTCTCCCCTTCAACAACACCTCGATTTCTCACTATTACACTGGCTGACTTGTCCACGTCCTCTGCGACGCTTTTCTCGCAATGAGAAACTGCACCGCAGAGCGCTCAAGTTTGCAGGCTGTCGACAGGTCCTGCCACACTGTACAGCTGCTCTCCGTGACATTCAGTGCTGGAATGGGTGGCTGGCTAGGCGAAAATAGATGTTCGGTCGCGAGCACAACATACACTGCGTAGATAATGAAGAACAGCTGTTGATTTCAGGCACCAGGGCAGCAACACATGCCTAGAAACATGCATCTAAATTACACGGTCGAATGCTACCAATTGAATGTGACTATATGTCCCGATGGCAAAGGTGTGTTGTGTGAAATGATGTGATACTTCAGATTTCCTGCTCACCACCGCAGCATTTATGGACGCAAATGCAAGCTAAAGCAAGAATTGCTGCGTAGTCCCTTACCTGCGCCGCGCACAAGTGTATATACAGCAGTCAAAGAATCGGGACAACGAGCGTATCACGTATATTATGCTACCTGCCATTGACGAAACTCGTCATCCTAGAGTGCTTTACTGTGTTATTGAAAAATCTAAGAGGCTTACTCTTTAGGGTGGAAGCACATGAATTCGAGCGCCAGAAGAGATGTAGACCATTCAGAAAACCCTAATGAAGGATGTGTTCGCAAGAGCCAAAGGGTGACAACAAACACTGCCGAAGCTTACTACTTGGAGTTTTTATAAAAACTCTTATTTTGACTGGAGTGAACAGGTACAAAAATTTAGGTATAAATTTTGCAAGTTGTGTATAATAGGCTGACAGAAACTTCGTTCAGTGTCCCAATGTTAAATCGCTGAAAGCAAAAGCAATGAATCGGGGAAACATGGGAAGTGCTGCGCAAACCGCGCTCGCAGTTCTTAAGCATTCACCTAGCTAGAACAGCTGTATAATAAAACCATACAAGCAAACTCTTTTTTTGCTTATTTATGGTCAGTTATATCAGTTATATGAGCGCGCAACAAGAATCATACGTGAAAAAGCCAGGATAAAACAAAAAGCAACTGCAAACGTTGCTTATTTGTTGTAAGATGCGTGTTAAAACTAGTTCAATCAGTGTACAGACGCGTGAAAGTCGAGCGGCTATTGATGATGAACCTCGTAGCACAGGGGCGCCAAATGAAGGACACTTGGAGGAGAGCATGGCTTTCATATTCCACTCAAAACAGCGGTTGACCGGCGCCCTCCGCGGACAACACTGCCCGCTAGAGCGGCGGGCGTCGCGCAAGAGCAGCGGTAGCAACGGCGCATGTGAAACGAACGCGCATCCGCGCGTCCTCCCGCCGCTCATCGCCGCGACCGCCGCCGCTCGTTCGCTCGCATGTGAAACAGGCTTTACGCGTTGACCTGCAATGTGGTGCCAGTGGGAGATTTCTCCCGTGCGTTGTTTAACAATAAAAAATTTCCAGCGTGCGCGTTAACTCAAAGCCGAATTCTCCTGTCTCTCAATTACCATTAGCAGCCATTGTTATGTACATTGAGCGCTATATGAAAAGAAAAAATTGCTATGTTACACACCTTGGGCGTAACCTTCTTGGTTTTAGGAAGGTTTAGCGAGCGTTGAGCCGCAGTGCCACGAATACAGCGAACTATTATGTACCATGAACTCGAGGTGGTTAAAGGTGGGAAGTAGACACGAAGCGCAAGCCGTAAGAAAGTGTGCGTGTGCCTCCTCTCGTTTAGTCCTTGGAATGTCCGCTGGATGGCAGAGCTTCTATATGCGGAATATATGACGAAAAGACGCGAGGTGGTGGTACTTGGAGTGTTGACTAGATGGACGAATGGAAACACAGACAGATACATGGACGGGTGCACGGATGGCTGCACGGACGGATGGACGCATGGACGGACGCAGGGGTGGATGCATGGACGAACGCAGGGACGGACGCACGGATAGACGTGCAGACGCACGATGAGACGCAAGCACGAATGGGTGGATGGACGCACAGACGGCCACACAAACGGACGCATAGACGGACGGAAGCAAGCACGAATGGACGGACGTATGCTTCGCCCCACTCTCCATCATTCACCCCGTGGACATGCTGCCATTTTTTTGTTGCCCCCCTGTTACGCTAGAGATGGCGCAGTACATACCAAGTAGCCCAATCTGCCACCCTTCCACGTCGTTTTTAATTCTTATGTTCTTTCGTTGATATATGAATATGTTCACTTCAGTAGATCCTGCGCCTTGCCGGTTCAGGACTTCGTAATCCATATTTAAATGGCACCGTTCAAGACATTTTAAAGATTTCGTAGTCGCCTGCATAAAGAGCGAATTGTACACTGAAACTTTTGCATCCAGTAAATTTATTTCACAGGTTTTAATATATGGTATCTGGGCTAGGCAGCCGAATTCGAGGAAATGACCAAAGGTGGCTTTGTGGCTTCTGAAAATAATGTCTGCCAGATAACGTCGTTCCAACTTGGCTCCATAGCTGTAATACAATGACTTCCATATATTAATGTCTCGCGGTACATAGATGTGCCGAAGTGTACGTGCCCTGTTACTGAAATGTTACGAAGCCTTTTCTGTACATACCGTAAATAATTTCTTTTCTAAACAGCGTGATCAGTCGGCTTTCTCAGTAAAAAAACTCGTGTGAGGCCCACGGGACGGCTCTATGCCCTCCCACAATAGAGTACCAAGTACTCAAAATCGTTAAGCACTTTTTAAATGCGAAGCATTTCTTAAGCCCAAACTCCATACGCGCGAAAATGCACGCGACAGCGACGAGCGACGCTATGAGCGACGAAACAGGGCGTTCGCGCGACGTGTCGCGTGCTCGTTTTCGCGCGATCGCTCGGTTCTCCAGATTTGGAAACCGTCGCTCATCGCCCGGAAGTGCTGGGCTCAAGCAGCCAATAGCGAAAAACCGGAAAAGACGAAGACTACATAGGTGCACGTGACCCTGCCCGAGTCACGTATGCGCAACAAGAAATAACGCAATGTTTATTACGCATGCGCACATAAAGATGCTGCAAGGCAATAATAAACACTTTCCGTTCCATTACACAACAATATATTTTATTTTTAAATTGGAAACCGCTCGCTACGCGGCTTTCTTGGTGCGAGTTGACGGCCTCATGCCAGCAACAGTGGAATTCGCTCGCCGAAGCCGTCGCGTGAATGGAGTTTGCCTGCGCGAGCGACTGATCGCGCGACGCCGATCTACGTCGCGTCGCTCGTCGCTGTCGCGTGCATTTTCGCGCTTATGGAGTTTGGGCTTTAGCGAACTTCGGCGACAATGAGCGTATCTATCTATCTATCTATCTATCTATCTATCTATCTATCTATCTATCTATCTATCTATCTATCTATCTATCTATCTATCTATCTATCTATCTATCTATCTATCTATCTATCTATCTATCTATCTATCTATCTATCTATCTATCTATCTATCTATCTATCTATCTATCTATCTATCTATCTATCTATCTATCTATCTGCCTATGACTTTGAGCTCTCCTGGCCGTTTCGATAATGATATCGATACTAAACGTCGTATGGCGTAACATCACTGCATAACGAGCATAATTGACTAGTCATAAAATGAAAATAATAACATGTATGTCATGAATGTTATGATTTACATTTCACGGTACTGCTGCTCTTCCGATGGTTTCGTTCACATGACATGGTCCCAATCTGGTATGGTGTGACATGACTGCATGGTGGAACAAGCGACAGACCCTAACATGAATTTTATGACATGCGTGTCATTTAACAACGTGACTGCCAGACACGCTCATGATGCACTCGCAGCCGTTTCGCTAGCGTCGCATCTACCAGGTTTGGTATTACGGTACGTGAATGGACGATGAAGGTATGTGACTGGTGTAAACATGATATAAACACGACATGTCTGTCATGTAACAACATGACTACATGCCACACTCATGAAGCGCTCGCGGCCGTTTCGCTAGCTTCACATATGCCGAATTTGGTATCACGTGACGTCAATGGATGACCAAAGTATGTGACTGGTGCAACCATGATAATAACGAGATGCGTGTCATGTGAGAGCATGACTACATGCCACACTCAAGGCGCCAATACAATTCGACGTGACCCGGTGCGCGCGCGTGCCGGCGTTGGTTTCGTCGCGTCACGCCAGGCGCCGGTCCTTCCATGTGCTCGGAGGTGCGCGCCGCGCTGCGTTGCTTTCACGCATGCGCGTTTCTGCGCGTCCAGCGTCCCACCGTCTCGAAAAGAGGCAGACGCCGTGCTGTCTGGGTAACGCATTGGCGCGAAATGCAGCATGTCCCATTTCGCACCGGTTGCCGTCGGGCCGAGCCTACGGACGCTGGTTTTGCCTGGTGTCAGACTATAAAGTGCTCGCGTTTTGCTAACATAGCGTCGCTGTGCCCAGCGGGCACGCGCATCAACGTTACGTTGGAGTATATCGGACCCTTCATGATGCGCTCGCGGCCGTTCTGGTTGCTACACATATACCAAATTTGCTGTTACGTGACGTCAGTCGGCCCCGCCATGCTGGTCTGGTGGGTAACGTACTCGGCCGCTGACCCGCAGGTCGCGGTATCAAATCCCGGCTGCGGCGGCTGCATTTCCGATTGAGGCGGAAATGCTGTCACATTTGCGTGCACGTTAAAGAACCCCAGGTAGTCAGAATTTCCGGAACCCTCCAGTACGGCGTCTCTCATAATCATATCGTGGTATTCGGACGTTGAACCCCACATATCAATCAAATCAGTGACGTCAATCGATGACGATGGTAATGACTGGTGCAAACATGATAATCCTGACACGCGTGTCATGTAAGAACATGACAACATACCACGCTCATAACGTGCTCGCTGCCATTTCGCTAGCTCCACATATACTAAATTTGGTATCACGTGACGTGAATAGATGATGAAGCTAAAGGACACATAGAAACGTGATATTCATGACACGGAAGTCATGTACCACATAATTTACTTTCATCTCGTAACGTTGTGCTGATTTTAGAGTGATATATCAACCTTTCTCGTTCGTGGCTCGCATATCATCGATTCCCTCTGTACGTGGTATCTGCCAATTATTTTCTGAAATGAATCTCAACGCTTAAAAGAAGCTTTATGTTCTTTGCCTTAAAGAATGAAGATTTTATTTATATTTTCGCGAATAAATGCAAGATTTATTGCATCGTAGTCGTGCAAGAAAAGTACATATTGGATGCCCTTGCGAAACAGAAATCACTCGAAAACAGACTACTTGGCGTGGTAATACCTGTGCATAATAAGTTCCGCCAGCGTAGCTTTCGCTGTGCTGCCATAGAAAGTTGTCACCGAGTACAGTCAATATGAAATGCAAGATGGTCGTGTACATCTATCCATGTTCGTGTTAAACAACCTTACATTGTCCCACTGTGTCCATTTCTTGTTTGTACGTGAGCGCTTATAAACAAATTCCACCGGTCTCACTCCACGAAAATGCGGTGGCGCTGTTTTGGCGCTCGGCCTACAGCAGTTTCTGCTGCGTTTTCAGTTCATTGTATTCATGGCACTGCGGCTCAATGCTCGCTATACCTTTTTAAGTGTGAATACACTTTATAAGCGGCCCCAAACCATCCACCGCCGTCGGCGGCGTCCGCAGTCTTCGTTCTATCTTTAAAAGAAAGAGGACTTGGCGGGCCGCAGCGCGACGCTCTACCGAATAAGCCACGGACGCGACACTGATATCGGTGTCAGTAACGCGCCTTATATCTTTAACGCCGCTGCGCGTGTCCCCCTCCCCCTTCGCTTGCTCCTCCGCTCTCCTCGCTCACTGCAGCTGCGCGCGCACCCCTCTCTCTCGCGTGCCCGCCTTCTCTCTCAGTCTCCCGTCGAGAGCGGGTCGTGCGATGGATGTCCCGGAGGCAACGCTTCCAACAACAATAAATGCAGTACAACCGAATGCCAGCACTGCACCCGTCGTTGGAGGTGACGGTACCGCGGTGGTTTCGCCGACGTTGGAAGACAAGGCGGCGCTGCGAAGGGCTCGTGACACCGAACGTAAGCGGGCGAAGCGTGCAGCGGATGCCGAACTGCGTGCTCGCGAGGCCGAGTGCAAGCGGGCGAAGCGTGCAGCGGATGCCGAACTGCGCGCTCGCGAGGCCGAGGACAAGCGGGCGAAGCGTGCAGAGGATGCCGAACTTCGCGCTCGCGAGGCCGAGGACAAGCGGGCGAAGCGTGCAGCGGATGGTGAACTGCGCGCTCGCGAGGCCGAGATGAGGCGTCAACATCGAGCCGCGAACGTGGCCCAAGAAGCGCATGCACGGGACGTTGCCAAAGACCCCGTACTCTCCAGAGTTGATCTCCTCTGCCTCATGGAGACCTGGAATCGCTCCTCCGGTGACTGCGCTGCCGATGTCTCCCTGAGTGGCTACGATCGCGTGACCCGGGCCCTCACCGAGAGAAGGGCTGGTGGAGTGGACGTCTTCCTAAAGCGCTACCGGCCCTTCAGTGAAGAGCTCAGGCGACAGCAGGACGGGACCCAACTCCTGGTCTTACAGCGTGCCGACCTCGCTCCTGATGCATCGCCGCGAACGTGTCCCACTGACGACCCGTGCTCCTTCGCCCGGAGTGGAAGCCGGGGCGAGTACTGCGGCGTGTGCTTGGTTGGACACGTCTACGCCAACGTCCTCTCGCATGCCGTGTGTACTTCGCCGCTCAGAGACGACTCGCCGTACGCCTCCGTCTACACCAGTGCCTACTCCGGCGATGCCGTCCTGGTTGTGACCGTCTACCTGGCCCCGAACCTCTCGAGAGATGACGTCTTGGAGCAGATGGATGCGGCGATGGAGAGTGAGTCTGTGCGCGCGCGTCCCTCGGTTCCGATTGTGGTGGTGGGTGACTTTACCATGGACGTTAGAAAGGACAATGGCTGGTTGGTTGACCACATGCTGAACAATTACTCGATGACGTGTCTGTCTCCCGAGTTTCCGACTACGATCAACGGTGGCTTCATGGACTTGGCGTTCAGTAGGAACTGTACGGTCCGCTCCGTCTTGCCGGATCCGCTCACCGTACATTTCTCGGATCACAAAGCGCTGGTACTAACCATGAGCTACAACGATAACACGAATAGGTGCTAATCTGTAGTGTAGTTTGTGTGTGTGTGTGTGTGACGCGCTCGCGATGTGTGCATTTAATGCATCGTACGATAATCGTGAAGTGTAAATAAATAATACTTCGTATATAATGTATCTGTGTACAAATGCTTCATGACAAACAACACTTAAATTCATTAATTACACTTTAATCATCATCATCAGTAATAAAACTCCCAAGCATTTCCCCGAGGGTGAGCATGGTTAAGTACGAACGCATGGGGTGATGCTATGAGGGGGAGTAAAGTTAAAATCCGTTGGCATTCGCCAGTGAGTTAACGTAAACTCCCCCGTGTGATCAAATTGCGATTCCCAGGAACCATTACACCATAAAGGCACCATAGTGTGATTAATAAATATAATAGTGCGAATTAATAAATACCCCTCATAGCATCACCCCGTGCATTCGCACTTAACCATGTTCACCCTCGGGGAAATGCTTGGAAGTTTTTTAAACTAAGGAGGTTACACCTAGCGAGTATAACGTAGCAACCCTTTCTTGTCAGATAGTGCTCAATGTACATGCCAATGGCTGCTAATGGGGATCGCAGCGTGCGCGTTAATTGAAAGTGGAACTCTCCTGTCTCTCATTCCCCCTTAGCAGCCATTTGCATGTACATTGAGCACTATCATTTATTGTTCAACAACGCCCAGAAGAAATCTCTCATCGGCACCACTATGCAGGTCAAAATGTTATTACATTCTACAACGGCTACGAGGGACGAACGGGTACCGCTACAAGGAGCTTCGCCCCTAAAAAATGGCAGCATATCCACGGAGTGAATGATGGATAGTGGGGCGAAGCATTCGTCCGTCCATTCGTTCATCTTCCGTCCATCCATGCGTGCGTCTGTGTGGCCGCCCGTGTGTCCACCTGCCCGTCCGTGCATGCGTCTGTTCGTGCGTCCGCACGTTCATCTAAGTGTCCGTCCCTGCTTTCGTCCATGCATCCGCTCCTGCTTCCGTCGATGCGCCCATCCGTCCGTGCAGCCATCCGTGCGTCCGTCCATGCATCTGTCTGTGTGTCCGTTCATCCACCTATTCAACACTCCAAGTACCATCTCGCATCTTTTCATCATATATTCCTGATATAGAAGCACAGCCACCCAGCGGATATTCCAAGGACTGAACGAGAGGAGGCACACGCACGCTTTCTTACGGCTTGCGCTTCGTGTCTACTTCCCACCTTTAACCACCTCGAGTTCATGTTATATACTAGTTCACTGTATTCATGGCACTGCGGCCCAACGCACGCTAAACCTTTCTAAAACCTAGGAGATTACGCCCAGCGAGTATAACGCAGCAACGCTTTCTTGTCTTCTGTGCGTTGTTGAACAAAAAAAAAATCGAAGCGTGCGCGTTAACTAAAAGCCTAATTCTCCTGTCTCTCGTCCCCCTTAGCAGCCATTGGCATGTACATTGAGCCCTATCTTTTATTGTTCGACAAAGCACAGAAGAAATTCCTTACCTGCGCCACTTTGGGGGTCAAAATGTGATACCTGTTACACACTACTACGGCCACGAGGAATGAACAGGTGCCGCTATAAGGAGTTTCGCCCCTAAAAAGCGGTATGCCGAAGTTCTGCGTCGCGGTTGGATGTGAGTCACGTCTCACAACTTAGTTTTGTTTGTTGGCGCACAACGCAGCCTTCTGCGCTTATGGCTTTCACAACGCATATGGCGTCTCACAACGTCGTTTTGTTGGCGCACATCGCAGCCCTCAGCGCTCATGGCGGAAGTTACGTGTGGACGTCGCTATAATTTTAATTGTAGTGTCGATATCGGCCTGCCTGTGTTTACAAACGTAGAATGGGTCTATAGTTCTACCTTTGCGAACTACCCACTATTTCGTCATTGGAAGCATTCCCTTAGGCCCCATCACCAGTCCACCACTACACCGACCATAAATCCGTTATAATGAAGGGAGAACGGAAGCGACGTATAGCTGCCACATACGAATATAATATTTCTTGTATAAATATATACAGTGTTTGTCACAACTGTTGACTTTGTGAACACTGGTTGTGAGTGTTTCATTTAAAGCCATGCGCCAAGTAGCAGGCGGCTCCCTGCTCAACATATCAACAGCAACTGGGAATCAAAATAGTATGTTCCAACCGGAAGCGAGAGTGACGTCGCGCTTTTACGGAAAATAGTTTCGATTTTAGTTTTTTCTTTAAAACAGTTTTGAATGTTTTCCAAAACCACTCGATTTCATCACTCCATGACGGCTCACCCATGGCGTTCCTTAGAGAAAAGAAAAACGAACAAGAGCAATTGGGTAAGGAGACTTGCTTTATGAGCCACTTATTGTACACACAGAATCACATTTGTCTGGAACAGGAAAGCACTTCGTAGCGAACGTTGTTTTTGGGCGAAGCTGCAACCTCATGTTAGCTACGAGCGTCCCTTCATGGTTGAAATACAGCACAAATACTCAGTATGGAAGTGTGGCTATGTGAGATATGTATAAAAATGCGTAGTTCTTTGCATATGTTTACCGCAAACGGCAGCTGAAGTGACTGGCTTCCCGATCTACACTCTAAGGCAAAATTACCCGAAAAAGGAGTAACGGAGCCCAATAGGCGCACGCAATGAATGGATAGACCGTTGAGGAGGAACCACAGAGGGAAGCGTGCGGCGCGAAACCATTTAGTCTCCCCTAGGGATGAACCGCCCGGGCATTGCAGGCAGCGCGAAAAGCGTTGCCAAGGTGACCATCCCTCCTCCACAGAACGCATGTATTTCTCCTCCTCTGCTGGCTCAGTCTTTCTCCGTATTTTGTCGGCGGTGGTTGCGCAGCGGCACGCTCGGAGGGCTCGACCACGGCCGCCTAGATTCGGCGATCTAAGAACTACGACGTGGTGCTTGAGTGTACGCCTGGATGAGCGTGCATGGCTGCTGCTTTAGCGTTTCCCTGCACCCATGAACTCTGGAGCAAGCCTCAACAGGTCACCCCGCCACGCTGTATATCTCTGGCTTCAAGATCGTCATCACGAACACACGACAGCAACAGTTGGCAAGGCCAATATGGCGGCCGAGAAGAACACGCCTATCGGATATGTACTTCAGTCCGACTCAGGGCAGAAAACAGCGCTGGATTCTAAGGCAAGTAGGTTATCATTCTTTATTCTACCAACGCCTCATAGATTTCCTGTGCCTGCCGGATTATCGGCGGTCATTTGGGAAGCGGCGGTCGTTGGAACTACGGTGGTGGCGCCACTCAAGTAGGGGTGTCTTCAAATGAGTTTTTATGTTTTTGAAGCTTATATGCAACAAAAATAACGTTAAAAATATTTTAAAAGGTGTAAACGTAATTATATTTAACCGTACGTAGGTGACGCCGTCATTCAGCAAGCAACTTTTTTAATACAAGGCATCATCTGAAAATAGTAGCACACGCCAAAATTGCCAATCTCAAAGGCCGAGTACAAAACCCTTACCCCTACGTAGGCAGCGCCGCCATAGATGACGGGCATTTCGCGCTTATCCGACAGGCACAAAAAATCTAGGAGGCGTTGATTCTACACTTCTTGTCGCGTGTGCGATACGGATCGCGCTTCCCGGCAACGTGCTCGGTCGTGTTGTATATCGCACGCACAAAATGCACCGTGAAGGTCAGCTACGGCGTCTGCAGTTTGCCTGTGCTTTGCGACCGCCTGGGAATTGGCCGCCATTGCCGTCGGCTTCCCGTACTCTCGCTCATCGAGTGCTCGCCTGTCTTCGCCGCCGCGATGAGCTCCGCGCTGACGATACTGGGCTGAGACCTCGTCGCTGTGTTGGGAGTCGTCGAAAACACGTTGCGGGTTCTCGTAAAGAGCTTGGTTGTAGTATGTCGCGCGCTGTAAGTGCACCAGCACGGGCTGGCGGGGCTTTCGCTAGCGTCGGAACTCACTGAAAATTGGTCACCATTACAGTTGGCTTCTCTGTCAGTCGGTCGCAAGCAGCTCGGCGCAGTCCGTTGGCCGCGGCGGTGGACTCACGTTTGCGAGCTGCACTCGCTCGAGTTTGTGGAAAAGGGCCGCATTACCGTCGATTTCTTCGGCGCTAGCTCCAAACCAGCTCGGCGCTGTTCGCGGCGGCGGCCAAGCATACGCTCGCCCTCTTGTTTGAAGTTCGCTGGCGGCAGGTGGGGTGGTGGTGAAAACATTTAATAACCATTAAATGGTTACAGAGAGGTGATTGGGTTGGGGCCTTATTGGCCTCCTACCCTCACAGCACTAGGTGGAACCCCTATTGCAGACACTCCGCGTGCAGCGCCGTGTTTGGTCTCGCGTTCGCTTGCTCTAGTTGAACGACGTCACTCGCTTAGGACTCGCCAACTTCACGGCGCACGTTGTGACTGCGGCCGCCGCTCCTAATCTGTTGCGCTACGGGGATCGAAATGAGTCTTTGACGATGTATGACATCTCGGTGAAATTATTAGCATGTCATATCTCACATATGTTTTCATTTCACTGTCACGTATTTCTCATATGCATTTGTATTCATTCTCTGTCACGTGTGACTCACTATTTTGCATACTTATTGTGCAGCCGTGGGCACACACCGTGCTGAAGACTGTGCGCTGGCGTCTGCGATGCCCGTCATCCATCTCTTTCGTCAGAGCAGCTTCAAAAGGGCTGTGTGAAATGTGAAGGTAAAGTTATTTGCGTGTCATATTTTAAGGCTTGTTTTTATATTAACGTGCACGTACTTGTCATATGCGTGCATTTTCATCTTCTGTGACGTGTGCCTAACTATTTGTACTATATTATTGTACGTGCAGCCATCGGAACACAACAGGCAGAAGGCTGCATGCGCTGGCGTCTGCAATGCCTGTCATGTATCGCTTCAGTCTGAGGAGCTCCCAAGGAGTGAACAAGATTCAACAACGAGACTGGACTTGTACACTTCACCATGAATTCACTTAAAAGAATGTGGAAACTTCATGTGTATGTAGAAACATAAAATATTTCGATGTCTCACTTTTGTCTTTCGTTGTTGCTGTGACTGTGAAAGCAGTTACACATGTTTTCTGCGGAATTTGTTGGTCACTGCGCAGAAAAACAGGCGAAAAAAGTATTCGGCCTGGCGGAAAATAAAAAAAAAACAATGTTATAACTGGGGACAAAAAGTTCATCTGATTGAAGTATTTGAGTGGATCAACCGTTTGTCCGGCAAGGTGCATCTGTGAGGACTAACGGTTGCCCGGTAAGGTGTAAATGTGAGGAATAACAGTTGCTCTATGAGGTGCAAATATGAGGACTAAATGTTAGTCCCTTCTGGGGACTAACTATTAGACCCGGTGCCGTTAATCCTGAAAGGGACTAATGGTTTTGGCAGCCCCATTAGTCCCCAAAAAGACGAACCACACACCCTTTTAACACCTTTTTGCCTTAGAGTGTAGACAAGTGTGATTCCGCCTGTACTTCAAATAGACACCAAGATTATTTTCACTCGAAAAAATTACGATAGAATGCGTCATGAGCCTAACAGCACAATATTTCGAAACCTCACTGGCCCAATCGAAGAAAACCACTGGAGCGAGACAGTTGCCTTAGAAGTATCCCTTTTGCTCCCTTGTAATGCAGCGTTTCTTTATTTAGCGTCCTGCGTTGATCGTCTCAACAGACAAAGGCCCACCAGCCTTGCGCTGATGAAAGCAGTCAGCAGTCACAGGAGGCGTTACCTACAGAGTCTATGATCCCCTTTGGCGTCTCTCAGGTGTGAAGTCTGTATACAACGCAGACCCAAATAAATATACTAATCCACCTAGGATACGCTCGAAGGCACTAGAAAAAAGATGGCAGTATATCCACGGAGTGAATGATGGAGAGTGGGGCGAAGAATCTGTCCGTCCATTCGTTCTTCCTTCCGTCCGTCCATACGTCCGTCCATACGCCCGTCTGTGTGACCGTCCGTGCGTACATTCGTCCGTCCGTGCTTGCGTCTGTTCGTGCGTCCGCATGTCCATCTGTGCGTCCGTCCCTGCGTTCGTTCATGCATTCGCCCCTGCGTCCATTCATGCGTCCATCCGTTGGTGCAGCCATCCGTGAGTCCGTCTATGCATCTGTCTGTGTGTCCGTTCGTCCATCTATTCAACACTCCAAGTACCACCATCTCGCATCTTTTCATCATATATTCCGCATATGCACCGCCATCCAGCGGACATTCCAAGAACTAAACGAGAGGTGGCACACGCTCACTTTCTTACGGCTTGCGATTCGTGTCTACTTCCCACCTTTAACCACATCGAGTTCATGGTATATACTGGTTCACTGTATTCATGCCACTGCGGCCCAACGCTCGCTAAACCTTTCTAAAACCAAGGAGGTCATGCCCAGAGAGTATAACGTAGCAACCCTTTCTTGTCAGACAGTGCTCAATATACATGCCAATGGCTGCTAAGGGAGAATGAGAGGCAGGAGAATTCGGCTTTTAGTTAACGCGCACGCTGCGAATTTTTTATTGTTCAACAACGCACAGAAGAAATCTCTCACCGGCACCACCTTGGAGGGCAAAATGTAAGACTGGTTACACACTACGACTACTACCATGACTACGAGGGACGAACGGGTGCCGCTATAAGGAGCTGCGCCCCTAAATAAACTATAGTGATGCCGCTGGCGCGACAATGCGCCGAAATGACAGACCCCCTAATAGCACACTGCTTGCATACGCTCCCCATTCTTGGCCAAAAACATGAGAGAGAGAGAGAAAGACAGGTAGAGAGAGAGACACACACACACACATAGAGAGAGAGAGAAAGAGAGAGAGAGAGAGAGAGAGAGAGAGAGAGCAGTCATTCAACTAGTTAGCCAAGATCGAGAACTCGTAACGTAAATTGCTGGTTCTCTTCTGCATATTTCAAATCAAGAATATGATAAACAGTGTTCTCTTGAGTTTAGGGGTTTCGTTCTTGGTTGCTTCAGTCGTGAATGGGGTGTTGGTGTCCGTGTCTATAGATTCACGACCATTCACGACCAGTTCACTTTTCGTTTCAAGTTTCGTGGCCGCTATGAACGGACACTGGTAAAGGCATGGGTTTCGGCATCCTAAAGAGAACTGATGCGTTACTTCATTGTCGCGTATGTGCGAACTCGTGGAAGTATCACGCGTGATACGTGCTCGAGTATATAGATGGCAACTGGCATTTACTACATCTCAGCAGTGCCCTTTAAGCACTGCAATAGCTACGGGATATAAGGAAGTCACGCACTCGCACACCAAAGTGGAACTCCAGATATAATTATCTTACAGTTATCTTGTTTGTAACATACGACCGGACTACGCGACCGCTTATAAGCGCGCAATGGACAAGGCCACATCTACACACACGTTGCCCTTCACTTCTTTCACTCTTCTCCTTCAATCCCCTAATTCCTTCCCCAGGTGCAGGGTAGCAAACCGGACGTGCGTCTGGTTGACCTCCCTGCCTTTCATTTCTTCCCTTCCTCCTCCTTGTTTGGAACATTGTCGCTTGCTTTGTTTCGTGTTACGTCGCTGCGATTTGTAGCATGTTTATTCTCTTCGTTTACGTCGGACGCCTTGCATTGTTGCAACTGTCAACGGCTGCCCCCATGGTTACAAAAAAACAAAAAAACAAGGCAACCCCCGTGAAAACGTCACATCACCTGCCTCAATCCGAGTATGCTCTTGCCACTCGACAATTTCGCTGGCAGACGCCGCCGCGGTGGTCTAGTGGCTAAAGTACTCGGCTACTGACCCGCAGGTCGCGGGATCAAATCCCGGAATCTAAAGCCTAGAAAAGTTAAGCAAGCTCATTATATACAAGGCGAATGTAAAAAAAGTTCATTGATATGGGGGGTTTAACGTCCCAAAACCACCATATCATTATGTGAGACGCCGTAGTGGAGAGAACAGCCGAGTACCTTAGCCACTAGACCACTGTGGTGGGGCTGTAACAAAAATTAATGAATACAAATAGTAAAACCAAACGAATGAACAAACATTATGAAGAAGGCATACACTCCAGGCATGTTAGGGTATACACAGATTTTAAGGCGTCACCATTTTTTTGCTTTTTTAGAATACCTACTGGTACGCGCGATTGCCCGAGAAAGCCGTGTGATCTTGTATTGTCTGTAGAGATAATGTTGGCTGTGATAGTCGCCTTCTAGACACAACTACGTAGACATGTCCCGAATAAGACACGGTGGAAATGAAATTGCGTGCCTAATCATCCTGACTACACCTGCAGCAGGGAAAGGCCTCTGCCATGTTCCGCCAGTCAACTCAATCTTATGCTCACTGCTGCCATTTTATGCCCGCAATCTTCTGCCTTCTACTTAGCCCTGAATTGTCGTCCGGAGCAGGAATACGTGGCAACGTGAAATGAAAATAAACGCAGGAAAAGATGACATTACATCAGAAACACTTGATCACCGAGAAGACCAAAATCAAAAAAAGTAATAATTAGTAGGATAAGAGCGCGTGCAAGGACACGTGTGTTCGAAGCATCCCGATTGAGGGCCGATGTTTTGTACGCTTGCCGCCGTCAAGTTTTTGGCGTACGGCGAGAATGATTTTGTGAGGTATAAAAAATTTTGCTCAGAAAACTTCGTTGAGCAACTCCCAAAGGAGTTTCTGCTTGAACCTATCAATCATTCAGTCATGGCTATGGCTATCGGTGCTCCTGTTGGTAGGTCCTGCACTTTGCATTCCGAGGAATAACTGACCGGCATTTAAACTTCACCACTAGAAGCATCGTCTTCATCTCACCGTTGCTTAGAAGATAAGATAGAAACGTACTATTTTTTTTTCTAGCAAAAGGCTTGCTCTGTAAGTTACGCGAATAGTTATTTTCTGTAGACTTATTCTATGTTTGTAAACATGGCGCCGAGTGACGTCATGACACGTTGGCTCCGCCCAGTCATCCCAGCTGAAACTGCGCCACCAGCCTCTATGAACACGTGACGACGAGCGCAGCAAGTGCGCAAGCTGGCTTCGAGAACAGCGCGTCGGGACGCCTCTCGCATGTTTACGAGCGGCGGCCGCAACAGAGGAAGTTGCAGTGGCTGTAGAGGGGTTCTAAAATGAACATATGGGCAATGTTGACGAGTAGCTCTAGCTTTGAGAACCTCATCAAAACATATGAGTTATCTTAACTGCGGCAATGTAGCTCATTGGCGAAATGTCATCGTCGTTTTTGAAGCCTACGTCACACGAACACACTTTAATTTGTACTAATGCAAGGACAGACCCAGTTCAGCAAGAAGCTCTATAGTACAATATGCAAATGCGCGGTGTAAAAATACGCGGTCGTGAATTGTTACAATAAATCCTCGTATATAATAAATGCATCGAAGAAGTTATCCTTGCAAATGGCCAGAGCAACCTCGGCGACGCTTTTATACGCAACACGCTTGCGATAATGCTTCAATAACTTGCTGTGGACAATACGGTTACGTACATGTAAGGTCCGCGGCTAAATTCGTACGCTAAAGCCGACGCCGCGAAATGCGTACGACTGGGCAAGTTTCCCCTGCCCCGCCGTGGTGGTCTAGTGGCCAAGGTACTCGGCTGCAGACCCGTAGGTCGTGGGATTGAATCTCGGCTGCGGCAGCTGCATTTACGATGGAGGCGGAAATGTTGTAGGCCCGTGTGCTCAGGTTCGGGTGCGCGTTAAAGAACCCCAGGTGGTCGAAATTTCTGGAGCCCTCCACTACGGCGTCTCCCATATTCATATGGTGGTTTTGGGACGTGAAACCCCACATATCAATCAATGGGCAAGTTTCCCACGTGATGTTTTTCTGTGAATTCACACAGGCGTGAGAATCTAGCGAAGCACACCAGAGTCAGAACAGGCCTCTCCGATTCACTTGTGTGAGGTGTGTCTTCGCAGGCGCATATAATCATAAAAAAGCATAGACTAAGTCATCCTTTCGTTCGCTGTTACTTTAATGAACCGTACCCACATAGAAAAAAAAAACACATGCTCAATCGTTGGCTCGATGACCGAGTGACCTCTTCACCCTTCAGTTCACGCCAGTATGGCGATATCATTTTGACGTGTCGAAGATTTTTGCAGATATATCAACAACGGCAACCATGAAAAATGTTTTGCATATGGCAATGCTATCCAGAACGTCAACGTGTTTTGAGGTAAACGTGCTCGATACGGCTTATAAAAAAAGCGTAATTCCATGTCTAATTCCAACGCTTGAGAGAGCTAATCGCTTTTTATGGGTGAGCCGCTCCAAAACATAACCGGTGAAGCAGCGTCGAAGCAAGTCTTCGCGTTTAACAGATGCAGCTGATCGGCGACGGTTTTCGTCAAAGATAACTGAAAAAGATATATAAAAAGACCTGGCCCATCTTTCTTGTACCTTCCCGTGCAAATCACCGTGAAAGTTAACCGGTAGAACAATCTTTTTTTCTTAGCACGGCCACAAACAGCGGACGCACCTGCGAAAACACAGCAGCAACTGTGGTAGGTGCCGTGGCTTTTGCCTACCAAGCGAAACCAATTGTTTGACAACAGCGCCACCGCATCTCCGTGGCGTGTTTCCGGTAAAATTTGTCTATAGGCAGCCGAAATCATGTGCATAACCACTGCAAGTACGAGAAATACCAGCAGGTTGCCTGTGTTAGCTGTGGGAACTTGAAGAAAAGTACCTTTGGCTCTGTCATATTAGAGTGAGTGTATTGCTCTAAAACCTTCTAGACGTATTCAAAACACATAGATGCTGCTTTAGTCCTACGATGAAAGAAGCTTTTTCTTAACATTTGGAATTGTTTACACTGGGGACGGGAACGTGTTCCCCGGTGCGTATTTTACTTCAACTCATTCCCTTTTTGTCCCAATGTATGCGTTGTTTATGTTTAACACATGCAAGCACCTCTTCATCCGAATGAGTGAAATGTTTCTTACTCTTGAAAACATTTCCTTAACTGCCACGTGTACGACGAAGTCGTGAGTCATTTATGGCCGCGATTGTGCAAACTTGAGCCGGTACCCGTCATGTTGGCCACGCGTGCTCGAGCAGAAGTCAGCAGCATTTTCCAACTGGTGTAAGTTTATGTGTACAAGCTTCTTGAGTTTGTTTTTGAGCGGGTGTTGTATCCATCAGCCGTAAAGCCAGTGACGGTGGTGTTCCTAAATATGCACTACCGCGGTACACGTTACAATCGAAAATAGCATTGTAACTCAAAACTGCCATGTCGCGAAGAACGGAAAGGTGAGGGATTGACATCGTGTTGGCGGCCGCAGCGACTCGTGGGCCACGTCTTCGACTCCTGACGTAGACGGTAGCCTCTAATATTCAATCCTTGATTGCGATTGCGTTTTCACGCCGAAGCTTTCAGCGAACGTTAACTTGGTGCGTTTTCAGCGCTCGTTCGTTCGCCAGCGCTTGTTTCTCCATGGTCTGAACCACACAGGGAGGGGAACCGTGCGTTGCTAGCCCAATTTATGGCGCGCCGGTAACGTGTGGGTATGTCGACTCAATGTCGCTGCGGAGGCACACATACAGCCGAACTCACTGAATACACCAATTTAAACTCAACGAAAAGAAAAAAAAGATTTCACACAAAGCTCAATTTTTTGGTAAACGTTAGTCTGTGCTTTCAACAGCTGCACAAAACATGTTGAAAGTACTTTGAACAAGTGTTATATGTGAGATAGCCACGGCCAAGCCTGGCCACTGCGCTGAAAACCAGCGTACGCTAGAAAACGCCACTTAGCTCACCGTGAGTTCTAACAGTACGCCCACTCGTATGCTATCAATCATTCATCAACCAACGAATAACCACCCTAGCTGTTCACGCAGCCTGTTCATAGAGCAATAGATTATCCATGAAAAAACAAACAAAACAACATGGTTGACGCCTTCGTCAAAGAAATAAGTATAACCCGAAAGTGAAACTTGATTGATAATTTTGTCGTGTGACGTCAGGTGCAAGGACGTCATAGTAACGTCACCATAACAATGTTAATTTTAGCGACGTGTGCCGTGATAATGACATCACATGATGCCATCATTGTATACCGAATTTTTATCACGCTGACGCCAACGGCCGACACCGACGTGGGTCGCCGGTCAATTGCAGCAATTCATGAAGCATATAAAGGTTTCGCCTCGAAATAAAATTGAATTGAATCCTACGCGTACCACCCGAAAATATTACGTCTGCAAGAACGACTCCCTCACTATGAATGAATGAACGGCAGACAGGGAATTAAAAAGCCTCGTTTTTCTTCTCCATTAAACACAATGTTGATGAGCTTTAGGAGATGATGATGTCAATTAAAGTTAAGGCATGTTATTTTCCATGTTATGCCTGCAATTAATAAAACAGCCCCGTCGTGGTGGTCTAGTGGCTAAGCTACTCGTCTGCTGACCCGCAGGTCGCGGGATCGAATCCCGGCTGCGCCGGCAGCATCATCGATGGAGGCGAAAATTCTGTAGGCCCGTGTGCTCAGATTTAGGTGCACGTTAAAGAACCCCAGGTGGCCGTAAATTCCACAGCCCCCACTAAGGCGTCTCTCATAATCATATAGTGGTTTTGGGATGTTAAATCCCACATATCAATAAATCAACGCAGCGAAGAAAGTAATCAAAAAGAATGTTTCTTAGGTCTTTGTTTTGTTTCCGCATGATAGCGCGGAATTAAAACGATAAAAAATCGGTGATCCGAAAGCGCTATCCGCGTCTATTGTAGTACCTAATTATTTTTATTTCGTTGTTTTCGCGCTATTACAATATAAATTGAATATCCCAGTCTGGAACCATTCTAGGTTGTTTATAATTCATTCATTGTTTCATTGCTATATGAATAATATTCTTTTTTAATGAGCCCTGCCCCGTGCGTGTTGAAGATTTCGTAATCTATATATAAACGGCATTAATTCGGACATTTTAAAGTTTTTGTCGTCACCCGCTTAAAAGGCAAAATCAAAACAGAAACTTCTGTTTCTAGTACACTTAATTTTCAGGTTTCAATAAAAGCTATTTTGGGAAAGGCAGCGAAATTCAATAAAGTAACCAAAGCTGGTCCCGAGGCTGCTGATAATGATGTGTGCAAGGTAACACCTTTCCAAGTTGGCTTCACTGCTGCAGTGAGATGTGTGCGTAATTACTGAGGCAGTGTAATCGTTCTAGTTCAGCTCCCATAGTAGAGTACCTCGTACTCTAAATCGTTCACAACTTTTTCTAAACACACATATTGTTCTCTCCCATAGTAGAGTACCAAGTACTCTAAAGCGATAACCAGTTTTTCTAAACACAGTGTTTTCCATCTTTCTGTGTGCACATAAGTTATGTAAGACATATCTGGAAATAAAATTCTCTTAAACCATTTCCCCGGGACGGCTCTAAGCTCTCCCATAGAAGAGTACCAAGTACTCTAAATCATTATTCAATTTTTTCCAAACACACAGCTTATAGCTGTTCAATAGTAGGGTACATCGTACTCTAAATCGTCAAACATTTGCTCAAAAACAGAATTTCATAACACTCGTTGTGACATTTTCTAAAATACAACATTAGGTTGCGAACATTGGTTTTAGAATTCTATATAAACACATGCGTCAGGTAGCTGGCGGCTCGCTGCTCATTGTGTGAACAGCAACAATGTATTGAAATATGATGTCCAAACCGGAAGCGAGAGTGGCGTAGGGTGCGAAATCAGATTTTTAAATAGACCGTGCTCTTAGGGGCGAAGCTTCGCAGGTTGTTCTTTCCTCTGTAGCAGTAGTAATATGTAGCCACCTCTAGCTTATGAGTTGCTCAATAGAAGGCGCTGTGTCTATATCCTTGGGATTAATATATCTAGACGGCGTTAGTGATTTTCACAGCAAATCCACGGAGTAAGTGATGATGACTGGGGCAAAGCGTCCCTCCGTCCATACGTTTGTCTGCACGTCCCTGTGTCCACATGTCCGTCCATGCGTTCGTGCTTCTCCCGGTTCGCACATATATCCACGCGTCCGTCTGTGCGTCAGTCTGTGCGTCCGTCCATGCTTCCGTCCATCTTTGTGGACCCGACATGCGTCCATCTGTTCGTCCAAACGGACGGACGCTTCGCACCACTCATCATCGTTCACTCCGGGAATAGGCTGCAATTTCTTATGCTGTTCATAATTGCTCCGTGACGTCTCACCAATGGCATGGCTGAGAGAAAAGGAAGGTGAACAAGAAATATCGGGAAAATAGGCTTACCTTACGAGCCAAATATTGTACACACGTAATCACACTTGTCTGGACCAGTGGAACGCAAGGATATGGACGCTGTCTTTGTGCACAGGTGCTTTCTCACGTTAGTTACGAGCTTCTCTTCATGTCTGAATTACCGTACAAATGCTCAACATGGAAATATGGTTATGTTAAATATACATAAAGGTGTCGGCCTTCGCATATGTTTACCACAAACAGCAGCTGAAGTGACTGGCTTCCCGATCTAGACAAGTCTGATTCCGTCTGTACTTCAAATAGACACCAGCATACTTTGCACTTAAAATAATTACGGTACAAGGTCTCACGAGCCCCCAAATGCACAATATTCTTACAGCTTACCGAGCACAATCGAACAAAACCACTGGGGCGGGACAGCTGCTTTGGAAGTGTCACTTTTGCTCACTTGCAGCAGCCTTTCTTCATTTAGCGTGCTGCGTTGATCGTCTCAATAGGCAAAGGCCCAATGGCCTTGCGCCGGCGAAAGCAGTCACAGGAGTGGTTACCTACAGAGAGTGATAAATAGAGAGGAAAGGCAGGGAGGGAGATTCCACGACCTTCTTTGGTGTCTCTGAAGTGTGAAGTCCGTACCTGACGCAGAAACAAATAAAAATAATAATCCACGTAGGATACGCCCGAAGGTACAATACGCGAAACTGTCAGACCCCCTCATAGCAGACTGCTTGCACACGCCCCCCATTTTTGGCACAGTACAAAAAAAGAGACACAAAGAGAGAGAGCAATCATTCAACTATTTTTGCCGAGTGCAATAATTCGTATTGTGAATTTCTGGCGCACTTTGTATATTTCAAATCAAGATTATGATAAAAAGTGCTCTCTTGAGTTTAGGGGTTTCGTTCTTTGTTGCTTCAGTCGTGAATAGGGTGTTGGTGTCTGTGTCTATAGATTCACGACCATTTTTCTTTTCAAGTTTTGCGACCGGTATGAAGTGATCTTGGTACAGGCATTGATTTCGGCTTCCTAAAGTAAACTGGTGTCGTACATTATTGTCGCAAATGTGCGACCTCGTGGAAGTGTCACGCATGTTCGCTACATGCTCGAGCCACATGTAGCAGCTGTTGCCAACTAGCATTCACTCCGTCTCAGCAGTGCTTAGCCTTAAACACCGCAAAAGCTACGGGATATAAGGAAGTCAGGCACTCGCGCATCAAAGCATAGCTCCAGATATAGTTATTTTACAATTATCATGGTTGAAGCATTAGCGCTTGCTTCGTTCCGTGCTACGTCAGCCGCGATTCGTGACTTGTTTATTTTCTGCAGTTTACGTCGGAAGCCATCGCATTGTTGCTAACTGTGCCCCGCCGCGGTGGTCTAGTGGCTGAGGTACTCGGCTGCTGACTCGCAGGTCGCTGGGATCGTATCCCGGTGGCGGCGGCTGCATTTCCGACGGAGGTGGAAATGTTGTAGGTCCTGTGTGCTCAGATTTGGGTGCATGTTAAAGAGCCCCAGGTGGTCGAAATTTCCGGAGCCTTCCACTACGGCGTCTGTCATAATCATATGGTGGTTTCTGGACGTTAAACCCCACATATCAATCGATCGAATTGTTGCAACTGTCAAGAGGCGGCCACTGTGGTTACAAAACAACAAGGCAACACCAGTTAAAGCGTGACACCTCCCGCCTCGATCCAGGTATGAGGAGACTCGCTCTCTGGATTTCGTGCCGACCGGTTGTGCCCCCGCGATCTCCGACGACAGCGCAGCTCTGGCCGACTGGGCCTCGCCCTACGCCATCTACTGACGCCGACAAAAGCTCTCGCCGAGTGGTGCCCCGTCCTCGGACTCCTGCGACAGTGTCCATATTTCCTAATCTTCCCCTTTCTTCTGGATGTCGCTGCCCCTGCGCCACGCTCTCTCCTTCCCCCTCTCTATCTCTCTACCTTCAAACCTATCTTTTTAATCCCTCTTACACCCATACCTCGTGAGCTAGTGTAGAGGTGTCCTCCCCCTGAGAGACAGTTACGGGGCTCACTTTTCTCTTCTTTTCATTTAAAATCACTCACACACACCAGCTATGCGCTTGCTGCTCGTTAACTGTGCTGGCAGGAATGAATGAATCTTGAAAGCAGTCATTGGTGGGTACCATCTCATGCCGCTGAGCAGAAAGCATCAGTTATGTGTTGCCGTCACTAGCGGAATCAGATGTCCACCATGCCAAGCATCTGGTGCCAAGCTTCACACGCTGAAAACTTTATCATGGTTCTTGAAAATAGCGCAAGATAACCACAAATAGGTAAATTGCTCTCGATGCATAAGGACATACACATAGGGCAAATAGACGCGTGACGTACGCGCCGTAGGGAAGAGAGGCGGGGGGAGTGTGCGCCTCTATCCCATACGACGAGGGGGACGCAAAGTCTGCATCGGTTTAACAGGAAGGGGTTCGCTGAGACGAACCTTCGCCCGTTCGAAAGGAAACTGTATGAATACAAGCGTCATGGAAGAACTTACGGACCAAATAGAGTTAGGACGACGAGTGCATAAATTTCAGGTCGACGGCACCAGCGGTGACTGATGGAGCCAGTTTTCATTTTTCTGTTTAGGCAAACAAATAGTACATACCTAAGAAAGTGGAGGCGTACTCAAGAAACGCCAAATAGCTGCGAAGGAGGGATCACACAAACACACACAGATAGAGCGCTGAACTGAAAACTGTTTCATTGCTTGTAAAACGCATCCGAGCAATGGAAAGGGCATTACATAAATTGTTGAATTGATAACGTTATAAAAATGTCGAAAAAGATAAAGTCGAAGAATGTTGACGGAGAAATCTGAAGCCTGAAAAACTGAAGCAAGCTCATGATATACGAAGCGAATGTCACAAAAAACTGTGAATACCAAACATAAAACCAAGTGAGTATAAAAATAGAAGCAATCTAGCCGGAAAGTTGCACGAGTGAAATGTACAAGAACACGTGGTCAACAACGTGTTCTAAAGAAAGCATGCATTCCAAGCATTGTACAGTACTCACGGATTTAACCACGACATTAGCGTTTCTCCAGGAATAACACAAGCATACGCAATTGCTCGAGATAGCCGTGTGATGGTGTGACGTGTATTGCCTGTAGAGGTATAATGTGCGCTGTGATATACGCATTGTAGTCGCGACTACGCCAATACGTCGCGAATAAAAGACGGTGCAAGCGAAAGTGCGTGCATTATCATCATCACCAGTATCATCAACCTGACTACGTCCATTGCAGGGCAAATGCCTTAACCACGTACCGCCAGTCAACTCGGCCCTGCGCTTGCCGCTGCCAATTTATACCCACAAACATGTGCCTTGTTCTTAGCTCTGATTTGTCTTCCGCACCAGGAGAATACGGGCGACTGTATATTAGGGAAAAATTCCTCACGTGCAAGTTCTCTTTATATTCTTCCTTCCAGTTGTTTGTTCCTTTCTCTTTCTCTATTTTTCTGTTCACCTTGGTGGATCAATTGATACGACGCTTGATTGATGACCCGTTGGTCGCAGGTTCGATTCCGACCGCGGCGGTCGCATTTCGGAGGGGATGTAGTAGGGGCCCTTGTACTGTACAATGTCAGTGCACGGTGAACAAATTCAGGCGGTCCAAATTTCCGGAGCCTTCCACGACGGCGTCACTCATAATCATATCGTAGTATTGCGACGTAAAACCCAACATGTCATTATTCTTCTGCCTTTTCTTCTATTTTCTTTCTTTCACATCGTGCAATGCTCTGAGCTAGCTGCTTTCTTCATGCCTTTGTTCAGACCTGCATCGATCTGCTTGGCAGCATAACTCTTCAGTTGCTATTCGCAACAACGACCGCCATGCCTATATTAATGCAGACAGGGATGACACCTGGTGATGAGAAATGAAATGTAAACTCAGTAATAACACTATTATATCAGAAACACCTGATTGACGAGAAGCACGCAATGTATGCAGTAGTACTCACTAGAGAAGAGTTACATGCAAATACACGTGTGAGAGACGCCTTCCAAGGGCCAATGTCACCGCCGTCAGAATTTTGGCGAACGATGACACTAAATTTTGCGAGATATTAAAAAATTCGCTTAAAAAACGTGGCCCCGTATCTACATATTTCTCTGCAAATTTCATTGAAAGACGATAGTCTTGCGTCTGGAGGCAGTGAACAGAACGTTTATGTGATGTTCTGCAAGCAAAAGAAGGGGGGGGGGGGGGATATGGGATTCTAGAGGCGCTGCGTGTGAGAAGGATGGCCTCCGACATGCTTGCGAACGGGGAAGCCATATTTTGTGGAATCCAAGGCAACGGGTATTCGCAACTTTCACAGATGGTGGCGTCGCCATGTAGCATCTGTCGTAACTGTCGTTTGGGGAATGCCCACGCAGCCAGCCCATGTCATCGTTCAATCGGCCTCACTTTGGCGGTTCTCTGGTACTTTATATTTTGTCGCTGGTGATTTCTGCTACGGCTATTCTGAATTCGGTAGCACCGAAACTACCGAAGTCGCACGAGTATTGCGAGTCATAGCAGCAATGATTTACTTTTTATTGCTTTCTTGCTGAGCTAGAAGAATCACGAAATATGTTGGAGGCCGCTGTGCAGACGTCGTGCAGTCAAATGCGAGGTTTCCTGTTTTCCTAATCTTGTCTGAACAAATTCTGGCCACACTGTTATGCCGACAATTGTCCGGGCTGCGGTGGGTCACCCTCCATCTTCCACGTCACTATCGAGTGCACGGCAAACCTTTTTCCCTCCAATACCACCCCTCCTCCACCCACTGCGCAAAAAAGAGCTGTCGGACGACGCCCTCCGCGACGGACCTCCCGAGGTTCTGCGAGCCATCATACAACGGCCTCGACACGTCGCCGGAGTCGTCCTAGGAACCCCGGACTAGGGGTCCCTCCCATGCTTTTTGTTGTACCTACATAATAAAGATGTTTGTCTCTCTCCTGCGAGACGCGGCGTTTCAGCGCGCGCGTGAGACGCATGTCACGTCGGCTCCATCGGAAATCGACGAATGTTGTGGACTTTTGGCAAATAGTTACCAGAAACCAGATTCAGCGTTTCGGCGAAGCCATCAGGAACCTCTGGATACCTATTTTATCCAGGTAGGCCCATTTTCCGCCAATCTACGACTGGTTCAACACCACGCGACGCCCGAGCCCGGCTAAGCCTAACGCCGACGAGGCTTACGCCCGGGCTCCCCAGCCATGGCAGCGTCCACGAAGACAGGCTACGACCCCAGCACGATGCAGTGGGTTGACATCGAGGTGGCAGAAACACGGGAAGACCCCATACCAGGTGAAGACGAATATCTTCAGATCATGGTTCGCCAAATGCAAGAGAAGCTCGCTAAAATGAAGCCCCGAGGCTCGACGGCCGCCGCGCAGCCACAGGCTCGCAAAACAGGATCAACACCCGCAGCTTGCGTTGAGTCCCCGCGGCAGCTGGCGACGTGGAAGCCAACACACACGCCTCGAATACGGTCGGATGAGTTGGTTATTGCGCTTAAACCAAAAATAACCATGGATCTGCGCGCTGCGTTCGGCCCAGGCGGGATTGGCACAGCAGTGCAACGCTTCACCGGCAGCACCACGAACGCTGGTATCTCCGTGTGGCCGGTGTGGGACCAAAACATCGTTGTTGTAGGTGTGAAAACGGAAAGCCTGGCCTCGAAGCTCATCGGGGACATCACGCTGACGATCGGGGACCGCCAGGTACCATTTCAAGGACATTTGAAATCAGCCGGAGAAACCTGCAAGGGTGTCGTCACCGTCGCAGACAATGAAACTTCGGAATCCCTTCGACGCAAGCTCGAGTGGATCGACGGCGAAATTTTGTATGTGCGAAAACTCGGAACATCCAACGTTGCAGTGGTGACCTTCAAAGGACGCCGCGTTCCAAGATTCATTCACTACTGCTCTGAAAACGTGCCAGTGCGCTACTACAAGAAAACGGTTCCGGCATGTTACCGGTGTGGAACGGTGGGCCACAGACTGGATGCGTGCCCCAATCCGGACAATCAGCGATGCATTCACTGTGGTGCGAAGGTGGAACTCACTCCGGAGGGCCCAGCGAAGCACGACTGTCAACCCGAGTGCCTTATATGCGGTGAAAACCATTTCACCGGCTCAGCGCAGTGCGTCGGAAAATTCCGGAAGGCATGGAAGCCCGCTCTAACACAGCGGCAACATGGACTAAAAAACAAGCAAGAAGAGGCCTCAGCCCCTCTCAGGACTGACGAAAAAGCGAAGCCCATGCATAACAAGCCCAAGCCGATCAAAGCCCCAGCCGGACAGAAGTCGAGGCCGCCTACCTTCGGCGCCGAGGATTTCCCGTCACTGGCAAACCCGCCCAAACAGGTGAGCAATTGGGTAGGGGTCTCCTCTCAGTCTCTCACCACCACCACTGCCTCCCCCTCCAATTCTGAAATTTTAAAACAATTGGAAGCCATGAAAAAACGCATTGAAACTCTGGAACGCAAAAATTGGGCGCTGAAGGCGTCGCAGGCTGCTACTCCTCTACCACCGTCGGAACCGGTGGCTATGTACACCTCCGACTGCTCGGACGATGAGCAGGACACTCAGTCAGACGTATCGGGTAACACTAGTGTGTCTAAAACTGTAGTAGGTGCTTCGAACGACATAGAAGGTCGACTAAGCAGACTAGAGGCTAAGCTTGAGGAGCAGAGCAAAATGATCCTAGAACAAACCAAGCTTACAGTACAAGACATTATTCCGCAGCAGCTGAACCTATCAGTTCAAGCCGCTAGGCAAGACCTCAAGCAAAGCATTTTGCCAATTCTCACAGCCAGTGTACTACAAACCGTTCAAAATTGGCTCACACCCCAATTGGACCAACTCAAAACTAGCATTAAGACAACAGAACAACCCCGACGCAAACGTGTTCATCGTAACCTGGCAAATTCTGAATCCGAGAACAACATAGCCCAGTCGTTAACCAACAAATCTGAGTCCCCCACGCCTCTCCAGGCTCCCACGCTGGATGCAGTGGCGAAAATGACACCTCCTCAATAATAAATTCATGATGGCAGGCAATTCTAAACATAATAATAAAAGCTCCAAACAACAGCAACTCGATATTTTCCAGTGGAACTGCAGGGGGTTTAAAGATAGGAAAAAGAGGGCCACTCTTAACCTTTTCCTGCAGAATCAACATTTTACCCCTGCAGTTTTGGCGCTACAAGAAACCGGCTTACAGACGAAATTGCCTGGTTACAACTCATTTCAGGGAAGTGCGTCCACCTGTGTTCTCGTACACAAGGAGTATACCGCTTGTCAGATAGACCTTGATCTGTCAGAGGCGCATGAATACACAATGGTCAAAGTCCTTCCCAATAAAAGACGAGATCCTAGCTTGTACATTCTAAATGTATACAGTTCTCCAAAATCTAGGCAATGTGTCTTCAACGAAATGTTTTATAAAGCGATTAAGGAAGCAGATAAGAACCCACTAGTGATTTTGGGCGACTTTAACGCCCCCAGCTATCATTGGGGTTACACCCGCGAAGTCCCCAAGGGACGGAAATTGGCAGAACTCATATCCACTCTTCGTCTATCGCTTCTCACAGATCCAATGAAACCCACTAGAATCGGGAATTCTGTAAACCGAGATACTTGCCCGGATCTATCACTGACTAAGAACATTTCCTACGCAACATGGGAAAACTTAGAAGAAACGCTCGGCAGTGATCACTGTCTCCTCAGAATCACACTCTCCGGCAACATAGGCCGTAGAAAATGGAGCCAAGCTAAGCTGACAGATTGGACAGCCTTCCGCTCACAGGTGATCCCCTCTGTGCCAGGGGCGGGAGGATATACGGGATGGGCAAAACAGCTCCTTGCAGCCAATTCCAAGTGTCTTAAAACTATAAAGACAACGGAAGACACCCCCGCCGTCGATAAGTACCTGCTCCACCTTTGGGACGCCCGCAGAAGCTTAACTAAACGTTGGCGGAAAAACAAATTCAACCGCAAGCTTAAACTTAGAATAGCCAAGTTGAGTAAGCAAGCGGATGAATATGCTGCACAACTGAACGAATCCAACTGGATAGAACGGTGCAATGTTGTAGCTAAAGAAATGAATACAAAGAAAGCATGGCGCCTTTTTCGAACTCTCGTGGACCCCGCCCAAACCCGAGGAGAAGCGCAAAAGCAGCTCCGTCGAGCCCTGCACAGTTTTCAGGGAACCAACTCCCAGCTGGCTGATGATTTGTGTGCTAGATACCTATGTCGCACCACGGATCCCAACAGGAACGCATATGAATACGCAGGTAGAGAAAACAGTCAGCTCGATGCCCCTTTTGAAATGTGCGATCTGAAAGCAGCACTGAAAAAAATGCGCAGGGGCACTGCCCCGGGCCGAGACCTGATCACGGTAAAACTGTTAGCAAATCTGTCAGACGATTCTTATCGGCATCTATTGCAATACATTAACGCGATCTGGGATGGCCAACCACTGCCAACTGAATGGAAAACAGCAGTTGTCACATTCATCCCCAAACCAGGCAAGCAAATCAGCACGGACAACCTCAGACCTATATCATTAACTTCATGTGCCGGCAAATTGATGGAAACAATGGTTAGAGACCGTCTCGCCACGTACCTCGAGAGCAAGGGGCATTTCGCAGATTCCATGTTTGGCTTTAGGCCCCACCTGTCTGCGCAAGATATCCTCTTGCAACTAAAACGAGACATTATCCAACCCATTCCCTCGACGCACAACGACAGAGCAATCCTTGCACTCGACCTTAAAGGCGCATTCGACAACGTTAAACATGAAAGCATCCTGAAGAACTTGAGTAGTGTCCATTGCGGTAAGAAAGTATTTGCCTACATCAGAGACTTCCTCTCTGAAAGACTGGCGTTCATTCGCATAGATAACGAGGAACATGGACCATTCAAAATGGGGACGCGGGGAACCCCGCAAGGAGCTGTCCTGTCTCCGCTGCTATTCAACATTGCCATGATGAAGCTCCCGCAAGCATTGGCAGTAGTGGAAGGAATATATCATGCAATATACGCCGATGATATAACAATCTGGACGAATCGGGGCAGTTTAGGAGAAATTGAAGACCGCCTGCAGCAGGCCGCCTCCATTGTGGAGGACTATGCGGCCCAGTGTGGGTTGCAGTGCGCTCCAACCAAATCTGAATTCCTGCATATCAGAGAAAACATTAAAGATAGGACGACCCTGAACTTGATGGTATCAGGATCAACAATACGAGAGGTTTCAGAACTACGAATCCTTGGCCTTCTGATTCACAACAGAACAAAAAACAGCACCACGCTAGACAAGCTACGGAAAATTGGAGAACAGGTAGGGCACATGATCCGCCGAGTGTCAAACAAGCGCGGGGGGCTACGAGGAAGGGACGCGATTCGGCTCGCCAATGCTTTTGTAACTAGCAGGATTCTATATTCAATACCGTACTTACGAATGACTAAACACGAAGAGAACAGAGTCGATGCTATTCTTAGGAAAGTAATTAAGCGCGCACTTGATTTACCCATCAGCACTTCAAATCAGAAACTCTCTGCATTGGGAGTCTTTAACTCTATACAAGAGCTCCAAGAAGCCCACCTCACAAATCAATATACGCGTCTTACGCAGACGCCCCCCGGGCGGCGCCTACTGGACCGCCTCTTGATCCGGCACGAATGCGAAATCGAAAACGCGGAGCGTATTACTGAACTTTGGAGAACAAAACTCTGGGTGTCCCCGCTTCCCCGCAATATGACCAGGGAGGCGCACCAGGGTAGAAGGCAAGCGCGCGCTGAGGCACTTGAACAACGGCTTGGCTCCCGTAATGGGGTCTATTACGTCGATGTGGCCGGGCCGTCACCTAGGGGATACTACACGGCGGCGGTAATACATCAAGGAACGCAGGTGGACGGCCTCACTTTCAAAGCCACAAGCTCAAGTAAGGCGGAGGAGGTGGCCATTGCACTGGCAGTATCCCATCCAAACTCAAAACAAATAGTTACAGACTCTCGAAGAGCCTGCGAGAGCTATCTTGCAGGAGAAATCTCTCCATTGGCTAATAGACTTTTAAAATTCAGCATCAGGAACCGCGATCCTACCCCAAAACGTCTTATATGGACTCCGGGACATCAGGGTCTACAGGGTAACGAGGCTGCACATGCAGCGGCCCGCGTGCTTACTTCCCGGGAAACTCCCCGTTCCCCTGATAGACCTGAACGTCCCACACCTTTAACACGGTTTCGAGAAATCAAAGAATACTACATTGAGCAACGCCGCTTGTATCCCGCACCAGCGAAGGGACTCTCGAAAACGGAGGAGCGCATCCTGCGGCGCCTACAGACAAATACGCTGCTCTGTCCAGCCATACTAAAATATTATGACCCTAAAATAAGTGGGCAGTGCCAGTACTGTGGGGAAGTGGCCAACACTTACCATATGGTCTGGGCCTGCCAAATGAACCCAAAATTAACCCCCTTTCCCAACCCCACCAAAGAGGACTGGGAGACGACCCTACTCAATAGCTCCACACTAGAGGAACAGCGAACTCTAGTGCAGCGGGCTCGGGTGGCGGCCTCGACTAATGACGTCCCGGACTAGGGATGTCAACCAGCCCGGTGGGGATAAGGGCTATCTGGCACAGCCAGCATCAATAAAGGTTTTTCCTCCTCCTCCTCCTCTCTCCTGCTTTGCTCGTAGGTAGGTAGGTAGTAAACTTTATTAACTCAGTTGACAGGAGAGAGTTGGGGACGGCTTTAAGGGCCGGCCCCTTACAAAATCTAGGAGGAGTCCCTAGTCCGGGACCCCTGTGGCTTCTGCTGCAGCACGCGCTCGGGCCACTAGGGCACGCTGGTCCTCTAGGGTCGAGCAACCGAGCAGGGCAGCCTCCCAGCTCTCTCGGGTAGGGAGGGAAGGGGAAGGAAGTGGCGGGACCGCCGGATTTGAGGGGCATGCCCACACCATATGGAAAGTATCCGCGAACGGATGGTCACAGTGCGGGCATTCCCCAGAGAATGCCGGATTGAAATGTTTGAGTATCGCCGGGCACAATACTGTATTGGTATAGAGACGGAGGAGCCAGCGCTCGTCCTTCTTGGGCAGGCCCGATGCTGGGGGTGGGAAGCGGAGCCTGTTCGATTTGTACATAGCGGTGATTTCTCTGAAAGAGGTAGCCGGATTGGGTTCTGGAACATCAGGCGATGGAGGGCGAGGCGGGTCCCGGTAATTAAGCACGCGGGCCGAGGCATCTGCAAGCCTCGTTTCCAACTAGCCCCGTATGAGCAGGAGTCCAGATGACGGTGCGTGGATTTGGGCGATCTAGATAATAGCATCGCTTAAGGATTTCGGCGGCGCGATCATTGATGCAACCACGTGTGAGATTTTGGCACGCCCTCCGCGAATCGGTTATAATTATCCGAGATGCGGGGTCCGCTGCGGCGAGGGCTATGGCGACCTCCTCCGCGTGTGTGATGTCCGGTGCTCGAAAGGTGAGCCCTTGAATAGGTACGTTTTGGTGAACCACAGCGGCCGTGTACCACCCGCCGTGGTGGGGGCCGGATGCGTCCGTGTAGAAGACTCCCGGGCGTGAGCCATACCGTTGCTGTAGGGCTGTAGCCCGCGCTGTACGCCGCCCATCGTGAGTCCCATTTGTCATGTTTTGGGGCAGAGGCGGAATGATCAGTGCACCACGCCAATCCTCGGGGATCGCGGTACGCTCTTCCACCTTGTGGGTGTTGGAAATGTGGAGGCGGTGTAGGAGGTTGTTCCCATCCTGAGACCTACTAAGGCGCAGGTACTGGTTATTGAGATGAGCCTCTTTAAGTTCCCCGTACGTGTTTGTCATGCCCAGGTCTGCGAGACGTTGGTTCGACGTTGAGATGGGGAGGTCTAGGGCACGTTTGTAAATTTTGCGGAGTATACAGTCTAGTGTATTCTCGTCGCATTTACGCAGACGCAGGTAAGGTGTCGAATAAAGGATCCGGCTGGTCACGAAAGCGTTGGCGAGGCGCAGAGCAGCACGGCTCTTGAGACCTCCTCGCTTGTTCGAAACCCGGCGGATCATGCGGCCCACCTGATCCCCCACAGTGCGTAGTTTGCGCAGAGTGGTGTCAATTTTGCGGTGTTTGTGTATGAAGAGTCCCAGGACTCTGATTTCGTCGCGTTCCGGAATGGCCCTGTTACACAAGGTGAGTTCAATTTGTGTCGTGTCGTTCGGTTTGGGGCGAAGATGCACGTATTCCGATTTGGTGGGTGAGCATTCGAGACCGCAGCCGCGGGCGTAGCTGTCAACTATCGACGCGGCATGTTGCAGACATGTCTCGATGCTACCAAGGGAACCCTGAGTTGCCCATAGCGTGATGTCGTCGGCGTACAGAGCGTGCTGCACGCCTGGGACATCGTTTAGCAATGAGGGAAGGTGAGCCATGGCAAGATTGAACAGAAGAGGGGAGAGGACTGCTCCCTGTGGTGTTCCGCGCGTACCGAGGGGGTACGGTCCATGCTCCTTGTCTTGAATACGCAGGTATGTCTGCCGTTCTATGAGGAATTGGCGGACGTACCTAAAAGCATTATGCCCACAGTTTGTTTGTGATAGGTTGGTAAGGATGATGTCATGGGTAACGTTATCGAAAGCTCCCTTGAGATCTAAGGCGAGGACTACCTTGTCGTCACTGGGATGTTCGACCGGTTCGACAACGTCACGATGGAGTTGCAGGAGGATGTCCTGGGCAGAGCGATGTGGGCGGAAGCCGTACATAGTGTCTGCAAATGTATGTCGGGCCTCTAAGTATTCAGAGAGCCTGTCCCGGACCATGGCTTCCATAAGTTTCCCTACGCATGAGGTTAGGGAAATTGGTCTGAGATTGTCGATGTTTACAGATTTGCCTGATTTAGGGATGAAAGTTACTAAGGCCGTTTTCCAATCGAGCGGTAGGGGTTCGCGCCCCTCCCAGATCTGATTGAAGTAGTCGAGGAGGTGAATGTACGCCGAGTCAGGGAGGTTGGCTAGGAGCCGAACCGTCACTCGATCCCGACCTGGCGCTGTGCCTCGTTTCATTTTGGACAGGGCCGCCTTCAGATGGTGGAGCTGAAAGCAACGATCCAACTCGGCGTTTTCCGTGCCTGCATATGAATACGCCGGTCCGATGGGGTCCTGTTGGCTACAGAGATATTTGTCTCTGAGAGCCTGTGCCAATTTTTCCGCGTCACCCGCATAGGCGTGAAGCGCGCGCTGAAGGTGTTTCTGTGTTTCTGTGCGTGTTTGGCTAGGGTCGATGAGAGCCCTAAAGAGACGCCAGGTGTTGCGGCTTGACATCTGTGTGGCGGCAGTGTTGCAGCGCTCTACCCAGTTTGAGTCGGCGAGCTGGGCCGCGTACTCGTCGGCCTCTAGGGTGAGAGCCGCTATGCGGATTTTGAGCTGTCGGTTGTGTTTCTGTCGGCGCCATCGGCGCACTAGGCTGTGCCGAGCCTCCCAGAGATGCAGGAGGTGGTTGTCCACCGCCGGCGTGGCCTCTGAAAGTTGAACCGTCTGCTCGATTTTGTGGAGTGAGTTTACGAGATGTTGGGACCAAGTGTAGTATCCTTGGTGAGCTATGGGGGTCGGATTGGAGTATACCAAGCGAAATTTGGTCCAGTCTGGAAGTTTCGCTTGGTGGTGGGGACGAGTAAGGGGGTGTGTCCGGATTGTGGTAATGACAATGCAGTGGTCACTACCGAGGGTTTCCTCGGTATTGAGCCAATCTGCGTGTTTGATGTTTTTGGTGAGTGTGAGATCGGGACATGTGTCTCGGGTAACAGAGTTTCCAATGAGGGTTGGGTGTGTGGGGTCCGTCAGGATGGTTAGGCCCATGGTGGAAATGAGTTCCGCCAATTTCCGACCATGTCGTTCCTCCCGACGATAACCCCAGTGAGGGCTGGGGGCATTGAAATCGCCTACTATGACTAGTGGTTCTTTGCCTGCCACCGTGTGAGCTTTGCTAAAGATGTCGGCGTATGTTATGTTGGGCAGTTTGGGCGAACTGTAGATGTTAAGAATGTGTATGGATGGGTCCTGCTTCCTAAGAGGGAGGAGAGTCACCATAGCATACGAGTAAGCCGGGTTGCATTCGAGATCCACCAAACTGGCGGTGTAATTTCGATGCACGCAAAGTGCCGTTTGCGCGTCCCTTTGATACACGGTATAGTTTGTAAGGGCGGCGTGTTCGCCCGGTTCCTGTAGGGCCACTACCGCGGGTAATTGGGGATAGCTTTCTAAGTGGAGCCGGAGAGCAGCCCGCTTAGTGCGAGCCCGAAATCCCCAGCAGTTCCATTGGAGGATTGTGAAAGGGTCCGAATTAACGCGGGCGCGGCGAGATCTAGAGGCGTTGCCCACCATCATGGGTATTAGAATTTCGGGTAGCCTCCAGGAGAGCAGAGAGATCCAGAGGTGCTCCACCGCTCGGTCGGGGCTTGCTGCTGATGTTGCAGTCAATATGGTAGGCTGCCTGTCAGCCTCAGCCCTTTGGGGAAGTAGCCGGGGCGTCTGAGGTTTATTAACCCGCTTAAGTTTTGGGGTGGCACGACGGGTGCTGGAAGCGAGTTGGGGCAGCTGGGCCACTATCATGCCCGGGATTCTGGCGAATACGGTTTGGAGGGCGGCAGCCAAGCGATCCTCGATAGTAGTTACTATGGAGGCCACCTGGCCCTCCAGGCTATTTAGACGCGCCTCAATCGGAGCGAGGAGTGCCGTGGTGTCCCTTTGTTCCGAGGGGGCACTATCCATCGCTTCCGGCGCCTGCCCGGAAGGTGTCGAGTTAGATGGAGGCGGGCGGTTTGCGAGTGCCTCCATTGCACGGGTCAACGAGGCCACTTGGGCCCGGAGCTGTTTAATTTCGAGTTGTTCCCGTGTGGGGGCGGAAGAGGTTTGAGGTTTGGGTGGGTTCGAGGGGGTTTCGGATGTGGAGGCTGCCCCGCCCGAGTCGCTCACCTCGGGTCCTTGTCGGACGCGAGCGGCCCATGTGGCATCCCCTTGGGCAGCAGGCTGGATTCCGGGTGACGGCGGGTGCGGTGTAGGGGAGGCAGGTGGGCCCTGGCTCGAGGTGGACCTCGCGGCGGGAGGTCCGGCCGGGGTGGCGCCTCGCTTGGAGGGCCCGGGAACCCCCGCGCCAGGATGCGGGGGTGAAGGAGAAGGTTTGGTGGCAGGAGGCTGGGCCCCCTGCAGTGAAGTCCCGGTGGTCGGCCTGCTTGGCTTCCGTGTTCGCCGGCGTTTGCGTTTCTTGGAGCCGGTTTGGTTCTTCGGTAGAAGAGTGGATGGTTTTGGTGGTGGTGCCCTGTAACGTTCCTTACAGCACCGGTCCCCGGTGACGTGGGGTCCGGCGCATAGAGCACACTTCGGCGTGCATTCGTGAGGTGCGCGAGCACCATCTATGAGTGGCACTGTGTTGCCACAGGTACCACAGAGGTCCGGTTTAGGGCCAGGGCAAGCGTCGGGTCGATGCCCAACTGAGCCGCACTGGTTGCAGGCTGGTACAGTTTTTCTGTATGGCTGCACCGGGATCAGCAGGGCGTCATAGGTGACGTACCTGGGCTTCACCTTTCCTGCAAAAGTGAGCCGCACCTTGTTGGAGGTGCCCAAACGCCGGATGTGCAGTATTTCGCCTTCCGGCCAGTAGAAGCGTTGGCGAAGTTCGGCTTCAGAGTCAGAGCTGCGCACTGTCACCACTCCGTAGCAGGAGTCCTGGGTGTCCGCGCGGAGATACCCGAACAGGGGCACCGGTCCAACGGATGAAGGAACTGTCAGTTCACCAATTAGTTTGTCCGCAATAAGCGGATGTGGGGTGTAGGCCAGGATGAGGTTTTGGTCCTGCACCATCACGACTGTGACCAGCCGGTTCGCGTTCGCTCCGAGGTGGGCGATGAGCGCGCTGCCGGCTCCGTTCTCGGGGAAAACGGCGGTGAGGGATAGTTGTGTCCGTGCTTTCAGAGCAACAACAAAATCAGTTTCCTTCGGCTTCGGCAGAGGCCGAGGCTGCCACGAGGGCCGCCTCCTCCCCTGTTGCGGGCCCGCGGAGCGCGGCGCAGGCGGCGGAAGTGTGGAGGAGGAGCGGGCTGCCTCGTCGACAGCCGTGGTCGGGGAGGCCGCGATGGCGGACGCCGCCACTGCCGCGTCGCTCGCTCGCTCGCGTCTTGCCACCGCGGCAGCAAGCGCGGTGCTCTTAAATGTTTGGGGCAGCTCCGGCCTGCCGTCCGAGGTAGAGATGGTAGTCCACATCATGCTGTGGGGGTCGTATCCGGTGTAGGTGTCCGCCACGGTGACGGTCGTGGTGTGGGACCGATCGCCCATTTTGCCGGGGGGCGCCATAGCCAGTAGGCCGAGCGGGGCCGCCTCCGGCGTCCAGATGTAAGTCGCCCGTGAAAGTTGTGAGGTGGGTCCACTTGCCGAAATGGGGTGTCCAGATGAACCGGATCACATTCCGGTGACGGTGGAGAGGTTTTCTTGAGGGTCCGAAGAGGTGGTCAGGGGTTCCGATCGAAAAACGATGGAGCCGAAACGCTGCAGGTCCTAATCGGTTGCGCGCTCGCAGCGCCCTCTGCTTTGCTCGAGCACGGACGCTCCACTTTTTCCGGCTGTGGCACGAGCGGCGTTCGCAAAGCTGTACGTGCATTCTACAAACCACCACAGATGATGTGGCCGGCGTTCAAAACTTAATAAATGCGAAGCATTTCTTAGTGAACTTCGGCACCTTTGAGCGTATCTATCTATCTATCTATCTATCTATCTATCTATCTATCTATCTATCTATCTATCTATCTATCTATCTATCTATCTATCTATCTATCTATCTATCTATCTATCTATCTCGCCGCCTACGACGTTCAACTCTTCTGGCCGTTTCAATATTGGTATCGATACCAAACTTGTTATGGCACAACATGACTATATGAAGAAGATATTTCACTAGTCATAACACAAAAATCATAACAAGTATATCATGAATGTCATGATTTACATCTCAGGGTTTTGCAGCTCCTCACGGTGGTTTCGTTTACGCGGCATGTTGAAAAGCTGGTATAGTATAACATGATTGCATGGCAAACACAAGCGACAGACCGTAACATGAAAATTATGACATACGTGTCATGTAACAACATGACTAAATCTCCCGCTCATGGTGCGCTCGCGGCCGTTTCGCTAGCGTCACATATACCAAATTTAGTATTACGGTACGTGAATTGATGACGATGGCATGTGACTGGTGCAAACATGATAATCATGAGATGCTTGTCATGTGAGAACATGACTACATGCCACAGTGAAGGCGCCAATGTATTTTGACGTGACGTGATGCGCGTGCACACCGGCCTTCATTTCGTCGCGTCACGCCGGCGTTGCCACGCCAGGCGCCGGTCCTGACATATACTCGCAGGCGCGAGCCGCGCGGCATATCCTTGGCGCATGCGCGTTTCAGCGCGTCCAGCGTCCCGCCATCACGAAAAAAGGAAGACGCAGTATTGCCTTGAGAACGCTTCGGCGCGAAATGCAGCATGTCGCATTTCGTGCTGGTTGCCGTCAGGCCGCGCCTACGGACGCTGGTCGCGCCGGTCGCGCCTGGCGTCAGACTACACAAGGCTCGGGTTTTGATAACGTAGCGTCACTTTGCGCAGCGTGCGCGCGTCAACGCTACACTGAAGTATATTGGGCCCTTCATGATGCGCTCGCGGCCGTTATACTAGCTCCACGTATACCTAATTTGGTGTTACGGGACGTCAATGGATGACGAAAGATATAAGTGATACAAGCATGATAATGCTGACAGGCTTGACATGTGAGAACATGACAAATTACCACGCTCATATGGCCGTTCGGCTAGCTCCACTTATACTAAATTTAGTATCACGTGACGTGAATAAATGACGAAAGTAAACGACACATCGAAACGTGATAATCATGACATGGAAGTTATGTGCGGCATAATTTACCTCCTTCTCGTAACGTTGTGCTGATTTTGAAGTGACATATCAACCTTTCTCATTCGTGCTTCGCATATAATCGATTCCCACTGTGCGTGGGATCTGGCAATTTTTTTTCTTCAATATACGCCACACACGCGTTTCTCAGCACACAGTGTGGGATATAATACATGCTAGAGTCAACGACCTTCTCAGCAAAGCCTTGACAACACGGAGGCTGCAGCCGAAGTGTTGTCAAGGAGGCTGCAGTTTCAAATGACGGGCACACCGGCAGCGGCTGCTGGCGTGCCGGCTGCATGATGCTCCAAACGACAGCCATGTTGGGCTTGCACTAACGACCTTTCTAGACGGGGAAAGTTGCGAATATGCGATCACCGTACCTTATAGCGAAATGCAGAAAACACCCACTTTTTATTACATAGCGTTGTGTTATCAGCGCAGCGTAAAAAACTATATGTTACTTAAAATTATCTACGTATGCCTTTTGAATTATTAGAAAACACGCCACTGTTATTAATGTGTTGAGGTTGTGCTTCAAATACGCGCAATATTTCTCTTAATCGACAATACGCAAAAGTATGAACGTTGAACCCAGATCAATATTCACGGGCGGTGCTGAGGTGGTTGGATTTTAGACGTTTCGGGTGGCAAACAGACAAGTCACCAGATCATTTTCGCGTTGAAGTCTATGTGTCCAGTATTTTTGGCCTTGGTGTCTCCGGTACATTGTGCGTGAACTCGATCGTGGCGTAATTTTTGTGTGACACGGCCCCAAGAAGTTTGAGGCCGCAGGGACGGCTACTCGTTCTCCCATAGTAGAGTAATAACTAATTAACAACGTTTTATAAATAGAAAAGTCTATGTTCTCCTTAATTCTAGGAATCTTTATTTTTGTTTTTCGTACATTGTGTAAATAAACTTTTTTAAACAGTGTGCCAATATTTATGTGCCCTTATTATTATAATGTTATGAAAGCTATGCTTTCTGTACATAATGTAAGTAAACTTTTCTCTAAACAGTATCCCAAGAAAGACTATCGTCTTTAAAACTTCACTGAACTCCCAAAGGAGTTTCTGCATGAGCTTACCATTCATTCATTCATAGCAATAGATATCAGTGCTTCTTTGGTAGGTTCTACACATTGCACGAAGAAGAACCAGTAAGCGAAATTTAAACTGCATCACTCAAAAATGATCTTTACGCCGTATTCACTTGCTTAAAGAATAAGTTAGAAGTGTGATATTTTGTTTGCTATCACGTTTGCGATTGGATTACAAAAACACACATTTCCATAAGCAGCCGAACCCATGTGCACAATCAGTGTCAGCACGGTGGCGTTCCATCATTGCCTCGGCCAAGAATTGCTCAGTCAGTTAGCAGTGCATTTCAGCAGTTCTACTCCTACATATCTTGAAATAAAATTCTGATGTACGAACCTTTGAAGAGTTATATTGCCTATAGCGGGACGGCTCAGTGCCCTTCCATATTGAGTACGAAGTACTCGAAATCCTTAAACATTTTTTCTGAACATACGGCTCAAAGACACCCACGGGACGGCTTTAAGCTCTCCCTTAGTAGAGTACCAAGTGCTCTAAATCGTTTACCTCTTTTTCTAAACGCACAAGCACGAGCCCATGAGAAACATGCGTCACCTTAGCACACTTACCGAGAAGTGTTACGACATCGACTACGCTGAACACACAAGAGATATTTGAAGTCGTTGGGGAGCGAGATAATTGGCAACCTTTCAGGAAAACCTGGTTGAAAGGTGGGACCGAGCTGTTTTTTTTATAAATATCGCTACGTAAAGCCTCCAGATTACTTTTCACGAGAAAAGGCTACCTCTTCGGATGGCAAATGCAGCAATACTGGAGTCTGCACTAGTGCCAATGATTATCCATAGCTTACCTAAAGAACTGCAGGTGCAGGTGCAAGTAACCTAAAACGATCGAGGGTCCATTTGGATGCTTCAGACACATCTGTGCCAATTTTACACCGCAAACTATGCATCAGACAGGTCAGACTTTCCAAAGAGCACCATTCAGGTCTGGCGAGCATGTAAACCATCGTTGCTGAAATCGAATGGACAACTTTTTCTCTGATACCAGCAATGAACCGGAATCAGCCGTCTCGCATCTAGAAGAGAAACCAACAAACGACTTAGAGGAGGAAGTCCAGTCCCACTTGACGACAAAAATTAAGTGTTTTTCTAACCGCCTTTAAAATTGTTTATATCAATCTCAACATCAATGGTAATGATGTTGATGCATAAATTACCAGCAGTGCATCTGTATCAGTTATAAATCAGCCCGCGCTAAAGACGACAGGACAGGACAGGACAAACAACTTTATTTGGTCCTGAGAGGCAAGGCAGCGGGCCAACTATGTAGGTCCCCACCCAGCCGTTGGCTAGTCCCATGTCGGAACAGAGAGGCCATGCCTCTCCGCTCGTTCACGGGCCCTCTGGACAGCCTGAAGCTGGACGTCTTGTCTGTGGTCTGTGATTGCCGTCGTCCAGTCTTCTTCTGTTTTAAAATCCTGTAACGCAGGGCACTGCCAGAGCATGTGACTCAAAGAGCAAAATTCCCCACAATCTGGGCAAAGTGGATCAATATCCGGATGAAGCATGCTCAGAAAGCCCCTAGAGGGGTAAGACCCCGTCTGGAGCATGCGGAGCGTGCTTGCTTGTGATCTGTGGAGCTTATGATGGGGAAAGGGAAAAGTCTGTCGCTCTCCTCTGTAATGAGATGTTATCTCGTGAAAAGTAACGAGAGGATCACTGTGGACGAGCTCTTCCGAACCCACCCGAGAGACCACCCCGTCGCGGCTTGTGAAACCTCGCGCACAGTCGTGGGCTATCTCGTTTGGGTTCAGGTGACCCGGCAGTACGTCTGGTCCCATGTGAGCGGGAAACCAGACTATGTGATGAATAACGCCTGAGGGGGGTTTGCTGTGGAGAATTCTGGCTGCCTCTGTGGCTATCAATCCCGATGCGAACGCCCTAACGGCCGCTCGGGAATCGGTGTACACCGTGGTGCGTTTCGTGTCCAGTAATGCCAGCGCTACAGCAGCCTGTTCTGCTACATCGACCAAGGAGGTCTTCACTGAAGCTGCCGAGACAAGTTCTCCCCTGTCATTGACTACTGCCACGGAAAACCCGCTGCCGCCGGCGTGGCGCGCCGCGTCCACAAATGTCTCTGTTCCGGAGAGGTTCTTTATGAAAGCCCTAGCCCTCGCCAACCTACGACCTTTATTGTGTTGGGGATGGATGTTTCGTGGAAGAGGGTCAACAATAAAGGAGTTCCTTGTTTGATAATCAAGCTGCGTAGTTTCTCCCTGATTGAAGATAGGACGGAGGCCTGCCGCATCGAGCAGTTTTCTTCCTGTTTTGAAACTCGATAACCGAATTATTTGTGCTGACCTTTGCGCTTCAATTAATTCCGAAGTGGTGTTGTGCACTCCCAACTTCATGAGTTTTTCTGTGCTAGTCGTGATTGGGACGCCGAGCACCTTTTTGACACTTTTGCGCATGAGCGTGTCCAATTTATCCCTTTCCGTTTTGGTCCAATTGAGAGCCGCCACTATGTATATGATATGGCTCATGAGGAAAGCGTGGTGGGCCCTAAGGAGGATATCCTCGCCTATGCCGCCCTTCTTGTTGGACACCCGCATAATTAATCTCAGAATGTTCTCTGTTTTGTGGTGAGATGGGCTATAGTCTTTGCGTTGCATCCCTTAGAGTCTAATAAAAGCCCCAGAATTTTCATAGAATTGACTCTAGGAATTGTGCGACCATCCTTGGTGCAAACGCTAATGGGCACCTGATCGAGAGGGGTGAGTCCCCTAACACCTCGTCTAGCCTGTCTGTACAGCAGGAGTTCCGACTTTTCCGGCGAAAGCGCCAGTCCCGTACCTTCCAGGAAAGACTCTGTAACGTCCAGAGCCTCCTGTAGAGCTTGTTCAACCGCCGCCTCCGATCCTCCGGGACACCAGATTGTAATGTCGTCAGCATATAAAGCGTGTCCGACATTAGGAACTTTAGAAAGGCTTGCCGACAGCTTGCGCATGGCTATGTTGAATAGAAGGGGGGAGATAACTGCCCCTTGGGGAGTACCCCTTCGTCCGAGTTTGAAAGGCTCCGAGACTGATTGTCCCAGTTTTATTGCCGCCGTCCGACTCTCGAGGAAAGATTCAACGAAGGAGAAGAATTTAACTCCCAGGTTCAAAGCCGATATCTCCTTAAGAATATAGTCGTGTTTGACAGTATCGAATGCTTTAGTGAGGTCCAGTGCGAGGACCCCTTTTACATCTTTGCTTGGAAAGTCAATTATTTGTGTTTTGAGGAGGAGCATGACATCTTGCGTGGAAAGTGAGGGCCTGAAACCTACCATATTATATGGAAATAGGTCATTCCTCTCGATGTAGCGCGATATCCTGTTGTGTACTGCATGTTCTGCTACTTTGCTAAGGCAAGAAGTAAGGGAGATCGGGCGCAGGTGATCTAAGCTGGGTGATTTACCTGGCTTGGGGATTAAGACCACTGTGGCCCTCTTCCAAGTTTCTGGTACGACGCCCTCCTCCCATACCCTGTTTATCTCCTTCACTAAGGCCTGAATGGCTTTATCATCCAAATGTCTTAAGAGCCGATTCGTAACTCCATCGGGACCTGGGGCAGACCTTCCGTTTAGGCTATGGAGCACTTCCCTGATCTCAGCTTCCGAGAAGGGAGCGTCCAACTCAGGGGAAGGCACACCCTCATACCGGTGGGGGACAGAAGTTGAGCTCTGGCTAAGCGGGAGGTACTTGTTGGCAAGTATCTGAAATTAGGAAGCTTCTGAGATGCCTGCCATTTTCTCCTTATTAATAAGTCGGTCTATGGCTAGTTTCTGATTGCCTTTGGATTGTCCATCATTTAGGAGGTGTTTGAAGAGGGTCCATTTGCCTCCTTTGCGCATTTTCCCGTCCGCAGCCGAGCAGGCGTCCCTCCATTGTTGTTTATGGAGTTCGGAGCAGTGCTCCTCAATATGCCGATTGAGCTCCGCAATCTTTTTCCGTAGCCTGCGATTTAGCCTTTGTTTTTTCCATCTCGCGATGAGAGAGCGTTTGGCGTCCAGGAGGTGCGCTAACCTTGCATCCATCCCCGGAGCATCAAATTCTGTTACTATTTCTTTGGTGGCCTTCTCGACATCCTTCTGGATTTGTACAAGAATTTCACTGAAGGTGTCATGTACTGACTCATCTTCACCTCTGATTTGCCTAAAAAGGTCCCAGTCTGTATATTTATAGGTTCTTGGGGGTGGTGCTCTTATTTCCATCCGGAGTTCTATGATGCTGTGGTCGCTTCCCAAGTTCTCCTGTAAGTTGGACCACTCGACCACCGCATTTCTAGTGAAGCTGAGATCAGGCATCGTGTCTCTGGCGACCGAGTTTCCCAGCCTCGTAGGAAAACGCGGGTCGGAGATAAGCGTTAGGTTTAAGTCTATACTGGCTGCAACTAGATTGGCCCCTTTCTTTGTCCTCGTAACATAGCCCCAAGACGGATGGGGAGCGTTGAAATCCCCAGCTACTATTAAAGGGTGCGATCTGGCGGCAGTTGCGACCCTATGAAGGAGTGAGCGGATATTATGTTTATAAGCCGAAGGAGGGCTATACAGGTTAAAAACGAATATGTTGCTTCGGATTTTGCCGTTGGGGATGATTTCAATTAATTGTGCCTCGAGACCGGATCTCTTATCCGAGTCGCAAATTTTGACTTCGTGCTGCTCAAAGGAGGTATCTTTCCTGACCAACGTGGCGATACCTCTGCCATTTGCGTCTTTTTGGCTAATCGAACGGTAGCCCGAGAGAACTACCTTCTCGCTAAGTGTTTCCTGCAAGAGCAGGACGTGCGGCATTGACGCCTGTGCTTTGATGAGCTGCAGTAGAGCAGCTTTACGCCTTAAGAAACTTGCGCAATTCCACTGCCAGATAGTTATGTTTCCGGTTTGGCCCGCCATTTTGAATATTATTGAAGGATCATAGCCTGCGGCGAACTCGTAGCGTCCGAATCCTGCTGCACTATCTTGGCTTTTGCAATCGTACCAGTGTTGGTCGTCTTGAGTTTGCTAGAGTGAATCATTTTCATTTTAGATTCGAGGATTCCTACTCGACGTGTCAGGTGGGAGACGCTCCCGTCCATACGTTCGATTGTGCTAGATTGAATGGCTAAGGCCTCTCTCACCTGCTTGAGCGATTCCTCAATCGCCGTTAAAGACGCGAGTACATTTTTCTCAGGGACCTTGTTTAGAAAAAGTTTATTTACAGCATGTACAGAACACAAAGCTTCATACCATTCCAGTAACAGGGCACATACACTTCGGCACATCTATATTTCACGACTAACATCACTACGTTACAGTGAAGACATTTGCTCTAATATACATGATTATGTGGCATACATGTACACAAAAATTGAATGTGATATCACGATACAAGGGTATAACGATACAATAGATCCACATGAAACACAATTTGTAACAAATGAAATCATATATAACAACTCAACGGGCGCTGCTTAGCACCAAGTCGGCCGAAAAATGAGTTGTATCCTTTCGTGTTCCACCTTGACGAAAGGGCACGACCAATGCCGCAGAAACTCTTGCTCCCCGAGGAAGAAAAGCTCTTCGGAGAGGAACGCGAGGATCTATCGTCTCATTCTCCCCAGTATCGGCCACAAGGCACGCCGGCGGCAATTGGCAGCTACGGCCTCACATCGGTTTCTCCAAAGGCTGAACAGCCCCGCAACTATTAAGAGAGCGGAGAAGCGGCTACGCGGAAATCGGCCGTTGGACACGAAAGTTCGCACACCCTGTCCCCGAAAACCAGCATTAACCGCACGCCAAAAAAGGCGGGAAACCACACATTCAAGCGTCGCATGTCGATTGGTCTCTACCATGACGCAGTTGGGGCAAGTGGAAGTGCGAACTACCTGCCATCGCTGCAATCGATCTCGCGTGGGGAGCAAGCCCCAGCCCAACCTCCAGACAAAGTCTCTGAGATGCCCTGGCAACACTGCGGCAGTTATTGGTTTCCAAGCGCGGTTCAATACAGATTGACGATGCTGGGGCACCAAGGGCCGTAGAAGGGCGGCCATTGTGTCCACCACTTTATAATCGGCCACCTCTATCTCTGGGCACGTAGCTTCCAAACGTCGGTGAAATGCCAGAAGGGCTCGATACAAAGATGGTAATTCAGTTGATTGGGGACCTTTGTTTGTTTGGCTATCTGGCAAGAAGACACGTAGTGATGGCCCCAGATGGTAGCGAGCCAGTGTCTGAGCGGGCATGTCATCATTGCTTAGTATTCGCAATAGAGTGCGGAGGCACAATGTGGAAGCCGCGACGGAAACGTCAGGGAATGCAAAACCGCCTTGATCTCGCGGTTGAGCTAACGCTGGACGCGATAACAATTCTGTGCCACCAGACCAAAAAAATGAACTGATGCAGCTTTGCACTTTCCTGCAGACGTGGAGCGGTGGTTTAACAGAATGGCAAAGGTACCAAAATTTTCCTAGGTACACCGTTTGAGTTAAGTATCGGCGTTCCAAGAGGGGGAATTCGAAGTGCCTGGCTGCTTTGATATCATTTAGAAGAGTTTGTACAACGGATGACCAGATGCTATCCTCTATACCAAATACAGTGAAAGTAACTCCGAGTATTGAAATCTGAGGAGACCACTGTAAAGGCGACGTGATGTTGATACGACCGCTGGGGTTGCCAATGAAAAAATACTGGCTTTTAGAAAAGTTTAACCTTGCACCGGAGATAATAGCGAAATCATGGAATGTATCAAGAGCATGCTGCAGCGACTGTTCATTATGTACATATAGAGTGATATCATCTGCATATGCAGCGACCTTTACTTGAGTGTTACCGGGTCAAGCCACGAATCTGCGGGTGATGTTCAACGGCCCTTAAGAAAGGCTCTAATGCAAGGATAAATAACACTGGGGAGAGGGGACACCCTTGACGGACCCCACGCGTGACTCTAAATGCGTGACTCTCACGGGAATCTAAGTAAAGGGTACTTTCTAAATTAGTGTACATCGCGTTGATAAGGTTAATGAACTTATCCGGGAATCCGTATGCATGTAAAACATTTAGTATGTAGCCATGTTCCATGAAATCAAAAGCTTTCTCTTGATCTAATGAAACCAACAGTCCTTGCGCACATCGGCTAATGGTGTATTGAATGATGTCCCGCGTTAACCACGTATTGGTGTGTATTTCTCGGCCCGGAACAGAACAGACCTGGTGGGGAGCGATTAATGTTGCAAGAAATGGACTGATTCGGCGCACCAAAATGTTGGGCGCCAATCTTCTGGTCGCGTGGACATTGGGTCTTTCTTGGGAACTAGTGTTATACGGCCTTTGTGGAAAGAAGTTGGAAGTGTAATATCTTGGAAACACTTGCGAATGACGCGTGACATAGTTGGACCAATGATAGGCCAGAACTGTACATAAAACTCTGCAGGGAGTCCGTCAGGCCCTGGGGCCGATCCCTTTTTCATTGCGTCTAATGCGCCTTTGATTTCGTCATCGGATGGCGGTGATAGGAGGACGTCATTTGACATGTTGGAATCATGAGGTAAATCTGTTAGCAGAGGATGCGAAGAAACGGATCCTGGGTAACAGACATTAGCACCAGATTTAGCCATTGACTCAAAGTGTTGAGTGAATTCCTGAAAGTCACGCGTACCCGCAGCAGCTGGGGCGGGAGCGTTCAGCGAGTGGGCAGGCGAGCCTGGTGGACAAAGCAGAGCTCTGCGTGCATACCTTAGCACCTCAGGGTGCGCACAGGGTGCACGTCTACAGCGCCAAGCTGCAGCCGAGAGTGAAGAAGCGCGCATAATACGCTGGTACCGTTCAACGAGCTCCTCTTGCCATGCCCGCATTACAGTGGAAGGACTGGGATCTCGATTGGCAATGCGTATCTTCTGGATTAACAATGACGCATCTTTCGACATACGGGTGCAAAGTCCTCTGCCCGACGCACTGCAATGATGCCGCCACTGTTCTTTGAGGCGATCCCAATCACCTACATCGGCCCCAATGAGCGATGCGCGTAACGCTCGGGATAATTTCTCCGTAGCCTGAGAGTCGTGGAGGACGCGGCAATCGAGACGCCATGGTCTGTGAACCGTGGGCGTCCCCGCTGGCAGGCGGAGAGAGAACATAACCGGCCGATGGTCGCTAATGTATACTGGTGTCGGTGGCAATGACATTACCCCGGTGTCGTGAACGTAGGTAATGAGACTGGGGGATGCATACACGCGATCAATTCGGCTGCTCGACGCTGCTCGACGCCAAGTATAGGCATAATTATTGCCATGCACACTTTGATGAATGTCACTCAATGCCAATTGCTGCACTAGACGTTCGAGTTCTCGGGCATTCCAGTTTGACCGGCCGCGACCCGGACCTCGAACGTCTGCGTGTGAGTCTAAGACACAATTGAAATCCCCTAAAAGTACCACATGTCGTGAATTTAAAAGAAACGCATCAAGAGATTGGAAGAACGCGTTTGAGTTCTCGCGTGCCGCTGGGGCATACACGGCAACAAATCTTATTCTTAACGAGAAAATGTGCAGTCGAACACCAGCACGCGTCCGAAGGCATCGAAGGAAACATGATGGTCACGTAAAAGACCTCGGTTAAAAATTACGACTCCGACGCCAGTCGAATGCGTGCTGGCGTACGAAAAGAAACAATCAATATTGAACGCGCGCTTAAAAGCGAGTACATCAGAAAGCTTGAAAAAATTTGTTTCTTGCACGAACAGCAAATCACAGTGCACTGAACGTGCAAAAGCCAATACCTCAGCCTGTTTTTGTGGATTTCGGAAACCTTGAACGTTAAAAGTAATAACTTTTAGAGTAAGAGCCATGGGGAAAATAAAAAAAACATAGTATAGGATCACGCAAATTCAGGGGTACCTTTATCAGGTGCGGGAGCCAATGCCCCGCAAGTGGCTGAGTCATTTTTTCCGGCCAGGCGATCCACCGGAGGCTCGGGGCTTCCGGGATCGCGTCGAAGTCCGCAGGGGACTTCTGTCTCTGGTGGGGGTTTCTAAGTCACGAGTAGTTATCCGGTGGCGTTTGGTGTCCGGGTTTTTGAGCGAGGATGGTACAAAGACGTCTCCACTGTCCTGGCTTATGTCACTGGAGCTGGTGTCTTCGTCAATTTGTAGGGGCGCCTCACTCGTGGTGCTGTTGGAGTCCTCGTAGATGCAGGCGTCGTCGTCTTGAGATGTAGACTCCTCAATGACCCCTGAACTTGTTGTCGACAGAGCAGCAACGCGAGGAGCCTCAGATGCAATATTCCCGTCCGAGACGAAACGGCCTTGCGCTTATTCGACCCTCCTGCTTGAACCGGTATGGGTGTGGCTACTTCACGGGGTTCACGCGAGTTGCGGAAGAGCTCGAACTCGGCCCTCAGCGTTCGTAGTGCTTCTTTAAGTTCTGCATTTTCTTTTTTAAGCATTAAAATCTCTGATTGTTCTCTTTTTTGCTAAAGACGACAAAAATATTAAGGGTAAACCGGTGAAGGTATACAAAGTTTTGACGGGACTACACAAATATATGATGAGCGGGTGAGAGCAACCATTTATTACCAAATCCGCACGGCTAATATCGACTCCCTTGTCGTTAAGGGATGCGACTGTAAAGTCCCACTTTCGAGACCTGATATGAAGACACTGAAGTGAAATCTTTATTGGAATGATGAAGTAACGGCGGCACAAGAGACGTGCCTGTCGTTGAACGTTGCGGACCACCTTGTAAAGTGTGAGAAAAACGTGAGTGAAAAAAATTGGCAGATCCCACGTACAGTGCATGGGAATCGATAATATGCGAAGCACGAATGAGAAATTTCGATATGTCACTTTAAAATCAGCACAACGTTGCGAGGTGGAGGTAAAGAATGCAGTGCATGACTTCCGTGTCATGATTATCATGTTTGGATGGTTTTTTTACCTTCATCATCTGTTCACGTGACGTGACACCAAATTTAGTATATGTGGAGCTGGCGTAACGGCCGCGAGCACGCTATGAGTGAGGTATGTTGTCATGTTGTTACATGACACGCGTGTCCGGATTATCATGTTTGCCACAGTAAGATATTTCGTCATCCATTCACGTCACGGAACACTATGTTTGATATATGTGAAGCTAGCGAAACGGCCACGAGCGCATCATAAAGGGCCCAATACACTGCAGCGTAGCGTTGATACGCACGCACGCTGGTCACAGCGACGCAACGTTAGCAAAACGCGATCACAGCATTTCAGGGCATCCAGCGTCCCTCCGTCACGAAAAGAGGGAGACGCAGTGTTGTCTGGGTAACGAATCGGCGCGAAATGCAGCATGTCGCATTTCGTGCCGGTTGCCATCGGGCCACGCCGACGGACGCTGGTCGCGCTTGGCGTCAGACTATAGAGTACTCGCGTTTTGCTAACATTGCGTCGCTGTGCCTAGCGTGCGCGCGCGTCAACGCTACATTGGAGTATACTGGGCCCTTCATGATGCGCTCGCGGCCGTTTTGCTAGCTCCACATATACCAAAATTGGTGTTACGTGACGTCAATTGATGACGAAATATATGACTGGTGCAAACAAAATAATTCTGGCACGCGAGTGATGTGAGAACATGATAACATACCACGCTCGTAGCGTGCTCGCGGCCGTTTCGCTAGTCCCACATTTACTAAATTTGGTATCACGTCACGTGAATAGATGACGAAGGTAAACAACACCTCCAAACATGTTAATCATGACACGGAAGTCATGTACGGCATCATTTATCTCCACCTCGTAACGTTATACTGATTTTAAAGGGACATATCAGCATTTCTCATCAGCTTCGCATATCATCAATTTCCACTGTACGTGGGATCTGCCAATTTTTTTTCTGAATACATTAGCTTTGCATTTTTAGAAATATGATGTTTGTAAGTACTTTTCAATATGTTTCTTTTTTTTGATTTCATTAAAATGTGAATTTTTTTTCGTGTATATCATCTATGAATGCTAAAAGAGTGAGAGAAAGAGAGAGATAAAAATTCAAGGAAAGACAGGGAGGTTAACCAGACGCACGTGCGGTTTGCTACCCTGCACTGGGGAAGGGATGAAGGGGAGAGAGGAGGTTGCAGAGAGATAAGAAGCTACACACAATCACGAGCACACTAGGGGAAGCACACACACAGCCTACAGGTGGTCGCTCAGGTTTGTATGAATACTAATTTTGGTTTTACTGCGGCCATGTGAGAGCCTTCAGACTCATTCAAGCTGTATGATGCAGCGTTTCGCCTCACGGATCCCCAACAATTTTGTTAAATAATAAAAAACTTTTTTTCTTTCTGATTATGACTTCGAATCATCAGTTTAAAGAATAAAACAAAACTGTAATTATTTTTGCGGAGCAGTTTATTGTGCTGGTAACAATAAAAGCTACTTTGAATCAGAAGACAAAGTGAAAGAAATCACCAGGGGTTTGTACGAGGTTTGTACGCATGACGTTAACTGGATTGAGTGCTTCGCATTTGGCTTCGTCAACAGTCTGCCTCGAGAGCTGATGCTGGATGAACATTTACATATTTTAGCGGGACGGCTCTGTGTTCTCCCATAGTTGAGTACGAAGTACTCGAAATCGTCGAAAATTTTTTTTCTAGAAACCTAATCAAGTGTGAGGCCCACGGCACAAATTTATACCCTCCTATATTAAAATGCCATGTACTCAAAATCTTTAACCATTTTTTCCAAAGAATTATCAACATAGCTCCGTCTCAAAAGCACTGGTTTAAGCGGGGACGGCGTATTGCTTTCCCATCGTACATCGTGCTTAAAATCGTCAAGCGTTTGTTCTAACACAACGAGAGAGCTTATGATTCGTCATAGCCGAATGCTCTAAAGCGTTCGCATTGCATTCTGAACCCTTTCATGGCACCTATTATTAGATGAATAGAAGCCCATGTGTCAAAGTAGCTGGTGGCTCGTAGTTCCACGTGTCGTGGTAACAAGGAACAGCAACCAGGAATTTAAAATATGACCACATTTCTCATTATGTTCACAACTGCGCGAAGGTATTGCTTCTTTATGGCTCACTCATTGTGTGGGTGAGAGAAAAAGAAGATAAAGAAAAATCGGGAAATCTAGCTTGTTTTACAAGCCAAACAGTGTACAGACGGAATCATACTTGCTTAGAGCACGTATCTGTGGACGTTGGTGTTCGCAGCCGCCGCCTCACGTTAGCTTCAATGTTTGTTTCATACTTGAATTACAGCACCTGGGGTATACCAAGGCCCTGTCATTATGAGTACGTTACGTAACATTACGGGGTCGGTGTTGCATATTTCTTGTGAAAATGCCTGCTGAAGAAGCTGACTGGGAGCTCCAGACAAGTGTGACTCCGTCTGTACTCGCAATACACATCAGAATACGTTGCAGTTAAAAAAATTATGGCACAATGAATCGCTCGCGATTACAATCACATGACATTCCGGAAGCCAGCATTGCCCAATCGAGAAAACTACTAGGGCGAACCTAAAACATGCCTTTTGAATGTTTACAGTGCATTTTTCCCCCGTTTAGAGCGTTGCGTTCACCGTCACGAAAGCCGTGGACACACAGGCCTCATGAAAGCGGCTATCTGCAGATTATACGAACTTGTTCAGCTTCTCTCGGGTGTCACAACAGCAAAAGGCATATAAGCTAATAAGTAATCGAAGCAAGATGCACGCTAATGCGCTGCAAAAAAGCAAGCGATGTTTCATCAGCCCGACAATGTGCCAGATTGAACACAATAGAGACAACATCATGTATACGCCCCTCCCCCCCCTTTTTTTTTATGCCGCGATAAAAGAAAGATTAACTATTTAGCCTATTAGGTATTAGTCAAATTCGACATTTGTACCGACGAAATTGTCGCGCAAACTACTTCGATTTAAAGTGCTACAGCTCCTCTCTATAGCTGAGATATTTCCTGGTGCCATCCCACACTGAAAAAACAAACAAAAAACATCAGTTATGTTCAGTTATGTTTCGTCGTGGCCAGCGGGATCAGATGTTTGCTTCGCTACGCTTACCTAACCTAACACGCCCCGAATTCGATCCTGGTTCTTCGGAATGGCGCAAAATAGCCGCAAATGCATTGCTGTCAATCCGTCAGGACATAGTTACACTGCATATATAAGCGTCAATATAGAACTTACAGGCCATACGGAGCACAATGGCAGCTTCATAATTTCAAGCTGGACGGCACGAGCTGCGAGAAACGAAGCCAGTTGTCTTTTTTTGTTTTCGGTACAAGCATTGTATGTGGTTTAAAAAGTTGGTGGGAACCCCAGAAAGATTAACAGCTCAAAAGGAAACATCACACAGAAAAACAGACAGATGCAGCGCTGAAATCGCAATTGATTGGTTCGAAGACGAGCCTTTTTAGGGGCGAAGCTCATTATGGCGTGGCCTGTGCATCCCTCGTAGTACGTAACCACCAGTGGCACATACCCTAAATAGCGGTCCTTACAATGTCTGCTGGATGGGGGCGCTTGTATATGATGAATACATGATGAAAAGATGTGAGATGGCTGTGCTTGGAGTTTTCTCTAGACATATGGACGGACGAGTGGACTGACACACGCACGGACGGACAGACAGAGGGGCGCACGGACGGATGGACAGACAGAGGGACGGCCGCAAAAAGAGATGGACGGACAGACAGACGAATGAACAAACGGACGGATGCACCAAGGATCACGCAGATAGGCGGACGCAAGAACGAATGGACAGACAGACTGACGAACGCTGCGCCCCACCAATCATCATTCACTCCGTGGATATGCTTTGATTTTTATGGCACGCATCTGGGCAGCGAAAAGGTGATCACATAAAATCCTACATGTGCTAGTCATGTCAAAAAGTAGCCGGAAGGAATAAAACAAAAATTTGTGGACTGCACAGTCTAAAAATTTTAAAATTGAAGCACACTCATGCACAGAAAGCGCACGTCACTGAAAGTAGTGATTACAAAAATAAATACTAAAACTATTTGAGTATCGAAATAGAACTCAATACATGAGAAAATTTCGCACGTGTACAATCATAAAAGAAATGTTACTACAGGGAGACTTGCACTCCAGGAATTGTATACCTCCTTATACGATAGAGAAAGTGAGTGCCTGTTAACACATTGGTGTGGCCCTGAATTGACTTGTAATATTATCGAAATGACGATTACTTGTGTCAATTAGAAGTGTGAACAATTGTCACTTATAGCATGCGAGACATTAGTAGAAAATGCCAAAATATTCAGAATTGAAGTGAATATATTCTCCCGAAGAGCTGCCTCGAATAACGGTTTTAAGTACTATATTGCCACACATCCTGAAAGACATCAGATGCATACAATGACAATGCCTTAATGAAACCACGAAAAGAATAAACAAAATTTCCAGTTATTTTATTGAGAATGTTGAAGTCACGAGGAAAACTAACTACAGGAGACGGAAACATGACCAACTGCCCATGAGAGGCATTTGCAGGTCTTCAAAAGCTGGACAATGCGTGCGCCTCAGTTTTCACAGCCCCGCTGCGGTGGTATAGTGGCTAAAGTACTCGACTGCTGACCGCAGGTCTGTGATCGAATCCCGGCGGCGGCTGCTGCTTTTTCGGTGGAGGCGAAAGTGATGTAGGACCGTGTGCTCAGATTTCGGTGAACGTTAAAGAGCCCCAGGTGGTCGAAATTTCCGGAGCCCTCTTCTACGGCGTCTCTTATAATCATATGGTGGTTTTGAGACGTTAAACCCGGCATATCAATCAATCAATCAATCAATCAATCAATCACTTAATCAGTTTTTCACAGCAGCTAGGTGATCTACGTTGACAGCTCGGAAGACCCGCATCAATACCGAGTCATCAGCGAAAAGGAACGCGTATGCATGACGTATTCCTGAAGTGGTGCTAAGTCGCATCGACAGTCAATCAATTACTCAATCAATTAACCATTCATTAAATAAGTAAATCAATGAAACTCAAATTTTATGCGCAGAAAAAGTGAATATACAACGATTATTTGGACCGGTTTGCCTAAAGTGGCTGGGGGTTGGTCTGGTACAAGGTGCAACATGTATGCACTGCAGCGAAGAGGAAAGGAACACAAAACAAATAGATAAATGCGTGAATAAACACGTACGCATTTCATATTTTTATTCATACATGGTTATTAACTTGCAACCTATAGCTTCCAATACCTAAAACTTTATTGAAAAAGAACACTACGCAAATCAAAATATACCAACATACACACAGGTTCACATATCTTGAATTGATGAAAAAAAAAAGGCTTGCATGTCAGGCTGAAAACAGTAACAGTTGTAATATCAAGAGGGCTATATTTCATGTTTCAGTTGCATTACATTTCCGGCGCCCTACACTACAGCATGCCTCATTATCACACTATTGTTTTGACAGGTGAAACCCAAATGATATTTCAACACTCCGAGTGTGAAGCATGCTTCACTCACTGAAATTGCAGTCAGTATGAGGAGAATCCTCGGTTTTTGGAGAACGCTGGTTTAAACGTTTTATTCGGTTTACCCATTTTGCCTAACGTAATACAGGCGAGAACAAAATTTAAGCAGAATGCGTTCTTGAAATTTCTGTTAATGGTAGTGCATAGTTCATTGCATTTTGATAATCTAGTTTTTAGCGGGCTGAGTCATTAAGAAAGCCAGTACCATGGATACTCTACCAGCCGTGCTTAAATCGGCCATCTTTAGTGATCTTGTAAATTTGGTGGTGCCGGACAGAACCAATGATCTCAACGCAAACACCTGAAATAAATTCATCTTTCTTTAGAAAGGGGAGCAAGGCGGGGGGGGGGGGAGTTTTTTGTGTGCATTTCATGTCGACAACAACGCGTCACCTATGCATGTTGTTTGCTTTTAAGTGGTAGACCCTTTTCTTGCTTGAAAAACCCTTCTTCTGGTCCTTAATTGATTCAAGGTGGTAAACGCGTTACGCGGCGATCGCCTTTTGTTTTTTCACGCATAAACAGCTTAACAAGGTAATAGTTTATGAACGTGCAGTGTTCTAACGAGAGATTCAGGGAAGGCAGCCCACAAACACCCATTCCAGCCCTCTCGTGGTGCCAACACACTAGTCTTACATCACTAAATTAAATTTAAAAAAAATGAAAAGAAAGAAAAGCTACCACCATCGAGTTAGCTAAGAGGATTTGAAAGCATGAGCAGCCATTTCATCACGTCCTTATTTTATGTTTTTGTTTTTACCGACCTCTTACAAATCTGCCACTAGGCCTCGCTCCCTCACTTCCGGGCCCCTATATTTTTCGTTCTCTACTTTTTTGTGTTTGTCAAGGTTCGCAAAGGCCTGAAGACTTGCGGTCATCTTCGCTTCTTCCATTAGTCTAATATGACCAGGTAGCATGCAGCCTTTTGGAGCAAAAAAAAAAAAAGCTACTTCGAAACTTGGCTTTCAGTGTCCGTGGTCGTGTCGTGAGATTGAGAAGGCGATTGAATTAGCGGGGATCTTCGCATCTTTTTGACGTCAAGGGCGCGGTGGAAAATGGTGGCGCCTTCGAAGTGTCCGCCGTACGATGTATATGAGTGTCGCCCTCTCACGGTCCCGCGGGTCGCTGAAATGTAAACCAAATTAGACAGCTGAACAGAGCCGTACTTTTAAGTTATACTTTTACACGATGCCACTCTCCAGCCCTGTCTGAATGAACAAAACAAAAAAAAGTGATTCAACGCGAACGAAAACCTCGAACAAACGAGAGACGTGTGAAGAAATACCCTTCAAGTTATCCCACTTAAGGCGCCAGTATCTCATTAATTTTCGCAAACCCCGTTACAAAGTTTTTCATAGGAAAAAAAAAGGAGGAATGCAGTGTGCTTAGATAAAAAGGAAAGAACGAACCTGACAGCCCTTTAAAGCTTATTGAGCTTCAATGGCACATGTTTGAGATGATACTTCGAGATCAACGATTTCTCGTGGTGGCGCTAGCGTTCGGACGGGTAAAGGTAAAAAATGAAAAAAAAAAGCTAAAACTAAAAGCTTCAGCATTTTCATCTGGTGTTGGAATAATAACCCACATTGAAAATAACCCACATTGAAAAGTTTAGGTGTATGACCTTGTTTAACTAAGTGTACGTAATTAATGCGCCTGTGATGAGAGTTCAAGGGACGTCAGAAAAAAGTCGGCTCATTGATCAGCGGGGACTCAGCACTAAGCTTGGCAGCCCAAACCTAAGCACAGTCGAGACGAATTGCAGCAGAAGTGATGGGGCGCATGTGTGGCGCGTCAAGAAAAGGGGGCATTCAATTTCCGGCGAAGTTTGCCGTCTGCAACTATAGCGAAGGTTGTAGTCGCAGTGCACGGGGAGGAAGTGAAGGCGACGCGCCATTTACTTCCGCAGAAGGAACAAAAGGCTGATAATAAAAGGTGTTTCACGGGAGCTGTATTCTAAGAGGACTGGTGCATGGAAACGGAACGCGAACTTCGTTTGGATCGATTGCCAGGAAACAGAAAAGCAAATGGGGGAAGAAGCACGCTCGCTATTGGTCCGCATAACTTTCAGCAAAGCACATGTTATGTGGTCTTCGCAAATATATTATGACGCCCCTGTCAATATGCGCTGATGTTTTCCGAGCGCGTCATGAGTAGACGAAGAAAATTGGGGGACCCTTAAGCTTCGCCTTTAAGAGTTGAACGCGACAGCGAAATCCAGCTCCTAGTGCACCCTTCAATCGCTAAGTGCATACTTATTCATGTGTTTTGTTACATACACACGCACGCGCACAAGCACGCACCCAAGCACGCACACAATAGATTGGACACTGCAGCGCGCGCTATTATCGCAGATTGGCCTCGTTTTCATCGTGACACCTGTCGAACGAAATGCGTTAAAAGGGCCCTGAAACACTTTTTCAAGTAACTATGGAATGAATTCACTAGAAGAGCTTATTGCCTCATGAATTCAAAGCCGCAAAAATTTTAAGAATTCGTCCTGTGCGAGTGGAGTTACAAAAGTTTGTCGCATGCTGCAGTTGCATTATCTCTTTGCTCGTCCTGACGAAAGCGCTGGAAGCTAAGGAGGGAGGGGTAGCAGGTCAAATGAACTACCGCAACTCGTGACCTTGAGGAATTTTTTTTTTTCTTCGAGTGCGCGGCTTTGTCAATGTGATCACGCGCGCACGCGTGCACAAGTAGCGGCGTCCCGTGGCTATCTCGGTAACTTAAGTTTTCGGTCGCAGACGCACAGACGATTTTTCGCTCACAACCAACGGGGCCAACGCCGGCGGCGGGTTTTCTGCGACACGAGCTCTTTAACGCTATCGCGTTACTGTCCCGGTTTTACCGTATAGCCCACGCATTGATTTCGATAGGAAAGATTGTAACGATATAGGAGTTAAGGCTCGCGGCTGCCTTTCGCATCTCATCTCGCGTAAATCTACTAAACGCTGGTGAAAGAGAAGTTCGTCTCGCGCAGTCTGTTTGCGCTGAGAGCACAGCGCGTATAAGGGTATGTATACGGGCCGTTAGCTGATGCCTGCCGAAGAAGTGCGCGCACCAGCGACCACGGCCACGCTTTTATAATTGAGGTTAACCACTTCTGCTCAGGCGACACTGCCCTACAGTACTCCGGCGTCCCATCATGCTCCCTCAAGATGGCCGGGGCATTTTCTTTCCACTTGAGCAGCAACCATGGCCGCGCACGCGGGGCGTTGCTATTGCATGCGCCCTCCGTGCGACGAAAATGGGCTGGCTTCTTTTATTTCTGCTTCAACCGCATTCGCTACCAACGCTCACACTCTTTTACCCGCGGCAGAACATACAATGCTCCGAAGATGTTGTCAATCTGATCACTACACGGAACGTCAAGGCGATGGCAAAAACCGGTTGAGAGATTGTCCATATAAGAAGTTCACGATATTCATTGTCCACGATTACTGTCCATATAAGAACTTCACGAGTGAAGGCTTTTCGACAGTAGACTCTTATACACACAATCTCGTACCCACAAGCAGGGCCCCTATTTCCTAAACACGTCGTTTGGTGATTTGCCTCAGGGAGCATTTGAGCTACTCGCGATACGGGACACATCATTAGTGACGCTAGCCGAGCGATGTGAGAGAGCACTTGCGAGGGAGAAATTTCGTGAAATCAGCCACATGTGTGTTACAAATGGGGTCTCTCTCTACCAAATACGTAATTATCTCGCAGGCCGTCTTTGGACACTGCGGAAGCTGTTAAAGGAGTGTTGTCCTTGTGCTGATTTATTCTAACGCTCCATTTACACCAATTCCTAGCTATGCCAATCCTGCATTTTTACAGAACATATAGTGGCAGGAGTGCGAAAGTCATCGTGACAACCCCGTTTCGGACATTACATTCCTCTAAGTAAAATTTGAAGGTAACAAAGTGGTGTTTAACTATAAGGATGAATTGCAGGCATCTCCAAATGCTCATCGTACACGCCTGCTGGTTGGATCTATCCCTTCGAGTGGCGGTGTGTACCAATGCATGTATCAACTTCAGATGCGCGTCGCGCACCATGCATTTCTTCAAATCGCTTGAAACGCAGTGTACGCATTTGAGAAGGCCCCCTTAGCAGACTATAGGGGTGATTTGACATAATTGTGCCGCATATTAGTGCAGAGGATCACTTTGCTGGAGACATTTCTACGTTCTACCATCGTTCGTCGAGCCCCCCCCCCCCCCCTCCCTCCCTCACACACTCTCTGCACCAACGTCAACAATATTTTGTTTTACTCGAAAGAAAAAAACTAGGCTTCAAATATTCGACCACTTGTACACATGCATGTGACTAACCTGATGAAGGCAACAGACAATGATGCAAGGAAACCCATAGCGGTCATTCCTTGTAGTTTGAATGCAGCGTAGTGATCACGACGTGAATTAAATGGAATTCAAGGGCACGAAACGTCGAGTAACCTCTTGTAGGAATCGAGTCTTCAACCATCGAATGAAGCGTCTGAATTTCATGCCATGCCAATTGAGTTTCAAAGGTAAGCGTTTACCGTCCACATTGTCGAGGTGTTTTTCTGCGTGTAATACTGGGAGTCTTAGCTATAGCACCAAGCGTAGTAACGGCGGCGAGTATAATATGGAACGTAGCCAAAATGGTATTCCATTTGGGCTACGTTTCATTGAATGCCGTTGGTATCCATGTCTCTATAGAGACATGGGTACCAACGACAACTCTTCAGGGTAGCAAACCGGTTTTTATACGAGGTTCACCTCTCTTCTTTTTTCGTTTCATCTATTTCTCTCTCTCTCTCTCTCTTTCTCTCTCTCTCTCTCTCGTACAGCCTATTTCATTTCCGTCATTTCTTATTACAATTTCTCTGTTTAATTTCTCGAAAGTTCTATTAAATACTATGTCCATATTACAACGCTTAGCACTCGCAGAAAACAAGCTTCATATTTTCCGCGAGTTAAATCATATGGTTCATTCAATAGCGAAGGACGTACAATCTTCTATTATTTCACAGTTTGACACTACGATAAAAACAGCAAGCGCCCACTTTAAGAAGGGAAACATATTCTGGTTTCTATTTTCGTCCCACGAAACATATCGAGCAACATGGCTGTTGTCGCCGGTGTCACCCACTTTGCCAGGTGATCAATAATAAATGAAGGAATCTCAGTTGACAAGAAATTGTTATAGATCACGCCAACCGCACATACGATAATTTCGAACCAGCGCCAATACCTCTGAAACAAGTTTTAGACTCTATAGCGGATCATATTTGATTAATCGATTGCCGACCACTCTGGCTGAAGTTTACGCCTAGAAACACTCAACTGTTCCTACGGTATAACTCCACGAAGTGAGTTGCCGTAAACAGTTCGAATTTTTTTCCCGTTCTTCGTCCACATTTTTGCGATGTCGTACACGTTCAATACCACGAGGAAATAAGAATAAATGGTGGACGGCTGCTTATTTATCAGTGCGGGCATCATTCTAACAAGAGTTCTTGCCACACGCAGCAAAATGTAAAAATAATTCACCACCACTTCGCGTTCTATAGAGTGTAAAGCTCAAAGCATGCCGTGCAGTAGCCTGGAAGGGGGGATACCGCCCCCCCTCTCCAGTATACAGATAAAGGGGATTTCCCCCCCCCCCCTTCCTCCCCGTCCGAAAAAAAAAATCCTTGTTTCGGGCCTGGCTCAAAGTGTTAGTGTTACCACAAGAAATGCACTTTACTTTCGGGCCTGAACTACAATCAGAATAGAAGGCAAGTTACAAGATTCTGTCCCTCACTACGCGCCACCAGAAGTTCCCTAAGACGCTCAAAACCTATAGCCATACGGGCTTTCCTGCGTTTTTCGGCCACTTAATTTTAGTCGTTCAGGCTGGCAATCGAACCCGCTTCATTCAGCTGAGCCGGGGCAAAACCTGGGTCCCTAAGCTGACACAGTGACTACGCTTTAACGGGGCATATGCACTGCACTTCGTCAGCGTTCAGCTGTTATGTTAATAAAAGCCTGCCGAAACAGCGCACACAAAGCACGTTATTTCTTCTCTATCTTTTTTTGTTTTTAACTGAGTTTCCACCGACTAACGGTCATGCAGAGCACTTGTGACGATGATGAAAACAAAGCAGGAAGAATTTGTGTATGCATAATTTGCAATGATTGCACTCTTTCTGTTTTCAGGTACGTTCTTTCCTCTTTTTGTTTGGATTATTTATTACTTGGAAGGCCAAATCAATTGTATAACCAATCCTTGGCCAATACCCCTGAGTGGGTACAAGCCATGGTTGATGCATCATCGTCATCGTCCTACTTTAATTATCGTGACAGCTTAGTTGGAATGGACTTAGAGCTGAGTATTATTTACTTATTTACTCATACAAAAGCATGTTACTAACGAAATGAAACGCGAAGTATTACCACCGAAGATTAGGCATGACTCAAAATCACTTATGGTACACTCTTCAAAAATTTGAAAAAAAAAGACAATATATAATCCACTAAGCACACTTTGAAAAACGGCGCCAGAAGAAGAGAAAAGATTATTTCAACAAAAAGAACAAGCTTCCGAGCAGGTGAAACAGATTACTTATCTCCAGATTATGGAAAGGAACGAGAAGTACTGCCTTTTGTAATTAGAAAAAAAATGAACTTTAGCTTCGCTCAAATGTGTGAATGAGAAATGAAATTCGTTAATTAGGTGTCTCTGCCACTGCGAAAGCAACACAGAATGAAGACAGCAGATAAAAGTACACAAAAGAAAAAAAAACGTTGAGAGTGGTTGGAGCGCAAGGAACAAGAAAGCTGAGCTGCAGAATCGGAAGATTAATCTGTTTCAAGAACGAAAGACGCTGAAGGAACCGCTAATCAGGAGAAATGAAAACCTCGATTTAGAATTCGCTTTTAATAAGCCCGAATGTAGACAACATAAATGCCTCTCAGTGATCACTGACAGCGTTTACTTTTTTCTCGCTGTTAAATGTAATTAAAGTTCTTCTCATGCTTCATTCATGTCGTAAGTGCGCAAATTCACGCTACAACATGGGCTCAGGCGTGCATGTGATGAGCTACACTACACAATTTTTTTTAACACGATGAGGAGGAATATGCACAAATGCTCAAGACGACCATGTGAAGTCGAGACGAAACTGGTTGTAAAGACAATGTTGGCTTTGATCTACGCGTTCGAACGAAAATCACGCTACTACCCGAACGGAAGACGGTAGAAAAGAAAGTATGTGTTTTACGTAGCCCCGTATATCCCCGTTTAAGAGATAGGCCAATCATACAATCCACTAACAACTTTCGGGCTCGCTGTCGAGTACCGGTACCACTACACCAACGCAATGGACAGTCGAGGAGATACTAGAAGCAGGAAATGAAAAAAAAAAGCAGCTACATAGAAGTCAGGAATGCGGTGATAAGTGCATCACTCAAGTGGCTTTTCTCTCGCTTTTTTTTTGTGTGTGAGGTAGAATCCTATATGTGCTGCCAACTACTGCTCTTTTTTTTTTTGAGCGATATTTTCCCAGTGTAAAATTTTCAACAATTACAAAAGTATACAAATAAACACAAGGAATGACTTTTTCATGCTCGTAGTGAGTATCCGTAAAAATCATTTAAAAGTTCACACAATCGCATTGTCCGCATAGCATAAATGCTCGCACAAGCTGAACGTCGTCACGTAAAATGTAACCGAGAAAGTTCACACATCATGAGACAAGGGCTATGCACCATTAATGCATCGCTGGCTAGAAGTTCCCACAGCAGGCACTGTACGTTTGCTAATTATCTTCTTGTCCACCGCGGTGGAGCGGTCATTATGTTAATTGGCTGATGACCCGAGCAACGCGGGTTGGATTCAAGCCGTGGTGGTCACATTTAGACGGAGGTGAAATGGTATAGAAGCCGTGTACTCTACAGATGTCAGCGCACGTTAACGAACACAGGATGGTCGAAATTTTCAGGGCCCTTCACTACGACGTCTCTCGTGATCTTATCGGTGTTTTTAGACGTAAAATCTTATTTATTATTGCAAACCTTTTCCTTGAAGATTGTGGTACACTGTCTCCCAGTGTCGAGGAAAACTTCGTGGAGCTTTCGTTCCCACTTCGGGGTCAATGCGATGCAGAATGCTACCTTGAAAAAGAGGCAACTTGGCGTACACCTAATAATAAGTTTTAAGCCCCCGAACAAGTATAGGACAACGAGGGACGCTGTGGGGGGGTGCACCGAAAATTTCGACCATCTGGTATTTCCTAACGCGCGCCTATATCGAAGCGCACAACACGTCTGTAGCATTTTGCTTGCATTTAATTCAGGCCGCCACGGCCGGGATTCAAGTCCATGTCTTTGACGTCAGCGGTCCAGCACCCTAAAAGGCCTGACTGAGCACACGCACCTGTTGAAGCGCGTCGGTGCGTGAAATCTCGATGTGGTGCCGCGCCCTCTCTCTATGGAGAGAGGGCACCTGGCTACGCGAAGCTGAGTGTCCACTCTCTCCACAGAAGAGGGCGTGGCGTTGCTTCAAAATTCCACGCGCTGACGCGCTTCAACGGGTGATCGGGCCTTCACCACCAGACCACCGTGACGGGTAGCGTGGCACACACTAACACTTGTTTGTACCGCACTTGGTGTAACACAAATTACTGCTTTGATAACTGCGGCAGCTTATAGAAAGTGGAGCAAAATTTAGAAGCCCGACGCATTCAGTGACGGGAGAAAAGAGTGAGAGAGAGAAATCAATAATTAGAAGAGACAGCGAGGTTAACCTAGAAGAACTGGTTTGCTACCCTGTACTGGGGTGGGGAAATGAGGGTTGGAAAGGAGATAGACATGGAGATATGCATATATAAAATAAATTAAGAAAAAGAATACAGATGCACAAACGGGAAAACGACAAATGGCCACGATTACGCAGTGATCCCTTAACGTTATGCAGCAGGTCGGACGCAGTCTCTTTATTACGATAGTTCGGGTATAATGTCCCAAAACCATGGTATTATTATGATACGCCGAAGTGGAGGGCTCTGAAACTTTCAACCATGTGATTTTTTTTACTTTAAATTGGGACCCTTTAAATGAACGGCGTGTTTTAGTGTTGTTATTCTTTTCTTTTTCCTGAAATGGCCTGCTTAAAAAGCAATGTTACGTACACAATCCTAAACTTACTTGACACCGCGTTTGGGAATGTTAGCATCAGGTTAACTTGCACATCAACTCTTTGTTAATATTCGTCTTTCTTGGTACTTTTTCCTGTCTTTTATAATCTTGTAATTCTATTCGCTATCTCAACACGGACCAGCTCGTCAGCGGTTTAATATGTGCCAGAAACAATGTTTTTTTTTTCTTTCCTATCAAACAATGTCTCACTGTCTCTCAAATATTTTCTATATGCTACACCTTAAATACAATTGTCCTTTTTCGCAAAACCTAGTGCGGAACAGACAGAGCAACATAAAAAATCTAATCAAGAGCACCTGTATATATTTTCAGTAAATACCGTCAATTTTAAGTGCGAGATAAAATATGTAGGAAATACGCTTTTTTTCTATTTCAAAACTATCCCCACTTACTATATAATAAACCTGGGGAGTAGGTCATTCGAAGGCATGCGACATTCTACCACTATCAGCGTCTTCTTATTGGTGATTGATGCATAATTGGAGCCTCTGGTGGCTGCATTACGCGCTGCTGGCGTTTTTATTGCCTTTTGTAAAGTAAGAACGCAACACGGAAAATGTGTCTGTTTTCGGCCATAAGCTAAAATGCCATGGGCGATTCCGTCTCTGAAGAATGGTAGATGTTGGAACACTCTGGTTTTGCGTACAGAAGGGGTCTACTTGCGGTCAGGTGTTGAGCTAATTGGTTTGACCTCTTGCTTAGGGGGGCGCGGACTTGGTTAGGAGAACACATTGCAGAAAGGACGCTAAAGGCGGTTTTTTTTTGTCACGTGTTCTTTACCTAACCAAATCTGCGCTCCCTAACCAAGGCTTCTACTTAAGCGTAAATGTAACAGCTACGTAGAAGAATGACACGATGCAGCTCGCTTTACCGAGCATGCAAACTTCACGCGAAACTGTTCTCTCTATGGCTCGATCTCTTGGACCCACTCTGTGTGGTCCCGATCTAATAAGCTGTTCCAAACTTATGCATGCTTCATGGTAATATAGGTACGGAAAATTACTGCAACGCTGTTTGCGAATTCCTGCCGCTGTTGTGATGTAGGGTATGTATGCATGACGTGGCCACTCAGCTACCATGGCGGCAGGATTGGAATCCACAAAATTGGAAGCCAATGCACTCTCATTTAAACATTTCCTTTTTCGTCTTTTGCAGGTAGTTCAGTAGCGTGGCCTTAATTATATGAGGCACCGCAAGAATCTCTCTTAAGTCTCATGAGTCATGAAGCAAAAATCGAACGGCTTTAGCGAGAGAAAGAAAAGAGACAGAGATGCGAATAAAAATAAAGAAAAAAACATGAAATGATTCTAAAACAAATAGTGAATAGTGGCGTGGGCACATTTTCAGACATTTGTGGATAAGCAGTCCTGATGAATGTTTCATCCTTCACTCTGGTGTGTAGTTCCAGCAGATAAAACGAGGAAAGAGAAAGGACGAACTAGCACAAGCGATGAAATTCAAGTCGTGACATAAATACTTTATCGACTGTTATGCTCATGAACAATTTTGTTTGCAAGACTTGCACAGTTTTTCTATTATGTAGCGAAAGCGTTGCTACCGCGCTTATACGAGAGTATACAAAAATTATTTCACGCTATTGTAACGTGAACGTCGCCTCCTTGTTGTTTTTTTTTGCAATCATGCGCTAGAAATAAAACCGGAATAATAAATGTAAGTACCCACACGTGAAACTTCAGTGCTGGCCGAATTTTCACAATGGGTGCAGATAAGAACGGGCAATATGAAATCGATATCCGTAGAAATGGAGATATAGAAGCAACGTTCTCAACGAAGCCTCTAAAACCGGTAAAAACAGCGGTGATCTCTCTCAAGGTGAAAACAATAAAATAAAGTAAGAATAAAAAGTAGGAGCATGAAGGCAGCAAATAATTTATATACTACGTGCCCTCCAATGTTGAAGCTGAAAGATGCCATAGCTGAGGAAAAAAAAAAGTGAATTCATCGCAGTTTGCGTAGTAGCACTGGGTGTTTTTTCTGTAAACTTTTGATGGAGTAATAAAGATAGTGTGTCGAGAACCCCTAAATTATGGAGTAATAAAAACACAGGTGCCGACAACCCCATATAGAATATGGTAGTGTCTGGGATAGCACTGATTATATTTGTTGAGCCCCGCCGCGGTGGTCTAGTGGCTAAGGTACTCGGCTGCTGACCCGCAGGTCGCGGGTTCAAATCCCGGATGCGGCGGCTGCTTTTTTGGTGGAGGCGAAAATGCTGTAGGCCCGTCTTCTCAGATTTTGGTGCACGTTAATGGACCCTAGGTGGTCGAAATTTGCAGAGTCTTCCACTATGCCACTACAGGCGTCTCTCATAATCATATGGTGGTTTTGGGACATTAAACCCCAAAAAATATATCAATCAGTATTTTTGTTTATTTTTAATAACGCTACCTTAAAACAGCAATTTCTATTACTGTTCAACTTTTACCGTTCAACGCTATTACCGTTCAACGCGAGCGCTGAACTCAGAACCGAACTTTGTTGGGCCAACCACTCGCTCTTCTTGCATACAGTATCACACCACCCTTCCAAACGCCATACACCCTGTCATAAAGCAACCTACGTTTGCACGGAAAGACATCACGTGCACTCCTTTAAAACCATGCGTACGCAACCAGCATGGCAGCTTGACGGGAAGGTATAGTGTGGTACCGTGTACGCTTCGTAAAAGCGAGCAGTTGGTGCAATAATGTTCACTTGTAGGTTGCGCATTCGTCCTGCTCATTGTTTTCCTTCGTCGACGTACTCTTACTGCGCTGTTTTTCCCCTAGTTAATATATGTCAACACAAGTCTCATATCAAGGAAAGACTGCAACTTGCGACATACTAGCCACAGCTGTCTGTCTGATGTCAACCGGACGTGGCTCACGTAAATAACGAGCAGTGAATTGTCGTCTACAGGCACTGCCAGCCATTTCTGCGAATCAGTTTTATTTTTTTTTCTAAAAACCCTCAGGGTACATTTGTAAATGCATTATAGAGGGGAGGGGAGGAAGTACAGGTGAAGAACAAAATTACCACAGGATTGTGTAAACACATTTAACATGAAGATAGATATAATAATGAAGTTTTTCATGCAAGGAGTACGCTTTATTAAAAGACAACTCAACTAGAATCACAAAGGATACACTAAACAGTCAATAACACCTACGTCGATTAGTACAGTTCACGATTCTGGGTATATTGGTGCATTCTTAAATCGAGTGGGGCTGGTGATGCTTACTAATGATGCAGGTAGGTTATTCCAATCTATTGATGCCTTAAAGAGGAATGATTGTGAACATGCTAAGGGTCGCATGTATGACGCAGGTGTCACAAATCTAGTGAAGTGTGTTGGCTTGTGATAATGTCTGCTGCAGTGGGGCTGGTTCACTCAATATGCCGGGCGACGCAAACTTCGAAATCAAAGTTAACAATATTTCATACGTGCTGTCCGGCTCCAGTGGGCCGGGAACGTTGATGGTGCACACCGTGGATATGGAAAATGTTTCTTTTGGGGTGCCTGAAAATCGCGTGAGGACTACATTAAGGGGTGCTGTGAGTGGACTGGGTAACGTCAGAAATAAGGTTACCTACGAAGCCACACAAACCCGACGGAAATGGTATACTTTTCGTACAGCCACGGACAAGTTGACGTAGTCTCTTATGCATTTTGCCGAATACGAATGTAGGCGCAAATCGTTTTTTTTTTATTTTTTTGTAAAACTTCACTCCAGGACAGACGTCAATAAACAGGCAAGACACGCAAGGCGTGCACAGTGACACTACAAAACGGGAACCTGTTTGCGCTTGTCTCTCTTTATTTCTCTCTTCGTTTCCAGTCCCACCACGCAGTTTCACCAAAACGAATCGTAGTCAAGTTGGACCACTTTCTACGCTGCTTGGCCATTTACTTTTTTTTCTTTTTGTTCGGCGTATTGATCCCCCCTGGCTTCCTTCCGAAAGCTTTATGCCTGTAACTTTTAGGGGGCCTTGTACTGCCTCCAATATCGGAGGTATCATGAGTTTTCTGTACCTCTCGTTGTTTTGCGTAGCCTCCAGAATCTGCCCATCTTTAACCAACAAAAAAAGAACGTCATGGGATGATGTCACCATGTTAACGCACGATAGGTAACGTCATGATTGCGGTGACGTCATAAAATTGTGCGATGCGTCTTGTGATGACAGGATCACATGATGATGACTTTCGCGTCACTTCGTCTTGATGCCAAAGGTCGCTTTCTTTGTGCGTTTTGAGGGGCTTCTCAGACTTTCGCATTTTAAACGAGGCCAAGAGTTCGTCAAGAGTTCACCAAGTAAATTAGCTTCCGCTACCAATAACTGGGAAATTGAATCTGGTATCGGTAATCACGTGGATGTACGCCGAAAAGGGCTTAATAAGATTCGTGCTATATTGCGCTGGTTCTATTCCAGTGTAATTCACTGGTAGGTAACCATGAGGCGTTTCAAAGCACCAGCGTAACGCTGTAGCTGAAAAATAGTATAAAATATACTGTTACTGTTTTTTTTTTCGTGTTTCAGGTAACTTACTTTTGAATTTGACACATGTTTCCTTGGTTCTTAATTCAACAAACTTTTTTTAGTACGACTCTTGGGATAAGAACAGTATCGTAACCAAATAAGAAAAAGTTATTTTTTTCAAAAAGTAATGGATTGGACATTCAATGTTTTGCTTGATCACCCCCTTTCTCGTTATCAGCACCAACAACTTCTCTCTATACTTTTGTTTTGAGCCCCTTCCGCTGTTTTAACGCTGAGTATACCAGACCAGAACACAAATTCAGGCAGACATCTCAGCTTTTCTGCTACAATAAAGTTTTCTGTCTTAAATGCATTCTATAATTTGTTAGAATGTATTCAAAGTACGTTACAAATTATCTCAGACCAAGAGCACTGACGTTACAGTTCCATTACCTTCAAAAAGTAGGGAAGCTACAGTGCAAATTAGTTCAACACGCTTAATCATTCATGAAATATTTCATATAGAGTTTATTTGCATACACATTGCAATATTAGCGACCTTGGCTCGGTTTACTGTGGTTGAGCTTTGGCGCACAGATTACCTACTTCTCGATATTTTGCTTTCACTTTTAATTTTATTATTGCGTAAAGGTAGCGCACATGCTAAAACTTAGTGAAATGCAACCGAAAGATAAGGAGCAGTTTTTTATGTTACTCAATTGAAGTAAATAAATTAATCGCTAATTTACCAAGCGAAAAAAAACGCACCACATTATCACTACATCCAAAAATAAAATTGGTTAAAGTACTTCTATTGCTGGGAAGTCTCAATTGAAGTAATTAAATTAATCGCTAATTTACCAAGCGAAAAAAAAACGTACCACATTATCACTACAACCAAAAATAAAATTGGTTAAAGTACTTCTATTGCTGGGAAGTCTGATCACAGTGTAATCAAGGCGAGTCATTTCGAAAACTCCTTGAAAATTTCGACTCCAAGGATGTGATATAAAGAGGGCTGAACTGTATATTTTTCAAGTAACTATTCACGACAAGATAACAGGACACTGAGAATGGTGGTAGCGTAATGCAGCCAGAACGGCCCTCGACCCGAGAGTGTGGCTCCTGCAGTGTAGCTTTAAACTCGCTATCACAAAATCTGGAACGGTCTACCGTGTCACAAACCTGAGCGACCGCCTTGAGCTATTCGATATATTTAGCCCCAACTGAGCAGCCTGCTCCTTTTGCTGGCGAATACGGGTCAATCCAAGAAAACGAAAATGATGCACGGAAAAGGTTGGATGGGCGTAAACACAGACGTACACAAACAAACAAGAAAACAAACAAAGTGACGAACCTCCCCCCTCCGCAAACACACATGATGACACGATCAAGTATAGCCTACGCGCCAGCGCCTAGAAGTTAAACGAAAAAAAAAAGAAAATATAGAGAAGAACTTCACCGACCCTCCCATCTGAGAGCGCTCGTACACGCAACGTATAGATCGGCGTGAACGATAGCGGGCACTCAATTCTTGCTTTAGAGCCGAGCACGTAACGCCGTGGCGGTCGCCTCTCACACGCCTGTAAGGCGATCGTCGAGAGAGGCACACACGTAGAGATCGCCTCAGAGCACGCGCACTACGTAGTGCGTTGTTGTAGTCTCCCCGCTTGGCCTTCCTTCGACCCGATCGATCGCTGTGTGTGCGTGACGCGGGCGTTCTTGTCAAGCCGTCGCTTTAGTGGCCTTCTCCTCCTTGTGGTTCCTTGAAAGCATTTGCTTGAGATCTCGCTCTGCCGAGATTACACGTATAGCTGCGAAGCAGTGCCGGCACGAAGCGTGACATTCAGCCACACAAACACCTCAACAAAAATGACCGGAGAAAGAAAGAACAAGCTATCTAGAGGGCTCGTGAAAGAGCGGGAAGGCATGGCCTCCCGATTCCAACACGGGAGCAGCCAGTGCCAAGGCGATGGCCCGCCAAGACTCGTGTAGACCCAATACTGTGTTACGGCGACGTACTGCAACGTTTGAATGCAAGCTTTCAAGCCACTTTCTGTTTTGCTAAGTTGCAATGAACTCAGACTACGCCATACTACTGTTGAATTGCACCTTTTATTTGCACTAACGTCCGTCTTTCCAAGTACGCTATTCACTATTTCCCACTACCCAACGAAATATTGTTGTACACTTGATTCACAGCACAAGTGCTCCCATAATTCCCAACAACTCGGAGTCAACTCTCTGAACTTATGAACTTATGATCTGAGCACTGAGAAGATACCACTAAGCATACAAAACATTTAAGGCGTCGCTTCAATAAATAAATAAATATTATCCAAGAAGAGCTAAGAAAGTATAAACATCACTTACATCACTGATGTTCTCAGTACCCCAAGGTGCAACAATTGTCGGTGAGTACAACCCATTCTAAAGGTAAGGGGGCATCATTTTGGAGGCGAAGCTCTTTAAGGCATGGGCGGAGCACCTCGTTGTAATCGTATGTCGCCACCTCTCTTTAGTTCTTGAACCAGCCGTAGAGGGCGGTACTTGTACATATAATGAAATGCATATACGTTGAAAAACGCAAAGTGGTACAATACTACAGGACGTTCTTTGTAGTATCATATATAATGAAAATCCCAGCATATCCATAGAGTGAATGATGATGAGTGGGGCGAAGCATCCTTCAGGCCATCCGCGCTTCCGCCCGTCCATTTGTTCTTGCTTCCGTTCATCCGTGCATCCTTCCATCCATCCGCTGTGTCCGTCCATTCATCCGTCCGTCCGCACGTCCGTTCTTCTGTCCTCTCGTGCATCCATCTGTGCGTCCATCTATGCGTCCATCCGTCGGTCCATGCGTCCATCCATACGTTCGTCCATCCCTGCGTTCGTGTATGCATCCTTCCATCTTTCCGTGCGTCCATCCGTTCATTCGTGTGTACGTCCATTCCAGCATACGTCCATGCATCCGTCCCTTTGTGCGTCGATTTGTTCATCCGTGCATCCGTTCATTCGTGCATCCGTACATGCGTCCGTCCGTCGCTTCACCCTACTCGTCATCATTCACCTCGTGAATATGCTGTGATTTTTCTATTATCAAAAAAAGTAAGTGTGTCAGTGCTTTGTACATTCAGAATTATATCTTTTTTCTTTCACCTACTACGCTTATTATGCGAAAAAAAGTCCTACTTTACGAAATCATTCAAGATTAACTGTCTGATTTTTTCATCATAAAAAATTCAGTGCCACGAGCGCGTGGTTGCACAACGAAGGTGTCATTTCTGAATAGTTTTGGGGCCTCGCATGCCCGCTAAATGTGCAAACCAAAAGCCTACTAATTGTTCAGTCGAGCCACCAAGGCCCACATCCGAAACATTGTTGCGCAAGTTGTGACAGCTGCCACACAACTTCGCTCAGCAATAAAAATGACGCTTCTGCGTTTCACGCGTACAAGACCACTAGCCGTTCTCTTCTTTTTATTTCGACTTTTGCATCCCTCGAGGATTGCTGACAATGTAACGTAAAGCATACACGTTCGAAAGTGATCCGCGAATAAATGTCCGCATTGCAACATACGCCTCTGGCTTTTCACAGTCACGCCTAATGAAAAACGAAGCCAACTCCGTCCAACACCCTTCGCTTTCATCTGAATTTTCGGGAGGTACGTGTGTCACTTCACTGAGTGAAATATTAAGATGCCCTTTGCCATCAAAGGCAATATCTGAGCCCGTTATTTCAATATAGCGATTCGATATCCGCTTAAATCAGTTTTCGCCTCTATAAATAAGCACTCCCCACACGTTCTAGTTCGGGACCTATATCTCGCATGGCATCAGCTACGTAAGGCTTTTGCTTATACTAAATTGAAAACATGGTCAAAAGTTTTTCAGTAACAGCAGATGAACAAAGCGGAGTTTCTGTATCACAATTTCATTCGCAGATATACCTTGCGACAGAGAAATATTTTGCTTTGCACTTCTTACATAGAGTCTCCGTTGAGGAAAAAGCTGAGACAGCTCAGCTATTGCATACTTTACACCCACCTAGATGATACTCGGGATAGAACATTGGCCTTTTTTATTTGGGCACAGCACAAATGATAAAGACGGCGCGAAACACAAAACGCAAGAAGATTCCGCAAAGTGTTCGTAAAAAAAGCCACTATGAAGATATTAAATAATATTTATTCAAGAGATCAATAAACTTTTCCTACCAGACAAAGTTTACATACTTTGCGAACAGGTTCCCTATATCCCAGTCTTATTTGTTCATTTCAGAGGCGTTTCGTTCGTTCACTATACCACATTTATTTGAGATGGTTCATAGGTGACGCTGGTGGCTAAAATTGCACCACACTTTTCCTCTTCGCATAAAGAAAACAACGAAATAACTTATAATCGATTGAATGTGGAGTTCGTCAAGCACCGGAGACAGTCACACATCGCATGTTTTCGTTATTTTTCTCGCTTTTTTATAGTTTACTCAATTCTTTTTGTACCTTCCAATGTTGCTTGCCATCTTTTTAAGCTTGTTTACCTGATATTTTATTCACTCGTTATTTAGTAATTTTGTTATTTAGCTTGATTGTTTCTTGCTTGCGTTTGGCAGTTCAGTCCGGCAGTCATGTTTCTTTTTTCGGTCTACGTTTTTTGTTAGTAAAAAAACAGGACATTTCACTTGAAAAAAAAAAAAAAGACACTGTAAGTGAGTAACTAAAAAATAACATTGTAAAAACGACTGTGTCATTGTGACAAAATTCCATTGAATAACATGTAAAAGAGAGAGAGAGAGAGAAGAGAAGAGAGAGATCTCGTAAAAAGTGATCCGCAATTGTTGAGGCATGATCTGGGAATTTCCCACTTTACCTGTCATTAATTGGCGAATGAACCCGGCTTGTGAGGATCAGTGCCTGTAGGAATATAACGAGTTTTGAAGTGCTTGCGATGCTTCAGAGTAATATCTGCCAGGACCTGAACACAAAAGAATATTTTTCACACTTGTGGGCTTGAAGTTGCTCAATTTTCCACGCGATGCAAAGGTTAACCACGTCGTTCTTGTGGAAGTCTCGCGCCTTTGGAAGTAGGTCACGTCGCCTCTGTTCTTCGCCTACACTGAAGGAGCCAGCCTGAATGCGCGCAAAGATCGATCACCTGCCATGGGCCGTGCTGTTGCCGCTTTAGCGAAAATCGCCACAATTTCTGGCGGTGCTCGGGTGGGCTTAACCAGCGACCCTTTACGGAAGGAAAGAACTTGAAAGCCTGGCCTGCCAAGCTTCTCAGCCCGGAAAGACTGACGTCTTTTAACTGGGGAGCTCTTTATGCTTAGCGTACTACCGTATCGCGTTCGCGAAAACTATCCTCATCATGAATGGCGCGCGTTCTCGTCGTCATCTCCTTCACCTGCTTGGGTTTCCGAACATACGCTACCGGCCAACGCTCTGCTGCTGCGTAAGTTTGTCAAGCATGGGATGCAAGAACTGGGATGGGCTAGAGCATGAGCACAGAGAGAGAGAGAGAGAGAGAAGAAAAAGAAAATGAAGCAAATAGAAAGACCCAGAGAAAAGCAGACAGCAATTAAAAGCGATAAAAGGAAACATAGATCTAAACAGGAAAAGAAAGCAAGAAAGAAAGAAAGAGAGGAAAGTAGAAAGAGGAAAGGACGGAGCAATAGCGAAATGCATATAAAGAGAGAACAAGAAATAGGATGAGAGGCAGAAATCGACAGAGAAAAGAAAAAACACAGCGACATGGATGAAGACAAACAGAGGAAGAAAGAAAGAGAGTAACAAGGAAGGCTACCGAGCTCTGCTATGCCTTTAGGCTTGGCTCCTCTAAAATGCGAAGCTGCCTTAACTTGTTTCAAGGTGAAAGCCTGACAAGTCTCGTCAAAAACGAAAATTTATCGCCAGTGGCATTGGCGTCCCGCGGCACACGCATCAACACGAGTGATGCAAAATATCACCATGCCGCGTAGACGTAATCATGTGACGTCATAACCACGTCATAACACCTATATCTGTAACTTCATCATTGCGTCATTGTGACGTCCCTACGATGCCATAACGTGAGGGTGCGTGATGACATGTCACAAAAATCGCTGCTTCTTCGAAAGTGCGCCAGTGACGAAGGCCGTACAATCACGGATGCCTCGCAGAAAGCATGCAATGCATCCGATTCTTGAGACAAAGAAGACGATGTTAGTTTCATGAATACTTCGGAGGGAGGCGGGGAAGCATCATCGAGTGAGGAGATAAATAAAAGGATTGCCTTCCAATACTCTCATATGAATCCTTAAGGAACCAGGTGAGGATTTTCTTTTTTCACAGCTTTTATGGGATATGAGTTCATAACTACACATTCACGGCGACATGCTCGTGGTGAATATGCGCTCACGACTTTGTATTGTGATGGACCTGTTCATTTGTCTCCACACATGGAGACAAATGGTATTAAAGACTAAGAAAAGTAAAAAAAAAAAAATGAGACATGCACCATTATGCATTTACCAAGGAGACGACTCGAAGGCGGAATACACTTGCTGCTTTTTAGTTGCTTGAAATGATCCCTCTCCGAACCCGAGAGCTTTACGCCCCTGGCATTGTTTATGCATAGCCTCCGGGAGCGGGGGCATTGTAGAAATTTTCTGCAGCTCACGTGGCTTTGCTGTGCCTCCAAGATCGGCCCACATTTGCCCAAGGGACTTTGATAACATGTTATCATGAGAACATGATGATCATATGATCGGTGATGGCATGAATGATTATGTCATATGGTGACGTCAGGACGTGTGTATTCTGCACGACTTGTGCTGAAGCCATCACCGAAACACTCTTTTTGCACTTCAGGAAAAGTCTATGGCTTTCGCCTCAAAAGTGTAGTTACCCTCCTGTGTTCACTTCTCCTTTGTATTACTAGTGCGTGCACATTGCATGTGGTTGTTAACAGTTTGGGTACGAGCACCTCAACGACTTACACGAGGTGCCTGGTCTGAAAAGTATGTGCAAACATTAAGCTGGTGCGTATGTGGTATTAAGTAATGCGCGCGGGTCTTCGTTACACAGTCCCATATGCGGGGTGCTTGCGAGATTGAGCAAGACAAGATCACCGCAATAGCTACGCCCGAGGCAGCTTTCACAGCCCGCCAGCAGACTCAAAGACGTCTGGGTGTTCTTGCTCAATCGGAAGACGAGAGCTGCGCTCGGGTATAATTACGGTATCGCACACGTGCCTGAGCCCGAGAATGTTTTACGTTCGAATTCTTGACGTGCTCGTGGTGAATATGCGCTCACGACTTTGTATTGTGATTGACTTTCTCATTTGTCTCCACACATAGAGACAAATGGTATTAAAGACTAAGAAAAGTAAAAAAGATAAGACATGTGCCATTATGCGCTTACCAACGAGACGACTAGAAGGCGGAATACGCTTGCTGCTTTTTAGTTGCTTGAAATGGTCCCCCTGAAATGATACTCTGTGAAAAAAATGCTCAATAAACTGAAACTGAAACTGCTTCATTGCATATGAGGTACACTTCTCAGCAGTATTCATGCGCCGCGGTGAAGTATATAGGCATTCGTTAATCTTCTTCAGTAACGTACCCTGCAGCAAATCGCTGTTTGTGAGCTAGCTACTGGATACGAACGGCGAACGCTGGTGTGCGTGCAAGAGTATTGGTAGTACCGTCTTTTCTTTCCACTTTGTCAATTCTTTTTGTACCCTTCCCCACGCCCTATGTAGGTTAGCAAATGGTGAGCAACCCGGTCATCCTCGCCACCTCTTTCTTCTCTCTCCATCTTTAAGTCTTTTACAACCGTCCTATTTTCCAAACCTGTTAGCCATTTTTTACAGCTTTCCTCTTTTGTTGTTTCTCTCCCAGTTAAGCTGTGGTGGTACGAAAATGTTTTCTTATTGATACTTCGAATACTTATCTGGCATATCACTTCTGAAGTATCGAATAAACTGTTGTAATACGTAAGGAGTAGAAATTTAAGGGCTCGTTTTTAGGTTTGGTAAGAGACAGCGGGCAAGAAAGGGATAGACAACATAGCTTTTAAGAGTATGGGGAAGGGGGATAAAGGAGGGAGACCAAAAGGCCGCCAACGAGCTTCACCAAGTCCAAGAGACCACTAAGTAAACATGTAACTAGACGCCTAGCCAGGAATTTTTTCAGGGGGGAGAAGGGGGAGGGCACCACCTTATTTGCGCGAGGGGTACTCCCTTAAAATGGCCCTTTTTCGCATTCCATTCTATGGGAAAAAATTTCTAGGGGGGGGGGGGGATGAGGGCACGTGCCTGGTGTGTCATCCCCTGGCTACGCCCCTGCTTGTAACGTAATGCTTATTCGGTGTTTAATGTGCCAGCCCCTGCAAGCGTATGCGATTTTCTGAGAAGATGGTTAGGTGAAGATCATCAGATTTTGTAAAACACTGCCAGTGCCCTGCGTATACATGCAGCGGGAGACTTAAAAGAGTGGCAGCATATCCACGGGGTGAATGATGGAGAGGGGGGCGAAGCATCCGTCCATCCGTTCGTTCTTGCTTCCCTCCGTCCATGCGTCCGTCTGTGTGACCGTCCGTGCATTCATCCGCCTGTCCGTGCGTGCATCTGTTCGTGCATCTGCACGTCCATCCGTGCGTACGTCCGTGCGTACGTCCTTGCGTCCGTCCATGCATCCATCCGTCCGTGCAGCCATCCGTGCGTTCGTCCATGCATCTGTCTGTGTGTCCGTTCGTCCATCTAGTCAACACTCCAAGTACCACCATCTCGCATCTTTTCATCATATATTCCGCATAAAGAAGCATCGACATCCAGCGGACATTCCAAGGACTAAATGAGAGGTGGCACACGCACACTTTCTTACAGCTTGCGCTTCGTGTCTACTTCCAACCTTTAACCACCTCGAGTTCATGGCATATACTAGTTCACTGTATTCATGGCACTGTGGCCCAACGCTCGCTAAACCTTTCTAAAACCAAGGAGGTTACACCCGGCGAGTATAAACCAGCAACCCTTTCTTCTCAGATAGTTCTCAATGTACATGCCAATGGCTGCTAATTGGGAATGAGAGACAGGAGAATTTGGCTTTTAGTTAACGCGCACGCTGCGAATTTTTTATTGTTCAACAACGCACAGGAGAAATTTCCCACTGGCACCACCTTGCAGAGCAGTTAGGAGCAGAGATTTGCTGTGTGAAACACCGGTGCACGCTGCATGCATGCCTCACCCTATACCCAAGGGTTCTCGTTACTGAAGCTGTAATACCATTTCTTTTTCCCTGGGTAGTGTTTTTCGATAACTTTTTTATGCTGTACTACGCCTAGTACTTTAGGGCACACAATTTATAATGGTTTTCAAGCTCCTTGTGATGATCTGTACAATACAGAAAATTTAGTGACGCAGTAAAATTTGTATCGTCGGTGCTCATCATTAGTGAGATATGAATAAAAAAAAACTGTTAGGTTCAGGTGAACTCGTTACGAATACAGGTTCTAGGCAATGGGGCCTTTCGGAGAAACTTCGCGGCTGCGAAGAAAACGCCGAACAATGCCGCTTGGCTCAACAAAAAAAAATACAAAGGCGAAGGCAAAATATAAATGGCTAAAATTATGAGTGCTTTAAGACTTTGCTTTTGGACAGGTGTATTGTAACTGCGGCAAAGTAAATGAAAGTGGCAGTACGAATCAGCAACAAAGCAGGGCTTGAGCGTTAACGTACCTTCCTCAACTTTTATTCAGGCATAGCCGCTTTTCAAATAACAAGAACGCTGATTAAAAAAACAAGAAGGCATCAAAAAGGAAAGCAAGGCTTCTATGGTCGCCCTGCAGCAGCCATTCATTATAACTTCACGCAGACTTTGTCGCAGCCTTCCAAAGCTGTCGCATTGAAAACTTTAGGAATAAGGCTGGGGGTATAAAAGGGACACAGAGAAACAACCAAACAAACTGATAGTCATGCTTCACAAGCGTCACTGCCGTGCCTTTCTTCGCATCCAGCGCATCGACAAAGAAGCGCTTCCTTTTGCACCAATTTCGCCTGTCTGATGTATCGCCGCGTGAATGGCGGCTGACAACAGCCGTTGCCCGCGTTATTGCCGCTCGAGTGACAAACGACGGATCTGTAGGGACGGCGGCCAGGCATGAAAAATGGCCGGTCAAGGACTGGCAACAAACAGGCCATTATAGGGCAGCCTCGAACATGTGTTCACGAAGGAGACATGACCGAACAGGCGGGTGTCTAATGAGTGGGGCGGCACTGGCCTCACGCAAGAACTGCTGAAAAATATCTATCTATCTATCTATCTATCTATCTATCTATCTATCTATCTATCTATCTATCTATCTATCTATCTATCTATCTATCTATCTATCTATCTATCTATCTAGCTATCTATCTATCTATCTATCTATCTATCTATCTATCTATCTATCTATCTATCTATCTATCTATCTATCTATCTATCTATCTATCTATCTATCTATCTATCTATCTAGCCGCCTACGACTTTTAGCTCTACTGGCCATTTCGATAATGGTGTCGATACTAACTTTGAGCCTATCTATCTATCTATCTATCTATCTATCTATCTATCTAGCTATCTATCTATCTATCTATCTATCTATCTATCTATCTATCTTATCTATCTATCTATCTATCTAGCTATCTATCTATCTATCTATCTATCTATCTATCTATCTATCTATCTATCTATCTATCTATCTATCTATCTATCTATCTATCTATCTAGCTATCTATCTATCTATCTATCCATGTCTCGCAGTTTTCCACATACCCTCTTCTACTACCCTTTAGCGGGTTTCGTACGTCTTTCTATACAATCATACCACGCACAAAACACAAGTTAAGCCTTTCAACGCAACTGAAACAACACCGCCCTGGATATTGGAAACGTTTGTCACAGCGAACGGATTAGCCGAACGACAAGCCGCTTTCGCAGTAAGGCAAATGAACTCAGCTCTTTTCACTTTGCAGCCAGATCAGGCAAGCAGCTCATGTAACTATTTCTTCATTGTTATTGCTAGCCTGCGCACGCATGCCAATGAACTCCTAGCGCTCGCTATTTGCTTGTGAACTACCCGAAAACAGTAACTGCATTGGATACGCAGGCTCGGGGGTTGGTTGGTTAGTTGGTTGGAACAACTTCATTACAGGCTCAGGGGTGTACATGAATAATGAAGAATATAAAAGAAGTACACTGTTATCCGATTCGGAGCTCATCTACTGGAACACCAAAGGTGTTGTTGCACAATCACCAGGAATCATTTTCAGCTCTTATTAAAAGAAAGCTCGCATGTTTTTCAGCTGGATTAAGGGACTTACAGGGTTTGCCGCAAAACGTAACGGCCACGTAGACTCGCATAAATTTTTTATACTCTTCAAACGTCCTCATGAGGTCCTATAGTATGGCATTTACCTCTGCTGTCTGCGAAGACGAAGAAGTGTGTTTTTGAATAGGAGCTGCTTCTGCTAACTCCGGCGTATTTCAGTTGTAATTTAAGTCTGTTGATCAGTTTCCGCTGCTCCCTTGGAGGGGATGGAAGTAGATCACCCCGGGCGCCTGCCGGCACCAGCGGCGTCAGCGGCGACCGCCTCCAGGAAGCGGATGGGACAAGCGAGCGACAGCGACAGTGAAGATACTCATGCTTACTATCTCAGCAGTGAGGACTTCTCAGATGACGGTTTCCAACCTGTGCTGAGCCGAAAGGCGAAGAGAAGGAACGTGAGGACATCCTCATCCTCAACTATTCAAACTGTAAGTGAAGCGCCAAAATCGAACACTTATACCATCCTGTTTCTGCCTGCGCTTCCTACCGTCAGCATGAAACGCCTTAACAGACAGTCTGTGTCGAGGTCTCTGGAAACGCTCGTGCCAAATGAGATCACGGACATAAGAGTGAACGCCAGAAAGAATATACTGGCTGTGGACGTTTTGGACGCAAGCGCGTTGGACGTTCTGCGCAGTGTAACTGACTTGGACGGCAACCAGGTGCGCTCTCATGTTCCCTTGGGATGTGATGTAGTAACCGGCGTGATCTACGACATTGATGTCGCTATTTCCAATAAGGACTTACAACTTCTTGTCAAGTCAACAACTGATACTCCAATTGTTGACGTCACCCGGCTAGGCAAGTCTCGCTGTGTGAAGATTGCGTTTAAGAGCACATCACTCCCCTCTCATGTGAAGGTGGGGTACTTCAGACATGCTGTGCGGCCTTTCATTCCAAAGCCTCTCCAGTGCCGTAAATGCATGAAACTTGGACATGTGAGCAGCGTCTGCGAGAATTCGGTGGTATGCCACCGCTGCGCCGAGCACCATGAAGCGGATAAGTGCGTCGCAACTGTCAAGAAATGCTCTAATTGCAATGGATCCCATGAAGCAACATCGAAGGACTGCCCGCGGATTCAGAAGTAAATTTCCATCTTGAAGGAGATGGTGCGTGATCACTCATCTCATCGAGAAGCCGCAGCTAAAGTCAGAAGGCGTCGTTCACGTCGACGTCGGTCTTCGAGGACGCCCGCTACCTCCTCGACACGTTTGCGTGATCCCTCATCAGTACCACCTCCTTTGCCTCCCAGACCACATGCCGTGGGAAAGGCTGTAAAGGACAAAGCCAGTGAGCATACCCTAACTGCGACAGAGTGGCCTGCACTTCAAAGGGAAGCAGCATCAAGCGAACCGAAGGAGCTTCATGACGGCCAGTCCGCACTCCCGGTTCGAGATCTTTCCAACCAAGACAGGCAAGTAACTGCAAGCGTCCCGGTTCGAGATCTTTCCAACCAAGACAGGCAAATGGCTGCAATCATGCAATCATTAATTGCCACGATTCGCACGCTACTGAGCAGCATACAATCTCCGTCTGCTAAGAGTGCACTGCAAATACTGGATGCACTGAATCCAGTTCTTGCTAACTTCGCATAAGCAGAATGGCTCAACAAAATCTCCACTTCCGCACTGAAGTTAAAAGTGCGTCGATTTTTCAGTGGAATGCCAGAGGCATGAAGTCCCGTATCTCGGACTTTCGCCAATTTGTTCGGGCCAATCAATTCCCTATACTTGTCATATGTGAACCAAACGTATCAACGCCTTATAGATTGTCCGGTTATGAAGCTTTTTGTTCAGCCGCTTGCGAAGAACGAAGCAAAGTAATTGTTTACATTCGCACAGACTTGACTTATCTTTCGCACCCAATAAGTTCAAATGACGACAATCAGTACGTGTGTCTTCGTGTGAAGAAGAATGCAGTTTCGTTCACGCTTATTGGTGGATATATATCTCCGTCATCGCGATTTGACTGCGACAGATTAAAAGACATCCTAATGAGAACCGATGGGCCTTGGATCATCACCGGTGACTTCAACGCCCATCACATGCTTTGGGGGAGCACTAGGATGAATGCCAGGGGCCGGAACATTGTTACATTCGCTTCCGATTACGACCTTTCCATCATGAACGATGGTACCCCCACATATCTGCGGGGTCTCACGTATGGCAGTTGCCTTGACCTGACATTGGTGTCAAGGTGCTTCTCTCACAAAATTAAGTGGTTTTGCGATATTGAGACTCATGGGAGTGATCACATACCCACCTACGTGACGATCGATGGTATCATAAAAAATTTCTCTTCCGATGTTGCAATTGGCACTGACTGGTCGATGTTTACATCGCGTGTTGAGAACGCTTGCCAAGAAGGCCTCGCCTGCAGCCTGGAAAATACCATAGTGGAAGCTATGCAAGCGTCCAAATGTAAATTACCATTTTCGTCTAAAGTAACACAGTTTGACATCGAACTGGAAAAATTACGAGCTATACGAAGGCGTGCTGAACGACGATACAGAGACACAAGATCAATTTACGATCTGAGGGAAGCAGGGCGGCTCCGGAAAAAGATTCAACGACGCATTAACAAACTGGAGAGCGAACGCTGGAAAGCATTCTGCGAATCTCTAGACCCTCATAAACCGCTGTCATATATCTGGAGAACAGTTCGTGGTCTTCGCTCCTCTCCACAACAACGGCACCCTTTTAAAGCTTTGGCACTCCATCATGGAAAAACAGAACTCGAGGTGGCTGAAGAATTTTGCACGAGAGTTGCCGGGAATATTATGAACGAGAGCATCGACGCCGTGATCGTTCCTGAGACGCGATTACCAGAAATGGACATTCCGTTCACCATGGAAGAACTAGAAGGGGCGTTAGTCGCTTCTAAGCGCATGTCATCGCCAGGTCCTGATGGTATTACTTATAGTGCGTTGGGACACCTTGGACAAAAAGCTAGAAAAGAACTTTTAACATGCTTCAACAACTCCTGGCTCAGCGGCAGTGTTCCCCGAGAATGGAAATTTAGTCGATTAATAGCACTTTTGAAATCGGGAAAATCACCATTGGACTTGACAGCGTTTCGCCCTATTGCCCTCGCAAGCTGCCTCGGAAAAGTGATGGAAAGAATGGTTCTATTTCGTCTCGAGTGGTACTTGGAACGATACACCAAATACCCTTCTTTCATGGCAGGCTTTCGTCGGGGCCGCTCCTCCATTGACTGTGTCCTTGATTTATCGACATTTGTTCAACAAGAAAAAAGTCGCAAGCGCATATCAGTGGCACTCTTTCTTGACGTGAAGGGTGCATATGATAATGTAGCTCACGATGCCATCCTCACTTCTCTCGCAGCAATGGGCATTGGTGGACGAATGTTTCAATGGATAAAAGATTATATAACTGGCAGGGGTTTCTTTGTACAAACATATGAGGGTACAACTGCCCAACATTACACCTACTGCGGAGTACCTCAGGGAGGTGTTTTAAGCGCCACATTGTTCAATGTGGCCCTCATTGGTCTGGTGAAGGTTCTGCCAAAGTCGGTGTGCCTATTCATATACGCCGATGATATTTGCCTCTGGAGTGCTGCAGTTACTCGCCCTCAGGTGCGTGCACGAATACAGCGGGCAGCAACCCTCACAACAGCCTACCTTCAGAAACAAGGCCTAAATATATCAACTGTGAAGTGCGCGTTGATGGCGTTTACACGCAAACCAATGACGCCATACCCTGTTTACATCAATGGGCAGAGTGTCAAATATGCACGAACGCATCGTTTCCTGGGCATAATAATCGACAGAAGTCTTTCGTGGAGCCCACATTGTGCGTACTTGAAGAAGAGACTGCTATCTATTGTGCATATCATGAAATTCTTGTGCGGTAAAGCATGGGGAACTTCTGTGGCCTCCATGCTACAGCTGTACAGGGCCCTATTTCTGGGTCTATTGCGCTACAGCTTGCCGGTACTGACTAACACTTGCAAATCGAATACTCATTCATTGGAGAGTTTGCAGGGTCAGGCACTGCGTATCTGCCTAGGACTGCCCCGATGCGCTTCTACTTATGCCACAATCATGCTTGCCAAAGACCATCCGGTCAGGACATATATAGTTGTGGATTGCCTCAGAGCACACATTCGACATGCTAGCCGTGTCCCCGACCACCACTTGGCCCTTCTACCTTCCGGAAGACCACGTGCTACGTTTTCAGACGTCATAGCCAAGCACCTAAACAGCATTCCATCAGGATATACGCCAGCTGCGAGAACGGCATGCCCTTTGTGGTGCCTCGACCAGCCGCAAGTACGTCTAGAAATTCCGGGAATCAAAAAGAAAAGCAGTCACTCCAGAGTAGCTTTGAAGCAAGCAACACTGCTATTATTACATGAGTTGTACTTAGACCGAACGCAGATATACACTGATGGGTCCGTCTCATCCAGCAGCTCATCAGGTGCTGCTGTAATTTCGGCTGCAGAAATGACAATCAAGTTTAAGTTGTCACATATGACTACATCTACGGCATCAGAGCTTGCTGCTAGAAGGGCTGCTTTACAATATCTCGTTCAAGAACGTCCAGGAAAATGGGTCATATTCTGTGATTCGAAGGCAGCGCTTCAGAGTTTGCAGTCTGCCATGCGTAGGAGGAGCCATGACCAACTGGTACAAGAAATAAGACATTGCCATCATGAAGCTCTAGCACGAGGGCATGATATTATATATCAATGGCTGTCTGGACATATCGGTATTACCGGAAATCAATTAGCCGATGATGCAGCCCGCTCAGCCCATGAAGAAACCCGTGTAGTCCCGATTCCTCTATCAAGGAATGATGCAGCAAGACAACTTTACCTGCTGGCTCGAGATCTCACACGCACGTTCTGGTCGTCCACCAGCTTCCAAAGGTGTCAATTTTATGAACTGGATCCTTCGCTCAAGCTAAAGCTACCATCACAACTTTCCCGCTCCGGTGCGACACTGTTATGCCGCCTTTGGTTGGGTGTTGCCTTCACAAAGGTGTACTCCTTTCGCATTGGTATGGCAGACACTCCTACATGCGACTACTGCGGAGATGAAGAGACCATCGAACACGTCCTGTGCAGCTGCGCTTGCTACGACACACAGCGATGCCAGCTACGGATGGTTTTGAATCGACTTGACCCCGGACCATTTGGTGTGCAGAAGATACTAGGACCTTGGGCATCTGCCTCAGTTGCGCAGAAAGCAACTAAAGCACTGCTACTTTACCTTAAGTCAACAAACCTGAGCGACCGCCTGTAAACTGTGTGTGCTCCCCGAGTGTGCTCGTGATTGTGTGTACCTTCTCATCTTTCTGCAACCTCTTTTCTCCCCTTTATCCCTTCCCCAGTGCAGGGTAGCAAACCGGATGTGCGTCTGGTTAACCTCCCTGCCTTTCCTTGTATCTTTATCTCTCTCTCTCTCTCTCTGCTGTCTGCTGCCAGTGTCAATTCGCATCTAGGTTGGCATGTGTCTGTGATATTACACGTGCGGAACCAATTCCTTCGGAACCAAGCCTCTGAAAATAATAATAACAAGAAAAGCGAGCGCATTATTCTATAGAATTCATGCGACGTCTATAGAATGCATGCATACTATCGAGCGGTCCAGCTACGCGAAACAAGAGATACGAAAGGTCTTTTGCCCTGCCTTGCCATGAAGCGACACATCTGATTGCACGACTATCGTGTGCGATCGGCTGATTTCACATCTTTTTTGTGTGTTTTCGACTTTCCAAGCACAGACAACAGGGGGAAGCCGACAAGCGCGAAATGTTGATAGGCTCAAGGCATAATTATTGCAGAAAGCGCACACGTACTTCTAATAAATACCTAGCGATAAGTATGTATTGTCGGGAGGAAGTGCCGCGAATAAGGTGAGAAACCGAATCTCGTTTTTGTACGCGGAGTTGTTGGGGGGGGGGGGCTTTACATGCTCAATCTTCTACGAGATTATCTGCATAGGCACGTCATAGTGGAGAAAAAAGTAAGTGTGGTGTTCTTGGTCCCAATTATGACACCCCGAGCATGAATAACGCGCACCTTATTCTTAGCACGCGGCCGTTTCGGCACATACTGCCCCAACTCAAAATTTCCGGAGCCCTCCACTATATAAGGCGCCTCTCATAATCATACGGTGGTTTTGAAACGTCAAAAGTCGCATATATACCTGTCTACATCGCCCCCACCGAGATGTCGTTCCCGCTTCCACAAATCGAATTCGCAATCTTAACGGCACTGCACCATAGCCGCACAGCGCGCTATAGCCTCACACCAGGAGCAACTAATTTTCCACGACATCGCTACGAAGCATATAAAATGCATTTTTGAAGTTTTTTTCATGATTTGTAACAGGGCAAATGAAAACTGGTTATATTACTTTCTTCATAAGAAAGGTCGCAGATGCGTGATAGAAAACGAGGACCAGCGTGGTTTTGTGTGCTTAGCTCATATCCGGAAACTGCAACCATTTCCGACGTACAGAGCCCTAGACTCAGCTGCAAAATTATTTGATATGTGGGGTTTTACGTCCGGAAACCACCATATGATTAGGAGAAACGCCATAGTGGAGTGCTTCGGAAATTTTGACCACCTGGGGTTCTTTAACGCGCGCCCAAATCTCAGCACACGGGCCTACAGCATTACCACCTCCATCGGAAATGCAGCCACCGTAGCCGGGATTCGATCCCGTGACCTGGGGGTCAGCAGCCGAGTACTTTAGTTACCAGACCACCACGGCGGGGCAGCTGTAAAATGTACTTACATTCAACTTACCAGTTTCTGAAAGTGAATGCCTAGCTGTCTGGCGCGGTGCTAATTAAGGACGTATACTTAAACCCATGCCACGCGGTGCAGCTTCACAGCAATCGCCGCTACTCATCGACAACTTATCTTGACATTGTAGGGAAGGCTGCGGAGGCGGGGCTTCCACACGTTGGTGTTTCTCGACAAGTAATACGGTAGCTTGCGGCTAATTTCTTTTTGCCCTCGCATCGTTAACGCGTTTAGAAAATGATATGCTCGAAAATCTCAATGGGAGAAACATTTCGATTGCTGAGTGTACAGTGTAGTGCCTTACTACAAGCGTATTTTTTTTTTCGATAACTGAACGGTGCTTTGGGGACGCACACTGACCCACAACATCATGGACGTCATGCATGTTTACGATGGGAAGCGAGCGTGCCAGAAAAAAAAATGGTGCTGGTAAATGATTGGAAAAAAAAGGAAGACATTCTTGCTGAGTGAACAATAATGTATTTTACCGACAACTTTCCGTGACTGTTCAAGCCTCATAATAAATAAAGCCGCATTTATTTCGGCAAGGCAAAGCAAGCGAATGGGCAGCAAACTTATGGGCCGTTTTTTGGCATGGTAGCTGGCATTATCTTCGTTGCTGAAGCGTCCACAGTGTTGTCATGGAAAGTAGTCGCCGAGTATAGCGTCAAGTAGTCGCCGAGTATAGTATAGCCGAGTATAGCGCCGAGTATAGCGTACGCGCTTAGTCAATCAATGAAAATCTTTTATTTTGACCACTTCGTACAAAAGGCGAAAAAGGGAGAACTGTAGAAAAAGCCGAATGTTCATCGGCTTGACGAAGCTCCGATCCCCCAGGCACACCATGGTGAAATTGTTCTTAGTACAATAGTAAAAAAACATGCTTACACGTACAACATAGTCCCAGCAAAGCGAGCTTGCTGAAAGGTAGATTCGCCAAACTCACTTAGATGTGACATGGTTTTATAGCCTGGATAGCAGTGGTTCTAAAATAAGTCACTTTCCTAATACAAGCTCCAGGCATTTTTAAAACTATCGTTTTCATTAGTAGAAAGGATCTTGTGTTAAAAAAAAAAACATACTGCGCCACAAAAAACTGCACTGCTATGCTTTCTCTGAGGCAGTTTACAGCCCAGGGGTATGCTCAGTACATGCCGTGTACTTTTTTTTTATTGATATGATATATAAGGAGATGTTGGCGCACCATTATGGCGCCGGCTACTCCTTAGCCGTTGATTGAAACTTGAACACGTATCTTGAAGCAAAACATACAAAGCAGTGCATGGAAAATAGAAAACTCGGGCACAGATATGCATAGACACACTTATACGCACATATCACAATGGTAAGTAAGTGTTCGAGAGTCAATGTAAGAAGTCTCTGGAAATGTCCCTCGTTAATATTCGGTCCACCAGCACAAAACAGCAAAGCACACGTCTGGTCCTTATAAAGATGCATTTGCTCATATGTACATAATAGTCGACACGTCATTCATTTCACAACACACAAGTGATGGGTGTCACATGATACTGTACATAATAAGTACATGTGTTACAAATGAAAGTTTGTTCTTTGTTAATACTTATCAGCAATCCCGCTGTCTTGTAAAAAACGTGTTAATGCTTTTAAAGCGTGCGACTGTAAAGCTCCAGTTGGCCATGGACCCAGAAGTTTTTTCATGCTAAAGGATGTGCGGTCCAATGCGAACAGTTCGGACTTGAGACGGCGTCTCGGCGTGTCATGATGTGGACAGTCTATGAGAAGGTGACAGACGTCTTCATCTATAAATCCACATTCGCATTCGGGAGTTTCACCTCTGCCAATTCTGTGCAAAAATCTTTTGGGTATGCGGTGCCTAGCCTCAATCGGTGAATTAGAGTTTCCATCCTTCTATCTAATGCCAGCGTAATTTTGAATTCAATACATGGATCGATGTGATATAAATCGCAGCTCTTTGTACTTTGGTCAAACCAAGCAGTTTTGCTCATTTTGAAAGTTGTATTCTTTATAATACTACGCAATTCATTTTTCGAAATTGGTAAAGAAACAGTAACGTCTTTACGATGTGCTTGTCGTGCTGCTTCATCGGCAGCTGTGTTTCCAGGAATGTTGCAGTGGCCAGGTATCCACTGGAATTTGATCTCATGTTGCGCCTTCTTTGCTTTGGTGAGCTTCTTCAGCGTTTCGTATGTCATACTATCACTTATTACGGTCCTGTTTGTACTGGAGAGTGATCTTAATGCGGCCTGTGAGTCACTGAAAAGTACCCATTTTCTAGCGCCTGCTATCGAGTTTATAAACTCGAGAGCATACAGAATAGCGAAGAACTCAGATGTAGTAGATGACGTCATGCGACATAATTTAAACGATTCCTGAATATTGAGCTGTGGTATGATAAATGCCGATGTTGAAGACGTTGTAGTACTTGAGCCATCTGTGTAAATATGTATGTACCCCGAATACCGTGTACTTTAATGTCGTGCAATGATGGCAACCGCTACGCGTTTCCGAAAATTTTATCTTAATGACTGCTTGTAGTTGAACCACCTTTCTACTTTAGGAAACGTTGCCTGGAATAGCGAATATCTCATGGGCTGCTCGAGCAGTCATTGCCATCGTTTCCCTTATCGTGCCGCAGCGCACCGTTGAAGTGATATTCTGAAGGAGTAAAGTGCTATCTCTCAAAATGACACTAAGTTTGCTCGCGCGAATGGAATGTTATTGTGGGGTGCCCACCAGGCAAGGAGAAGAACGAAGGTTGTGATGCTATCGGGCTTGCTCGATGTGAGCATCGGACACTCAAGGCCTGGCGCTTGGTCACTAAAGGGGCACTAAAGAGCAAAACGACTGCTCGCGCATTTGTGAAGCACGATTGCTGAATCCCGAAAACACAACTCTCACCACGGCACGACACTGTGCAAGTAAGAAAACATGCGAATAAAAAATGCGGGTGGCGACGCCACCGTGAGATTCCCGCACCTAACACCATGACGTCATAGATTTTGAAGGCACCTACTGGGTCTCGCGTAGCTTCTAATTCATCAAGGTTAGGTACATTATCATATGTGGGTGCCCTATTTCAAGGATATAAAGTTTCGGGAAACCTGCTCTTTCGAATAGACAGTTTAGTTGCGAGAAAGCGCTTGTCCTCTCTTCATGTCTGTTTTTCGTGCGCTTTGATTTATAGTTATACCATGCATATCCGACTAGCCCAACTTTCGATTCTGTTGGAAACCTAATTAAGCCAACGTCGCGAATATAAAAGGAATACATATTGAAATTTTTGGCGTCACGTGCGGAAATTTTCACGCACAATTAAAAAATTAAACTTCAACATCCATTTTATTCGTTTATTACTACCTTATGATAGTGATAGTGCAAAAATTTTGATGGGCAGATGAACATTAAGAAGCTGGCGGGTGTAAAGTGGCAGCAGCAAGCACAGGACCGAGTTGATTGGCGGAACATGGCAGAGGCCTTTGTCCTGCCGTAAATGTAGTCAGGCGGTGGCGGCGGCTGCTGCTGCTGCTGCTGCTGCTGCTGCTGCTGCTGCTGCTGCTGCTGCTGCTGCTGATGATGATGATGATGATGATGAAATATACGACACTCTAGTGTTCAGAGTGCGTCAATCTAAACCAAGGCATTGTTTCTCTTTATTGCTGGTTTCTTCTCTGGCTCCGCCTGGCTTCTTGTGCGGCCTCCCGGATTATGTAGCTTTACCCCCGTATTCTAGAACGCCCCTTCATTCAACGCTCCACCTTCACTTGAGAAAGCCGTTGGGAGCGCCGTCTCTAGTAACGAAAAGTCACTGCATATCAGCGATAATCTGCTGCGAGTCTTGAGTAGCGCAGCGTCATTTTCAGTCGAGCGGTGGCGCAGTGCTCAACTCTGTCAAGTGAAGGGTGAAAGTCGAGTCGAGGAGCGTTTGTGCATACGCGGGTTAGCAGTAGGTGGTCTCGAGTCCCGCCACCAAGGTTTTTAGACCATGAGCTTGTGCGTTGAGGAAGCAGAAGACAACGAGAGGGCCTGATGGAATACCTGAAATCAAGTGATCTGTGTGACGGCCCCTACACTTTACGTGCGCCCCCAAGTGTGCTTGCGAGTATGTCCGCCCCTCTCGTTTTTTCTACCTCTTCGTCCTTTCACCAAGTGCAGGGTAGTACGCCAGGTACGTGAGGTTACGTGGGTCACGTGTAGCACGTATACGTGGAGTAACCACGTGCGTGAGGTTAACGTCCCTGCCTTTCCTGTCTCATCTTTCTCTCCCTCTTTTAGAAACATAAATCTGGAAAGAGAAGCTACCTTTGATTTCTTCTATTTAGTTGTCATTATTAGTCTATTTCGCAACCAAAACTTGTCTAGAGCTGAAAAATCCAAATTCGATCACCACATTTCAAGTAATCTGCAGCAGAACTGTACTACAAAAAAAAACTTTTGATAATTATCCACCTAGTCGTACAGTCGATACGCACAAAATGCTGATTCCTGTAAATGTGAATCTTTTCTGTAAATGTAAGAAATAGCATTCCTTTATCTCTATTCATTTTGATGTGCAAAACACGTTCACGAAACAGGCTTTCAGATGACGCAATCAGCCTGATACTAAATTGAATTATTCTCTTTCTCTTGAAATTGCGAAACTGTTAGAAAAGTATTTACGGAAAACTAAAATGTTTTTGCAGATATCTTTTTTTTTCTTTTTGTGCTTTAACGGATCCAGTGCCCAGGTTTTACTTCTTTCAAATGTCTGCACACCGAACGGTACGTTTGTGTCCTCAGCACCAAGAATCCTGCCGTTTCTTGTCCTGTTGCACAATGCGGACAAATGCGCGTAGACAATGCGAAACGGAAAAAAAAATTAACCCATTGCACGCACGTCAATACAAAAACGCGAATGGCGGTTACAAAATGATATCCCGACGAAAGTCTCGATCATGCCCAGTCTCAAATTCGCGCCATGCTTTCTCTTCTCACACCGCTGCCAGTGTTCTAAGAATCCGAGAGTGCATTAGCTTCTTTATATATTTTGTGCGAAGCATGAAGACTTCACACACCACGTTTTCCTGGAAAGCAATTGCGCTACGAAAAAGCGAAATCCCCAGCTCAGCACTGGCTGATTCTCAAACCATCAGGACGCACGTGTGCAACAAAAACAAGAAGCGTCAATCTCCTAAGCCACGGCGACAAATCCGACGTAATCTTCGTGAGCGTTGGCGCTGGATTTAGAAACAACGATGAGACGGGAAAAAAAAGCAAAGGCGAATAGAACATGGCAACAGTCTGAAACCATGTCCCTGCAATGAGTACACATGGCAGTAGGGATTCCTCTCGCAGAAACTTGTGCGCTTTTATAACCTTCGTTCTACAGGGTAGCGAAGTTAACCGTGAAACTGTTTGGCACAATGAGTGGTAAGCCCGCAAATCTGGATTCGGAGTTTTTATTGCGACAGTCCCTCCACGTGCGGAAAAACGAAATTCGGAAATACCACGGAGTTTCTTTCCGTGGTGACATTTCACAGAGACGACCGACTTGCATGTACTGGCGTGCAGCTAAGACGCTGCTGTAGTTTAAAAAAAAAATTGGCACTTACCACGGTGAGTGTGGATGTGCGAACACGTCGGCTCCCGTTTGTTCAAGCGTTCTGGCACGGATTTTTTGCCTCAACTAGCAAGAACTGGGCATCATTCGACGCCGTTTGTTGTAGTGAACCAGCAGATACCAACATCTTACCGGTGGGTGAAATTTTTGGACATCCCCAGGACTTTTACCCACGCCACGCAGACGCCTCGCCCGTCGACGCGTTTCTCGGGCGCTGCAACAGCGTCGCGACGACGCCTAACGCGTCGTCGAGCTGAAGAATGGCCTCCAACCCCAATGTGTCGGTTGTAGAAGGCATGGACATCAATCCGGAAGAAGCGGAGTGCGCGGGATGGATTGAAGTAGCCAGCAAGAAGAAGAAACTTGCCGAGCGGGCGGATTGTAACGCTGGTAATGCGCCCACGTCAGCGACAGGAAGCGGTAAAGGCGGCTCCCGCACTGCCGCCTCACAGAACGTGTTGAGGCGTGTTGTGAAAGCTTCCAGGATCCCAAACCTTCCCAGGGATCACTTTAAGACCATTATACGGCCACGTGGAGGGATGGATGTCAAGAAGACAGACCTTCTTATCTTCAAGCGCTCGCTCGCAAAGGCGGCTTCCCTAACAGCAGAGCAGGTGTTCGACGACACGCTGTGCACGAACCCCTTCCAGAACATTTTCGTCGTTGCCACGCCGTTCGAGGCGAATGCGCGCGCCTACGCCAGGGTCCAAGAGATAAGTATGGGCTCGACTGTCATAGGCTTGGCGGCTTACGTGGCTGCGTCTGACGACACATGTAAAGGAGTGATCCGTGGAATCAATGTGGATCTCAGTGACGCAGAACTGACGGAGATGATCGTCAACCGGAGGAACCCTGACGCTCTGGGGGTTCGAAGAATCAAGAAGACACCAACAGTGATCGTGTTGTTTGACGGACAAAAGGTCCCCCAGCACGTCGTGTGTGATGGTGTTCGATACCCTTGTTCCTTGTATCGCAGGCAAGTGGACGTGTGCTATGCATGTGGTGATTTGGGCCACAGGTCCGATGTTTGCCCCAAGGGCGATGAACAGAAGAAATGCCGCGGATGCGGCATGCAGTCACCATCACCGGATCATCAGTGTGATCCCACGTGTGCCATCTGTGGCGGAGCGCACCCAACGGCGGACCGCAAGTGCAGAAAGCGCTTCCAGGTGCCCTACATCGTGCGCCAAAGACGGCGGCGCCGCCGTAGGCGCGCGCGGCGTGGCTCCGACACAGCTGGAGGCGAAGAAGGACTGGCGGAAGAAGAATCATTCTCCAGCGCTCATCGCAGCAGATCGGCATCTAGAGGACGCTCCCGCTCCAGAGGACGCTCCGGCAGCAAATCGCGCTCTCGCTCCAGAGGGCGTGACAAGGGCAGCAGTCGCTCCCGTTCGAGAGGACGATCGGGTTCCAAGGGCCGCGTTCAGAAGCAAATGTCTTGGGCGGACAAGGCCAGGATGAACATCCCAAGCGGCCAAGAGGTAACGCAGGGCATTTTACCAGAGCAAAAAAGAGAACAATCAGAGATTTTAATGCTTAAAAAAGAAAATGCAGAACTTAAAGAAGCACTACGAACGCTGAGGGCCGAGTTCGAGCTCTTCCGCAACTCGCGTGAACCCCGTGAAGTAGCCACACCCATACCGGTTCAAGCAGGAGGGTCGAATAAGCGCAAGGCCGTTTCGCCCCCCGCGATCGCGGAAAGCGTGGCAATGCAAAGTGACGAGTCCCCAGCTCAGGTCCCTGAGAAAAATGTACTCGCGTCTTTAACGGCGATTGAGGAATCGCTCAAGCAGGTGAGAGAGGCCTTAGCCATTCAATCTAGCACAATCGAACGTATGGACGGGAGCGTCTCCCACCTGACACGTCGAGTAGGAATCCTCGAATCTAAAATGAAAATGATTGACTCTAGCAAACTCAAGACGACCAACACTGGTACGATTGCAAAAGCCAAGATAGTGCAGCAGGATTCGGACGCTACGAGTTCGCCGCAGGCTATGTTCCTTCAATAATATTCAAAATGGCGGGCCAAACCGGAAACATAATTATCTGGCAGTGGAATTGCGCAAGTTTCTTAAGGCGTAAAGCTGCTCTACTGCAGCTCATCAAAGCACAGGCGTCAATGCCGCACGTCCTGCTCTTGCAGGAAACCCTTAGCGAGAAGGTAGTTCTCTCGGGCTACCGTTCGATTAGCCAAAAAGGCGCAAATGGCAGAGGTATCGCCACATTGGTCAGGAAAGATACCTCCTTTGAGCAGCACGAAGTCAAAATTTGCGACTCGGATAAGAGATCCGGTCTCGAGGCACAATTAATTGAAATCATTCCCAACGGCAAAATCCGAAGCAACATATTCGTTTTTAACCTGTATAGCCCTCCTTCGGCTTATAAACATAATATCCGCTCACTCCTTCATAGGGTCGCAACTGCCGCCAGATCGCACCCTTTAATAGTAGCTGGGGATTTCAACGCTCCCCATCCGTCTTGGGGCTATGTTACGAGGACAAAGAAAGGGGCCAATCTAGTTGCAGCCAGTATAGACTTAAACCTAACGCTTATCTCCGACCCGCGTTTTCCCACGAGGCTGGGAAACTCGGTCGCCAGAGACACGATGCCTGATCTCAGCTTCACTAGAAATGCGGTGGTCGAGTGGTCCAACTTACAGGAGAACTTGGGAAGCGACCACAGCATCATAGAACTCCGGATGGAAATAAGAGCACCACCCCCAAGAACCTATAAATATACAGACTGGGACCTTTTTAGGCAAATCAGAGGTGAAGATGAGTCAGTACATGACACCTTCAGTGAACTTCTTGTACAAATCCAGAAGGATGTCGAGAAGGCCACCAAAGAAATAGTAACAGAATTTGATGCTCCGGGGATGGATGCAAGGTTAGCGCACCTCCTGGACGCCAAACGCTCTCTCATCGCGAGATGGAAAAAACAAAGGCTAAATCGCAGGCTACGGAAAAAGATTGCGGAGCTCAATCGGCATATTGAGGAGCACTGCTCCGAACTCCATAAACAACAATGGAGGGACGCCTGCTCGGCTGCGGACGGGAAAATGCGCAAAGGAGGCAAATGGACCCTCTTCAAACACCTCCTAGATGATGGACAATCCAAAGGCAATCAGAAACTAGCCATAGACCGACTTATTAATAAGGAGAAAATGGCAGGCATCTCAGAAGCTTCCCAATTTCAGATACTTGCCAACAAGTACCTCCCGCTTAGCCAGAGCTCAACTTCTGTCCCCCACCGGTATGAGGGTGTGCCTTCCCCAGAGTTGGACGCTCCCTTCTCGGAAGCTGAGATCAGGGAAGTGCTCCATAGCCTAAACGGAAGGTCTGCCCCAGGTCCCGATGGAGTTACGAATCGGCTCTTAAGAAATTTGGATGATAAAGCCATTCAGGCCTTAGTGAAGGAGATAAACAGGGTATGGGAGGAGGGCGTCGTACCAGAAACTTGGAAGAGGGCCACAGTGGTCTTAATCCCCAAGCCAGGTAAATCACCCAGCTTAGATCACCTCCGCCCGATCTCCCTTACTTCTTGCCTTAGCAAAGTAGCAGAACATGCAGTACACAACAGGATATCGCGCTACATCGAGAGGAATGACCTATTTCCATATAATATGGTAGGTTTCAGGCCCTCACTTTCCACGCAAGATGTCATGCTCCTCCTCAAAACACACATAATTGACTTTCCAAGCAAAGATGTAAAAGGGGTCCTCGCACTGGACCTCACTAAAGCATTCGATACTGTCAAACACGACTATATTCTTAAGGAGATATCGGCTTTGAACCTGGGAGTTAAATTCTTCTCCTTCGTTGAATCTTTCCTCGAGAGTCGGACGGCGGCAATAAAATTGGGACAATCAGTCTCGGAGCCTTTCAAACTCGGACGAAGGGGTACTCCCCAAGGGGCAGTTATCTCCCCCCTTCTATTCAACATAGCCATGCGCAAGCTGTCGGCAAGCCTTTCTAAAGTTCCTAATGTCGGACACGCTTTATATGCTGACGACATTACAATCTGGTGTCCCGGAGGATCGGAGGCGGCGGTTGAACAAGCTCTACAGGAGGCTCTGGACGTTACAGAGTCTTTCCTGGAAGGTACGGGACTGGCGCTTTCGCCGGAAAAGTCGGAACTCCTGCTGTACAGACAGGCTAGACGAGGTGTTAGGGGACTCACCCCTCTCGATCAGGTGCCCATTAGCGTTTGCACCAAGGATGGTCGCACAATTCCTAGAGTCAATTCTATGAAAATTCTGGGGCTTTTATTAGACTCTAAGGGATGCAACGCAAAGACTATAGCCCATCTCACCACAAAAACAGAGAACATTCTGAGATTAATTATGCGGGTGTCCAACAAGAAGGGCGGCATAGGCGAGGATATCCTCCTTAGGGCCCACCACGCTTTCCTCATGAGCCATATCATATACATAGTGGCGGCTCTCAATTGGACCAAAACGGAAAGGGATAAATTGGACACGCTCATGCGCAAAAGTGTCAAAAAGGTGCTCGGCGTCCCAATCACGACTAGCACAGAAAAACTCATGAAGTTGGGAGTAGCACAACACCACTTCGGAATTAATTGAAGCGCAAAGGTCAGCACAAATAATTCGGTTATCGAGTTTCAAAACAGGAAGAAAACTGCTCGATGCGGCAGGCCTCCGTCCTATCTTCAATCAGGGAGAAACTACGCAGCTTGATTATCAAACAAGGAATTCCTTTATTGTTGACCCTCTTCCACGAAACATCCATCCCCAACACAATAAAGGTCGTAGGTTGGCGAGGGCTAGGGCTTTCATAAAGAACCTCTCCGGAACAGAGACATTTGTGGACGCGGCGCGCCACGCCGGCGGCAGCAAGTTTTCCGTGGCAGTCGTCAATGACAGGGGAGAACTTGTCTCGGCAGCTTCAGTGAAGACCTCCTTGGTCGATGTAGCAGAACAGGCTGCTGTAGCGCTGGCATTACTGGACACGAAACGCACCACGGTGTACACCGATTCCCGAGCGGCCGTTAGGGCGTTCGCATCGGGATTGATAGCCACAGAGGCAGCCAGAATTCTCCACAGCAAACCCCCCTCAGACGTTATTCATCACATAGTCTGGTTTCCCGCTCACATGGGACCAGACGTACTGCCGGGTCACCTGAACCCAAACGAGATAGCCCACGACTGTGCGCGAGGTTTCACAAGCCGCGACGGGGTGGTCTCTCGGGTGAGTTCGGGAGAGCTCGTCCACAGTGATCCTCTCGTTACTTTTCACGAGATAACATCTCATTACAGAGGAGAGCGACAGACTTTTCCCTTTCCCCATCATAAGCTCCACAGATCACAAGCAAGCACGCTCCGCATGCTCCAGACGGGGTCTTACCCCTCTAGGGGCTTTCTGAGCATGCTTCATCCGGATATTGATCCACTTTGCCCAGATTGTGGTGAATTTTGCTCTTTGAGTCACATGCTCTGGCAGTGCCCTGCGTTACAGGATTTTAAAACAGAAGAAGACTGGACGACGGCAATCACAGACCCCAGACAAGACGTCCAGCTTCAGGCTGTCCAGAGGGCCCGTGAACGAGCGGAGAGGCATGGCCTCTCTGTTCCGACATGGGACTAGCCAACGGCTGGGTGGGGACCTACATAGTTGGCCCGCTGCCTTGCCTCTCAGGACCAAATAAAGTTGTTTGTCTTGTCTTGTCTGGCACTTACCACGTACTGTGGGAAAGAATGATATGCGAGAAACGAATGAGAAATGTTGATATGTCACTTTAAAATCAGCAAAACGTTACGAGGTGGAGGTAAATGATGCCGTACATGACTTCCGGGTCATGATTATCATGTTCCGATGTGTCCTTTATTTTTCGTCATCTATTCACGTCACGTGATACCAAATTTAGTATATGTAGAGCTAGCGAAACGGCCGCGAGCACGCTATGAGCGTGGTATGTTGTCATCTTCTTACATGGCACGCGTGTCAGGATTATCATGTTTAGACCAGTCATATATTTCGTCATCAGTTGACGTCACGTAACAAATTCGGCCTATGCGGAGCTAACAAAATGGCCGGGAACTCATCATGAAGGGCCCCCAAAATACTCCGATGCAGCGTTGACACGCGCTAGGCACAGCGACGCTAAGTTAGCGAAACGTTACCACTCTTAATATGACTCCAGGCGCGACCAGCGTCCGTGCTGCATTTCGCGCACATGCGCTACCCAGACAACGCTGCGTCTCCCTCTTTTCGTGACGGAAAGACGCCGGACGCGCTGAAACGCGCATGCGTCAAAGCAACGCAGCACGGCGCGTGCTTGGGAGTATATGTCAGGACCGGCGCCTAGCGTGGCAATGCCGGCGTGACGCGACGAAATGAACACCGGCGAGCACGCGCACCGCGTCACGTCAAAATGTATTGGATGCCTTGATTGTGGCATGTTGTCATGTTCTCACACGACACGCATCTCATTATTATCATGTCTGCACCAGTCACACACCTTCGTGATCCATTGGCTTCAGGTAATACCAAATTTGGCTTATGTGAAGCAAGCGAGGCGGCCGCGAGCGCATCACCAGTGTGGCATGTAGTCATGTTGTTACAGGACACGCATGTCGTGATTACCATGTTTGTATGTGTCATTTACCTATCTCATTCATTCGCGTCGCGTAATACCGAGATTTAGCGAAACGGCCGCGAGCGCATCATGAGCGTGGCATGTGGTCATGTTGTTACATGGCACGCATCGCTTGATTATCTTGTTTGCACCAGTCACATACCTTCGTCATCCATTCACGTACTATAATACCAAATTTGGTATATGTGACGCTACCGAAATGGCAGCGTGCGCATCACGAGTGTGGCACGTAGTGATGTTGTTACATGACACGCATGTAATGATTTTTATGTTAGGGTCTGTCACTTGTGTTAGCCATGCAATCATGCCACGCCATACCAGTTTTGCAACATGCCATGTGAACGGAACCATCGCAAGAGCTGCAGGACCATAAAATTTAAGTTACATTTATGACATACATGTCATTATTTTCATGTTATGTCTAGTCAAATATGTTTTTCATACAGTCATGTTATGCCGTACCAAGTTTGGTACCGATACCATTATTGGAACGGCCAGGAGAGCTAAAAGTCGTAGACGGATAGATAGATAGATAGATAGATAGATAGATAGATAGATAGATAGATAGATAGATAGATAGATAGATAGATAGATAGATAGATAGATAGATAGATAGATAGATAGATAGATAGATAGATAGATAGATAGATAGATAGATAGATAGATAGATAGATAGATAGATAGATACGCTTAAAGTCGCCGAAGTTCACTAAGAAATGCTTCGCATAAAAAGCCAAATGCACGCAGCAGCTCATCGACGACTAGGGGCTGAGAAACGCCATCTAAGCATTGAGACGAGAAGTGGTCATCAATTATACTGTTCGGGACATACTGCCAATTATGCATGACAAGGTTAGACTAAGAAGAGCTTTGCCCTTAATCGAACAATATTTATAAAGAGAGTGGTTAACGATTTAGAGTACTCGGTACTGTACTGTGGGAGTGATAAAAGCCATCGCTTAAGCCTCACAATTTACGAGGCCGCATGATGTTCAAACCATGACTACAAAACTGCGCGAAAAATCGACAAGAAACGGAGAAGGCACACACACAAGCGCAGACTAGCAACTGACAGTTTATTGAAAGAAACACTTATATACCTAAAGAAAAAATATGACGTGAAAGATTAGAAGTTGGCAGTGAGATAATCAATCTCTAGTTGGTGCAAAGTCACCGAAGGCCTCGCAACACACGTGTCGCCATACTTGTGTATATAAAAAGCCTCCGCAACTTCTCTCGCCGTCCTATCCCTGTGCCGGGACAACACCCTTGTTTCGTGAAATAAAGGGGAACACTTGCAATCCCTGCAATGTAGGCATAGATTCGACGAAGGGTGGGCCTTCAGCGATGCCCGGTGATCCATTAGTCGGTTGTTCAAACATCTTCCAGTTTGCCCAATATAGCACCTACCACATGATAAGGGGATAAGATACACCGCACCAATTCCACACTCAACAAACGTTTCCCGGTGTTTGACCTCACAAACATACCACTTTTTTTCTTTTCCTTCAGCTTTCCTATCCACCATTGCGCAAACTCGGCCCAACTTATTCCTGGACGAAAAAACGACATTAACACCGAATCTATGTCCCACCTTTTTCATGCGGTGGGAGAAGGCATGAAGATAAGGAATGCACGTGTAAGGCAAACGTTTATCTATGCCCGCTCTGTCATTACCGTCCCGTTTTAGTTTCTTCAATAATCTTTCACTGAGAAGACCCAGCTTTCCTTCTGGGAAGTTCGATAACCTAAGCCTAGTAAGCTGGTCATGAAAAGCCTCCGACATCTGATGCGGGCACGATTTGCACAAAGCAGATTCGAGACACGAAGTGGCGACACCATTCTTGACCAGCTTTGAGTTACAGGAATGAAAATCAAGAATGGGCTTAATCGACCTCGGCGAATACCGCCAGCACGTGTGCTCCTGCCCAATCCTAATTTTCAAATCAAGAAACTGAATGCAGCCATCTTTCGGGACCTCAAAGGTAAATTTCAAACCCCGTCCTTTCTCATTAAACATTTTCAGCACATTGACCCTGGACCTGACACAGTTGTCCATTTCAACAAACACCAGATAATCATCAACGTATCTCATTGTCTTAAGCGCTAAACTTTCTAAGCCTCCTTCGAGGTCTCGATCTACCCTCCCCAAGTATACCTCACTCAGTTTAGGGGCAACACGGGAACCTATGCACACACCCGATTTCTGCCTATACACACCACCTTTCCATTCTACCAAAGTCGAGCGAAGATACATCGACAACAGTTCCAAGAAGGACGCAACAGAAATTCCGCACTCATTTTGGAACTGTAGGGCGTCGTTGTGGTCCTCTATGCAGTCTCTCACACTTTTCATCAAGGTTTCATGCTCCAACGAGTAGAAAAGGTCCTCTACATCTATGCTAAACACTGACATAGGACCGGGGGGTACCGTCCTCAGGAACTGAACGACTTCCTCGGAATTCTTCACCCGAAAAGGATCCTGCACTTTTAGAGATGATAGGTGCTTTTGCAGAAATGCTGATACCAAACATTGCCACGTTCCTCGTTCTGAAACAACTACCCTAAAGGGATGGCCCTCCTTGTGTGTTTTGACGGTGAAGAAAAGGTTCAGCAAATTGCCTTTCGCACCTCGCACCGCCGCAGCCAACCCTTCAAGTTTCAGTTGTTCCAGTAAGGCGACGGCCTTTTTCTTCACCTCCCTTGGTTTTTCTTCAACCCGCTTGAGGTTCTTGTGAACAGCTTGCATGCCCTTCTCAGAAAAAGTCCTCTCATACATGAGAACGAAACTCCCTTCCTTGTCAGCAACTAATGGCCTGATGCTGCTTGAACCCATGTAATCCACCAAGGAATTCAACTTGCACTTCCTTCCAGTGCTTCCACTGAGCGTAGTCACCACACCTGCTCCTTCGGCCACGCACCTTCCCCTTTCACCTTCAGGCACCCGTTCAGCAACGGAACGTGCCACCGCCAAGATTTCTGGATATCCAAGGGTTGGCTCGAAGCAGAATTTTGGTCCCAGTCCTAGAGTCTTCAGATGAGCTTCCGGCAAAACGATGCCATCCAGAGAGATGACTTTGGCAGAGGGTTCCCGTGCTTCCTTCTTTTTCTTCTTCGGGAGCATGGGCCGCAACGTGTTCCAAAGGAATTCCGTGATACGAAACCTGGTGGCGCACCATTCCCTGTATCTAGCAGACACAGCCCTACCTGCCACAACACCGCAGGTTGCCTTAAGACAGTCCTCATACAGCCTTGCCTGTCTCCACCACTCGGATTTTAGTATCTTGCAAATGCGCTTAGCATGGCCTGGCGAAGGTTCAATCCAACCGCACAACTTCTGGACATCTTCAGGGCACGCCCCCACCCTGACGTACCACGAGGCGGTTCTTGCTCGACACACACACACTGCATACAGTGCCACCAAAACTGCCGGGTTAGAAATGGGAAATGTAACACACGGAAAAGAGCCATACAACTAGTAATATAACTTAAGAGTACTGACCGCTGGGCGAGTTGGTAAATCATGACTACAAACTGCGCGAAAAATCGACAAGAAACGGAGAAGGCACACCACAAGCGCAGACTAGCAACTGACAGTTTATTGAAAGAAACACTTATATACCTAAAGAAAAAATATGACGTGAAAGATTAGAAGTTGGCAGTGAGATAATCAATCTCTAGTTGGTGCAAAGTCACCGAAGGCCTCGCAACACACGTGTCGCCATACTTGTGTATATAAAAAGCCTCCGCAACTTCTCTCGCCGTCCTATCCCTGTGCCGGGACAACACCCTTGTTTCGTGAAATAAAGGGGAACACTTGCAATCCCTGCAATGTAGGCATAGATTCGACGAAGGGTGGGCCTTCAGCGATGCCCGGTGATCCATTAGTCGGTTGTTCAAACATCTTCCAGTTTGCCCAATATAGCACCTACCACATGATAAGGGGATAAGATACACCGCACCAATTCCACACTCAACAAACGTTTCCCGGTGTTTGACCTCACAAACATACCACTTTTTTTCTTTTCCTTCAGCTTTCCTATCCACCATTGCGCAAACTACGCGAAAATCTTGTCGATTTTTCGCGCAGTTTTGTAGTCATGATTTACCAACTCGCCCAGCGGTCAGTACTCTTAAATGATGTTCAAGTGTGTTTAAAAAAAATGTTTATCAATTTTGAGTACTACGTGCTCAACAATGGGGGAGCAGTAAGCCGTCCCTAGATTCGAAAAGGGAAATTTATTGTACACTTAACTTCTACACACACAAACGAAACATCGAAAACAAGTAAAGACAGTGTATACATCATACGATTGAGCACCAAAATTTAATCGATCACTGGGTATCCAAATGTTACAAGTCAAAGGAAAATTAAAATGAATCAAGTTTATCACATTTTACAGGATAACACTTATTCCTGCGTATTAGAGTGGGCGCATGGCTAGTACAAGACAACTGGAAACCTCAGCCGTCCCTCTCTTACTTTGAAGAAACGTGTGTGCCATCGTCGAAGGAAAGCTTCTTCGCCGTGCATTTCCAGCTGCTGATTTAGGTAATTCCACACAATGAGCCGAATTTTCTGTAGTGCGGGATAGGCGCCTCTATGCGGCTTGTGCCGTACTTCCGCTAAACAGCGTCGCCGCCACAGTACGTACAAGGTTACTGTAAAGACCAGTCTTGCGAACAGCCCACGTTCTGTTCCCATGTGCGCCGTGCGAAAGGCAGAGAGGCGTTGTATCATGTGCCAGACGCCCCTCGCCACCGAGCACTGAAACAGAGCATGTTGGGCCGTCTCTCTTTTGCCGCAGTTTGGGGAGCGGTCATTTGGAACGACTGCCCAATGTGCTAACCGGTCACGCGTAGGCAATGCCCTCCATCTTCTCAACGAGTAAAATTCGCGCACCTGGTTAGGTATGTGAATGCAACGCCATCGTTTCCATTTTTTTCGTGCAGGATGCTGTTTCTTCCTCTTTGCTCAGTGTGCTACTTGCCACCGCTTCGCTTATTTCCTGCGACGAAACATCTTCCAGATTGCATGAACCGAAATCAGCACTACAACCGAAACTTTGTACAGTTAGGCACCCTAGTTCGTTTTACATAGTTGATTTCACCATACAAGTGCACCTTCGCGTCACTGGTTTTAAATCGGGAACTGCAACATCCTGACTAGTTTCGTATATTACTTTCCCAACACTGTTGAGATACACGCAAATACTTAGGCAGTAATCACGAGCCGTTATATGAATGTTTGCGTACTATGTACAAGAGCCGAAAAAATTGTCATATCCCACGTACAGTGGGAATCGATGATATGCGAAACACGAATTAGAAAGGTTGATATGAAACTTTAAAATCAGCCCAACGTTACGCGGTGGAGGTAAATGATGCCATACATGACTTCCGTGCCATGATTATTATGTTTGGATGTGTCGTTTACCTTCGTCATCTATTCACGTCACGTCATATTAAATTTAGTATAAGTGGAGCTAGCGAAACGCCCGCGAGCACACTATGAGCGTGGTATATTGTCACGTTCTTGCATGACACGCGTGTCAGGATTATCATGTTTAGACCAGTCATATATTTCGTCATCAGTTGACGTCACGTAACACTACATTTCGTATATGTGGAGCTAGCAAAACGGCCGCGAGCGTATCATGAAATGCCCAGTATACTCCAATGTAGCGTTGACGCGCGCGCACGCTGGGCACATCGACGCTACGTTAGCAAAACGCGAGGATTCTATAGTCTGACGCCCAAGCGCGGCCAGCGTCTGTCGGCGCGGTATGACTTCAACCGGCGCGAAATGCGATATGCTGCATTTCGTGCTCATGCGTTACCCAGACAACACTGCGTCTCGCTCTTTTCGTAACGGAGGGACGCCGGACGCGCTGCAACGCGCATGCGTCAAAGCAACGCAGCGCAGCGCGCGCCTGCAAGTATATGGCAGGACCGGCGCCTGGCGTGGCAACGCCGGCGTGACGCAACGAAATGACCGTCGGCGAGCACACGCACTGCGTTACATCGAAATGTATTTACGCCTTGACTGAGGCATGTAGTCATGTTCTCACATGACACGCATTTCATTATTATCATGTCTGCGCCAGTCACATACCTTCGTCATCCATTGACGTCACGTAATACCAAATTTGGCATATGTGAAGGTAGGGAAATGGCCCGAGCGCATAATAAGTGTTTCATGTAGTCATGTTGTTACATGACACGCATGTCGTAATAATCATGTTTGAAAGGGTCATTTACATATGTCGTTCATTCGCGTCACGTAATACCGAGTTTGGTGCACGTGAAGCTGGCGAAACGGCCGCGAGCGCATAATGAGCGTAGCATGTAGTCATGTTCTTACATGACACGCACTTCATGTTTATCAAGTTTGCACCAGTATCATACCGTCGTCATCCATTCACGTCCCGTAATACCAAATTTGGTATAAGTGAAGCTAGCGAAACGGCCGCCAGCGCATCATGAACGTGGCATGTAGTGATGTTGTTACACGACACGCATGTCGTGATTTTCATATTAAGGTCTGTCGCTAGTGTTCGCCATGCAATCACGTCATACCATACCAGTCTTGCAACATGCCATATGAAAGAAACCACCGCAAGAGCTGCAGGACCATGAAATGTAAATTATGACATTCTTGACATACATATCGCGATTTTCATGTTATGACTAGTCATATATGTTCCTAATACCAAGTTTGGTATGGCATAACACGACTCGACGATTCGATAGCGTCATCGAATCGTCCAGGAGAGCTCAAATTCTTAGGCGGCTAGATAGATAGATAGATAGATAGATAGATAGATAGATAGATAGATAGATAGATAGATAGATAGATAGATAGATAGATAGATAGATAGATAGATAGATAGATAGATAGATAGATAGATAGATAGATAGATAGACAGACAGACAGCCAGACAGACAGACAGACAGACAGACAGACAGACAGACAGACAGACAGACAGATACGCTCAAAGTCGCCGAAGTTCGCTAAGAAAGGCTTTGCATTTAAAATGTGCTCTATTTTGCAAAAGTCCTAATTCCCATTCCACCCCCTTGAAAATGCGCCTAATTCCATTCCCACTCAACTCCGGGGTCACGAAAAAACGCCAGGCCTGCGCGGCTGTGTCTGTTCTGCGCGGAAAGCGCAGAACAGACACAGCGAAAGCTGGAAGAGCGGCCTTTCAGAGCCTTTTCGAAACACTCAATCGGTAACTACTGCAAGCACACTTGCTTGATATCCACTAGGTCATTATTAATAAATTTCTTTGGGTTGTAGGCCGGCATTCGCTATGCTACTTTTCTCCATTATTATGACTAGCGTGGTATCCGCTAAACATTTGCAAGGAATTTCAGGCCAATTGCTGATGCAGCGGCTGACGACGACGGGGAATTATGGCTGAAGTGGGTATGCGCCACAATTAATAGGGGAACAAGAAAGATATTTTGTGATGGGTTGGAGCATTGGACTGCCCACTCCTTAGGCTATTCGCATTGTGCGATGACTGGTTGTTCTTTCGCTGTTTTAAAACGCTTTATAAGTCGTAATACCGCGCTTGCTTTTCCGACATTAAGCCTACCTACGGCAAGTTTGACAGCATCTCACAAGCACCGGTTTTATTCGTTTCATTGTAGATGAGCCCACAAAAAGAGCTCTTGGGGATGAAAAGCTACGTGCACTCTCCAAGCAGATACTGAAAATTGAGTAAAATGACTCCATTTGCACAGAGACAGAGCAAATAACAGCCGCATTTAAAGATCATTACAAAGGCTTGTTCACCACGGCTGAGGTTATGGATGATGATGAAAAAAAAATCTGAACGATTCACTGCTTCAATTTAATTTTTGCAGGGAGATGATCAGCTCACTAATGATCGACCCATAACTAAGGAAGAAATTAAGATTGCAATCAGAACGTTGCAAAGAAACAAAACTCCAGGCCCAGATGGTCTTAGAGCGGAATTTTACATAGCATATCAAGAACTTATACAGACAAATATCATATACTTATACAGACAAATATCAATCTAGTGCGATCAGTCCTTGAATGCATTGATGATAGCATGAATCAGGTAGCTCCTCTTCAAATTGACCTCTCTAAGGCTTTTGATAAGGTGCGACATGACTTTTTGTTTCGACTGCTCAGACATCTCCAGTTAGGCGATGTACTGTACAATGGCATATCTCTATGTTGTGAAAAGTGCACAACAAGAATAATTGTGATTCGCACCCTTTCAGATATAATAGAGGTAAATTCATAAGTGCGTCGCGGATGTCCCATTTCGCGATTACTTTTTGCAGTGTACTTGGAACCACTTTGTTTAAGTGTACTGCTTAATTCAGGTATTAGAGAATAAAGATATGAAGCCGAGAAAATTAGAGTCCTAGCCTACGCAAATGACATTGCCTTCTTCTGCGTGGATGTACCGAGTGCTCAGGAAGCAGTAAAGACCACTATGCGTTTTTGCGAAATTTCTGCACCTAATATAAATTTTGATGAAACCAGAGGATTTTGGCTGGGCACGCGGGCACTAACTCTCTCGCTGTTTGCAAGTATTCGTTGGAACGGAGCTCCAGTTCGTTATCTTGGTGTGCCTTTTGATAACCACCGCAATAGTGGTCCTCATTGGACGTCTGCCATAACCATCATCCGTCAAAATGTGTGAACTTGTCAAGGGCGGGATCTTTCTGTTTTTTTGAGAGCTAAAGCATGCAGCACCTTTCTTTCATCAAAGCTTGTCTAGGTGGTCGTAAAAAACATTTAATTCAGAAAACGTTTACTAGAGAGTGCCGACGTGGCCCATCGGCGTGCTAGAGTGGCAAGACCCTATTCCGGGACGCCAGTGGAGCTGGAAGCTGCCCGTGCGCGCTCCACCAAGGAGCGCTGCGCAGCCAAGGTAGAGCAGCCGAGCAGGTGCTCCTCCCAAGCCTCTCTAGTTGGGATAAGAAAAGGGGATGAGAAAGGGACGGGATTAGCTGGGCACGATGCTACGACGTGATATGTGTCGGCGAGGACATGACAGGTCCAGCAGGTGCCATTGATTTCCGGCAAAAAGTGCCTGGCGACCGCCGGACTGATAAAGGTGTTCGTCTGCAGGCGGCGTAGCAGTCGTTCGTCCGCTTTCTCCAAACCGCGTGGGGGGTCCGGGTAGAGCAGCGCGAAGCCCGGTAATAAGCCAAAATTTCGCGAAAGCGCGTCAGGTTGGTATTGCCAGATTCCGTCTCGGGACATGGAGGGGCAACGGCCCGGACAGGAGAAGCGCGGGCAGCGGCATTTGCCGCCTCGTTGCCGGGCAGGCCCGAGTGGCCTGGGGTCCAGACTATACGAATGGGATGAGGGTTAAAGCGCCAAGAGGCTGCCTGTAGTAGGCTAGCCGCCAGCGGGACAATGGAACCCTGAAGGTACTGAGAACAGGCCGAGCGCGAGTCCGTCAGGATGGTGCGTGAACAGGGTGAGAGGCAGCCAAAGCTATGGCAACCTCTTCCGCGTGCGTTACTGTGTCTGCTCGAAAGGAGAGGCCATCGACGTGTTTGCCCTCTGTAATCACGGCAGCCGTGAAGTGACCCGAGGGGGAGGGACCCGAGACGTCCACGTAGAAAGCACCAGGACGATCGGAGTGTCGAGTATGAAGGGCCGCGGCGCGTGCTAGTCTACGGCCAGGATGGAGGTCGGAGTTCATATTACGGGGTAGAGGTTCCACCCATAGCTTTTGACGCCAGAGCTCTGGTACCGGCTGCAGAGGGTCTTGGTCAGATATCGGGTTAAGGCCAAGTCTGAGTAGAAGACGGCGCCCTGAAGGCGTCTGCGACAGTCGATTGATTTCGTTAACGCGATGAGCTTCGCGCATCTCTGCAAAGGTGTTGTGTACCCCCAGAGCCGCGAATCGGCTGTTGGAAGTTGCAATAGGTAGGTCCAGAGCGCGTTTGTATACTGAACGAAGAAGGACGTCCTGCTGGTGCTCGTGTCGACGACGCAGGCGAAGGTAAGGCAAGGCGTAGAGGACGCGACTGGTCACAAACGCGTGGGCCAATCGGAGGGACTGAGACCCGCGGAGGCCGCCGCGCTTGGTAGAAACTCGCCGTATCATGCGGCTCACCTGTTCGCTGGTGCGTCTGAGGCCTGCTATTGTGCCCTTTGGATCCAAGGACGATGTGAAGTGAAGGCCAAGAACCCGAATATTTTGCACTGACGGGACGGGCCCGGACGGACGAAAAATTTGAGGTGGCGGTAGCGGAGAGACTGAAAGAAGAGCCGATTTAGCTGGAGAGCACTCCAGGCCACATGAACCTGCGTAGGTGTCCACCAGAAGGACAGCCTTTTGCAGGCGTTCTTTGATTTGCGCTAAGGAGCCGGTGTTGGTCCAGATTGTGATATCGTTCGCATATAGTGCGTGTTGTATTCCCTCGACCTCGCTTAGAAGAGAGGGGAGGTTCATCATCGCCAGGTTAAAAAGCAGAGGAGACAGGACTGCCCCTTGAGGTGTACCCCGCGTGCCTAATAAGTACGGGCCATGTTCGGTAGAATTAAGGCGAATGAAGGCGGTGCGATGTGATAGAAAGGCGCGAATGTAGTTAAAAGTCTTCTGCCCGCAGTTTGTGGTAGACAGGTTAGTGAGTATAGTGCTGTGTTTGACGTTGTCGAACGCCCCGCGGAGATCGAGAGCGAGCACGGCTTTATCGTTATGGCGCATAGTAGTCGGCTCTATGATATCGTGTTGAAGCTGGAGCAGGACGTCCTGCGCCGACAGATGCGGGCGAAAGCCAAACATCGTGTCGGCAAAGGTCCTCCTGGCCTCCAAGTAGGCGGAAAGGCGTTCGCGAACCATGGTTTCCTTGAGTTTGCCTGCGCAAGACGTAAGTGAGAAGGGTCTCAGTGCCTCAATACTAACGGACTTTGCCGATTTGAGTATGAATGTCACGACCGATGTGGTCCATTCTGTTGGAAGCGGAGAGCCGTCCCATATTGAATTTATAAGGTGGAGTAGCGAGAGTTGTGCTTGGTCGGGAAGATTTGCCAGGAGCGATACTGTAATTCCGTCGCGTCCAGGGGCCGTGCCCCGTCGCATTTTCGTGAGTGCAAATCGTAAATCAGAAAGCGTGTATGGGGCGTCGAGGTCGGTGTTAGGGGCGCCGGAATACGTATATGCTGGGCCTGCGGGATCAATTGTGCGGCCGATGTAGCGGTCACAAAGTTCTCGCGCGAGTTCATCCGTAGTGCCCTGAAAGGCATGCAGAGCACGGTGGAGCTGGCGTTGCGTTTCTCCCCTGGTGGTGGAGGGATCGAGAAGGCTTCTAAAGAGTCGCCACGCACTCTTAGAGCTTATCTGGTTTGCAGCCTTCGAACAGGTGTCTGCCCAGTTAGCATCGGAAAGTTGTGCAGAGTATGCGGCCACCTCTGCAGTGAGCGCCTCAATGCGAGCGCGAAGTTTCCGATTAAGTTTGTTGCGTTTCCAGCGCCTTACGAGCCCGCGGCGAGCGTGCCAAAGATGTAGGAGGTGTGGATCGATTGCAGGAGTCAAATTAGAGGTTGCAAGGGTGCGAGTGTTCGCTTGTTTCATATGGAGGGTGTATGATGCCCACGCTGCATATTCGGTCGAGGAGAGGACGGCGGGGAATGGTTGCATTCTGAACTGAGTCCAATCAGTGAGACGGGCTTGGCCCCAGTGTTGGCGCATTTTTTGCCGCGGTGTGAACGAAATGCGGAGTAAAAAGTGATCGCTGCCTAGGGTTTTGCCTAAATTTTCCCATGTAGCATCGCGGATGTGACGGGTGAGGGAGAGGTCGGGGCATGTGTCTCGCGTGACCGAGTTGCCGGAACGTGTGGGTTGTGCCGGGTCGGTAAGAAGCGTCAGGCTCAGCGAGGAAATGAGCTCCTTGAGCTCTCTGCCCCGGGCCTTCTCGTAGTGGTAACCCCAGTGAGGGCCGGGGGCATGAAAGTCCCCAACAATCACCAGTGGTTGTCGGGCCGCTATACGCAGCGCCCGATGGAAGAGATGCGCAAACGAAGCCCTCGCAAGGCGAGGGGGACAGTACACGTTTAAGATATGTATTGATGGTTGGCCCCTCCGCTGAGACAGCACTGATATCATGCAGTAGTCGTAAGGAAGATCCAGATCGAGGTCAATCTGTATCGCCGTGTAACCTTTATGCACGAGGAGGCATGTGGTGGTGCCGCCTACATAGGAGCAGTATCCAGAAATGGATGGAGCAGGGCCAGATTCTTGGAGCGCCAAGACGGCCGGCTGAGAGCCAAGTGAGCTGAGGAAAAGGGAAAGATGTGAACGCTTTCGCCTGTTCCCGAAGCCTCCAGGGTTCCACTGTATGATCTCGAATTGAGACGCAATGTTTGAACGGGACGTACGATTGGTAGCCATCGTGACTGTCTTAGGTTTTATATTTGGTCCTCCATGTCCCGCTCGGAATCCTCAGAGGCAGGGAGGGGCATGGAGGCCGGATTGTCCGACGGCGGGGTGGTGGTAGCCAGCTTACGACGACGCCATGGAGCTGTACCCTCACTGCTCACCGAGCAGGAGCGGGAACGCGATGCCTTGGGTTGAAACTGGGTGATTGCCCAGGCTTGAATAGCCTGGGTAACCTCTACTACTATGCGTTGGACCGAGAAGCTGGTGAGGAGGTGATTAATCGAAGCTTCGACGCGCGTGAGGCGTTCCTCTACGCGCGGGGCGCGCTCTTCGCTAGGGAGAGTTTGGTTAGCGGGCAAGAGAACCTGAGGTGCCCCAGGAGCCTCAAGAGTTTCTGGAGTAGATGTGGCACCGGTTCCAAGTGCTGGAGTACACATGGCTGCTTGAAACGGTGGTTTGATGGGAGTGGACTTAGCGCGAGGACTAAGCTTGGACGTAGCTGGCGTAGCCGCCTGGACAGAGGAGGCAATACCGGATGGCCTTGCAGTACACTGTTGTTGGGGTTGAAGTCGCTTATTTAAGAGTTCGGGTTGTTTAGCTAAAAGAGAATTTTGCTTTTGAAGTGCCGCAACTTGCTGGCGAAGGGCCGCAAGTTCGGGAGAAGGAGGATCGACAGAAGGGGGTGAGAGAGGCTTAGAAGCAGCATTCCCTGCCCAACTGCTCACCTGAGGTACCGCCGCTGGTGCTTCGAGCGGTGGGAATGCGTGAGTGTCGGCTTGGAGTGGTGGAGCCGAATGATGCAGGTTGGTGCCGCTGTCTGGCTGTGACGAACATGAGGTGGTCCCTCGAGGAGATGTTGAGGGCTGCTTGCGTTTCCAATATTTTCGATATTTTGCCGTGCAGCCACTGGTCCCAGTTTCATGGGCGCCGTGGCAGAGGAGGCACTTGGGGTGGCAGTCGTGGGTATTGAGACCTGCAGGTGCGGGGGTTGCACATTTGGCACACTGGGTTGGAGCGGGGTGAGGACACTGAGGTGGTCGATGACCGATGGTACCGCACTTGGTACAAACAGGGACTGTTTTCTTGTAGGCGCGGATATACATCGCCACGCAGTGGTAGAAGAGGAAGCGGGGTAACTTCGTGCCCTCGAAAGTCACCACCGCCGCCGCGGAATCTCCGAGTTTGCGGACCGCGAGGATAGTACCTCGAGGCCAATGCAGTTCTGACTTTATCTTCTCCGGGCTTTCAGCAGGGTTTATGTTGATGACGCCCTTGCATGTATCCCCTCGTGCCTTGGCGTGGGCCCGAACGGGCAGCTGCTGATCCCCCACTTGCAGGTGGAAGTCCCCGAGGAGTCGCTGTGCCATAGGCAAAATGGTGGGGCTACAGACCAAGATGTTTTGTTCCCAGATCGGCCACACTTGAATTTGCGTGGTAGTCCGGTCGCCGAGGTAGCTGCGGATGGCGTCGCCCGCGCGATCGGCCGGGACGATTGTGCGTAGCTCGCAGGGAACGCGAGGTTTCACTACTACGATGTAGTCGTCGCGAGAGAGGCGAGGAGTTTGACACGGACGCCACTTGCGTTGCTTCGCTGGCTGCGAGGACGGAGCAGAGGTAGGCACACCACCGGAGAGATGGCGCACCGGCGTTCCTTGCAAGGCTGGGGAATGGTGGCCCGCTGTGGCGTTTCGTTGTTGTTGAGACGCAGACTTCGATTTCACTTGCTTGCGTTGCCCCAGTCTTACCATGTCGTCGAGGTATTCGTCTTCTGGTGGCATAGTGTTTACAGAGGATGAAATCTCCATGGACAGCACTTGGCTTGAGGTAGGATCATAGCCCATAACCACGTTAGCCGCCGCCATCGCCGCGCTGAGAGCCCTTAGCGAGGCGGCGTTGTAGCCGGGAGTGAAGGACGTCCCTCAAGTTGTCAAAACTGGACCCACCTGGACGAAGGTGTTGTCTAGGCGAAGCGGAGAACTTGGCGGTGACGATAAAACCAAGTTTCAGGGGTACCAAGGTGGATGTCCGCAGAAATAGCAGAAAGTCAACGGAGGCGATGTGGAGTGCGTCCGTCACCATCAAGCGCTCGCAGCGCCCCCCAGCTTGTCTACATTCTACAAGTATTGCATTGCTTTCGCGTACATATCCAGGCGTTTCAACGGATATTTGCCTGCTTCATTTGGAATTCTTCATGGGAAGTCCTACAAAGAGACAAACTTTTTCTTCCGCTTGAGAAGGGGGAGAAAGGGGGGGGGGCTTAGTCTTGCGCATTCGCTTGTACAACTGGTGATGCGATTTTTTTTACCTTAAGGATGTGTGTCACCCGTTTCTTTGGGCTGTTATCCGGAATCACCTTGCTTACCACCATTTCCCCCCCCCCCCTCCCATTTTTTTTTTGTCACGACAAGAGGGGCTGAAAACTCGCAATCGTGGGGTTTCTTGAAAAAAATTGTCAAGGCCATGCAGTTTTTCAAAGCCAGATTGACTTTAGAATATCTATACACTGTAGACAGAACGACACTCACTGCTGCACTTGTCAGCACCCTTTTCCCCCAACCTGTTTACCGACAGCCATATTTATCTCGAACTGGTCATGATGTGTTCTACCATGTGCATAAATTGTGTATATCGCCAGCAGCGAAAACGTTTATCTTTAAGCTACACACCTACACAATATCTGTAATGACGTGGCTTCATGAAAAGGGTATACACGTGCCCTGGTCTCTAAATTGCAGACTGTTCAACGAGCCTCAAACAATCGAGCATTGTTTTAATCATTGCTGTGATGCATGCCATTTCTGAGACATTTTAAAGAGAACCATCAAAAAGAATTTCCTATTACAGCTCATGGTGATAGCTTCCTACCGTTTAAAAGAACCCTTAACAATAATTCTCCGTACAATTAGTTTATGTTATTAAGCCTTTCTTTATTATAGATGAGCTGCATGATTGACAGACATGCTGAGCCACCTCGCTCGGCCAAGTCTGTTTTCCGAGAAGAGACAGCCAATCTGCGTAGTATTGTAGAGACTTTCGTCCCTTTTCCGGAGTGGCTTGAACTTCTGAACATGTGTGTTTGTTTACCAGATTTTTGAAGGTTCGTTGTACTGTATGAAGTTGTGTCTTCTGCATGTTTGCACGTGAGCATATATTTGAAACGATTGGCTCTATAGCTATTTATCACATCATTTGATTGTATTATTTTTATGCATCAAAGAGAAAAAAATTCGGCAGATCCCATGTACCTGGGAATCCACGTTATGCGAAGCATGCGGAAGAAAGGTGACCGTGTTTTAATTTTTTGATTGAGCGACACGTGATGAAATGACGCGAAATTAATGTTCAAATGTTGCACACACAGAAAAATGTTGAAGAGTTGCAAATTTTTATATAACCAATTGTTTGCACTTGTGCAACGATGCCAACTGGAACATGCGTATTAGCAACACCAGAAGCTGATATGAAATGCTGATGCTCGCGAAGATGCTTGCCGTTGACACTGATACATAAATCAACTTCAGCGCATGGCAACTGACATATCTGACATTAACCTGACGTGACGGCTGTATCAAAATGGTACATATGTAATATTTATAAAATGGGGTAGGCAGCACTGGAACCACTATTAACGTTTCACGAAGATTAGCGTCTATTTGAAAAGTAGTTCCGAGACCTGGCGTAGCTCTCTGGTAAAATGCTTCATTGGCACCCAGAAAGCTTGGGTTCGATTCCAGCTGGGACTCGTCGGGTCGACGCTACGGACGTCGGGTATTTCTTAACACTCGCACGTTAAAATTGCCCATGTGTGTTCTCGTCGTTCCTTAGCAGATACCAAGTGCCAATCACCTGTGGTACATTCCCGCATACCAGCGGAACATACCCTCCCCTGGGTATGTGCCACTGTTTGGCGGCAAGTGTTTAACGACGTACATGACGGGATTGTGACATTGCTCATGTCTTGACAAGCGCGTCGTATTTGTCAGACCATCTTACTCTCTCATGCTAACTTTGGTTTACGCCAAGTAAATGGGGTGACCACGAGAGCACGCAAAGGTAAGCGGCTAGATTGATAGATATATGGATGGATATATACGCTCAAAGTCGCTGAAGTTCGCTAAGAAATGCTTCGCATTTAAAAGTATTTGTTGTGCCAGCTGAAACCAACTAAGGTACGGCTGGGTTTCGTCGATAACGGGAAGGCACGCCGTGCTTCCTAAATGGCCTCAGACCAGGTCACATGTCAAATTTTAGATACTTGAGTGATTTTTATATGAAAAGAAATTAAAAGTGAGCCCCGTAACTGTCTCTCAGGGTGAGGATACCTCAACAGTAGCTCACGAGGGATGGGGTTAAGGAGAGATTAAAAGGATAGGATTAAGGGGTATAGAGATAGAGAGCGGGGAAGAAGAGAGCAAGGCGCAGGGACAGCGACGTCCACAAGTAGGGAGAAGATAAGAAAGGTGGACACGGTCGCAGAAGGCCGAGGACGGGGCACCACTCAGTGAGAGCTCTTGTCGGCGTCAGGAGATGGCGTAGGGCGAGCCCAGTCGGCCAGAGCTGCGCTGACGTCGGAGATCGCGGGGGCACAACCGGTCGGCACGAAATCCAGCGAGCGAGTTATTTTCTTTTTTTAGAAACTTGCAGCTTTTGCGCACCCAATAAAGAGCATTGTTAGAGATAAACAGCGTGAAAAACGAAGAGAAAAACAGAGAGAAAAAGAGAAAAATAGAAAAACACATGACGAGCACTGAGCGCTCGTCTCACACAAGACGAGCTTCCTATTTCTCTGCCTGCGCCAGGCCTGCGCGGAAGGCGCAGCCCAGTCACAGCGAAAGCTAGAAAAGTGACCTTTCAGAGCCTCTTCAAAATATTGATCGATATGCGGGGTTTAACGGCCCAAAAGCACCATATGATTATGAGAGATGCCGTAGTGGAGGGCTCCAGAAATTTCGACCACCTTGGGGTTCGACCACCCAAATCTGAGCACATTGGCCTACAACATTTCCGCCTCCATCGGAAATGCAGCCGCCGCAACCGGGATCCGAACCCGCGACCAGCGTGTCAGCAGTCGAGTACCTTAGCCACTAGACCACCGCCGCGCGGCGCCTTTTCAAAACACTCATTGGGTAACTACTGCAGGCACACTTGCTTGATATCCACTAGGGCATTAATAATATATTTTCTTGGCTAGGAGTCCAGCATTCGCTATGCTATTTTTGTCATTCTTCTGAGAATCGTGGTATCCGATATACGCATGCAAGGAATTTTGTGCCTATTGTTCATTTAGTGGCTGACGACGACGAGGAATTATGATGATGATGTCCCTCTTGCATTGGTGGTGCTCGCCTACAGAGGGGGATCGGCCAAGAACCGGGTGGCATGCAGGGTCTTTGGCTTAGTTGGTGTCGTATTTCAAAGCATATATTGGAGTTTCAGGAAGACACAAAACAAATCGTAAATGTTTTTATGAAAATGCTACACGAGCTAGTGGTCTGGCCATCAGATAGTCTCAGAACAAGAAATTAAAGTATCAATAGACTAACAAGGTAATATTTTTGTTTCCATTATGTACACACACACTGCATAGCAAGCCTCCCTGTGGCTATAACCTAATGTAATCCCTCCAAAAGATGAAATTGCTGCCACTGTAGTGGAGCATACGTACCAACGCTTATGCGCCTTCGGAAGATAACGAAAAATCCCGTGCTCTGATTGCGCGAGGACCTGTGCCACCTTTGCCAGACTTGACGTACGGCCATTTTCCTTCGCGCCCTCGTTGCGACTTCTCTGTTTGAATAAACATCATCATATTTGGTGTAGGTGCTGGGTTTATTTCTATACCACGTTTATTTCTAAAGTATCTCCTCAATTGGCTCAACAAGGTATCTTTTCCTTTGAAAAGAATATCGTTCACAGAATAAAAAGGAATGATCTATTCTTTCTATTTCCTTGCAAGAGAGACATGTAGGAGATGCTGTAAGCCCAGCTTCATGTAAGTAATAATTAAAGGGGGGGGGGCGATTCTACAGCGTAATCTGGTGATTGTAATTTCTAACTGCCTGGATACGCACCACTGTTTATTCTAGCAAAATATTACATGTACGAAGTCTCTGACTTTACCTAAAGATAATTTCTCTATATCCTTGTGAAAACATGCATTACTTTATCAGAGTGCTGTTACGTAAGCGAAATCAGATAAAACAGGAAAGAGTGGTCCGCTTAAAGATGCTTTGGCTAACGAGTCTGCCATCTCATTTATAGAAATCTCGCAGTGGCCAGATACCCATACCAAGTAGAATTTTTTCAAGTTTGCTGGTAATAAACTACTAATCATACTCATTAATGATAAATTTTTGCTACAGAGAGCGCCGTACACCCAGAAAGAGGATCAGGAATTATGACTGCTTCTGATTCACTTGCAGGAAGTTTGCGAACTGCTAGAAATATAGCAAATAACTCAGCCACGAATATAGGAGTATAGTTTGGTAATTGAACTGAAAAAGAACAGTTGAGAAAAGGACAGAAGATGCCTGCTCAAGCCTTTTTGTTTAATACAAACGCATCAGTCGCAATAATGTTGTTCATTGACTGATGAGTCAAGTATTTGTGTAACCGATTATTTAAATATCGAAGGGGCATTTGTTTTGCATTAGATAAAAATGTCATCAAATTCTATTTTATGTTTTGAATTAGGCATACTTGTTGAGGTAATCTGATAGATATTTACATTCAGGAGGTTGTAGCAGCGCTTGAACGGACCCCATCTGAGGGGAGTGTAGTCCTAACCATACTGTTCCGAAGAATGCGCTTGGTTCTTGAATAAAAACGTAAGACGCTTGTCTCAGAGGCGAATGAATATTTTTAAGAAAGTCTGAACTGTAAGTATTTTAAAACCAAGTTAACAAAGATGGAAGACACGCTTCCACATACAAAACATTATTTGCAATGAGTTTGGGGAGTCCAAGACACAAGCGCAAAGCTCCTCTTTCTAAAAATGTCAACTGTCTCATCTTGTATGCCGCGCTGCCAGAAAGTAATGCACACTCGAATTCCAAAATAGGCCACACATACATCTTGTAAATTATGTCAATGAACTTCTTCGCAATCCTGTTTTTCTGTTTCCCAATTTTCGTAACCGCCCCAATTCCCGTGTCGCTTTGCAGCAATCCTCGTCTATGTGACGTTTACCATTTAGCGTGCTATTATATACGATGCCTTGGTATTTCAGAGAATCGACCTGGGGAATGAGCTCGTCACGATATATTAAAGAAATGTTGACAGGATCCTTAAAAGAAAACGACAAAAGCGCACTTTTTTGACGTTCAATGACATATGTATATTGCTACATGCATGTTGACAATATGTGGGACGATGCGCGTGTGTGCCTGATGAAGAGGACGAAGAGTGGTCTCCACTCGGTGTCTGGTCCACCGGTCACGCCGCTGCTGCTGCTGGTTTGAAATATATTTCATCCACTGCCTCGTCGATACGGCGTCTTTCTTTCGTAACATATTTGGTGGAGGCGCGGGGTAAGGAAGGATTAAAATTTTCAATCCATTCAAGCCATTCTTCCAGCATGTTCATGTAATTCTGAAATGTCTGATACAATGAGTGCAGATCAGTATTTGTTGCAAAGAAGGCAATATCATCTGCATACACATAAATTTCAATGTCCCGATGAGTTGGAATTCAACTTAGCAATATGTTTAATAAAACCGGTGATAACACTGAGCCCTGAGGTACACCTCCTGTCTGCCTATATCATTTAAAAGGGCGTCCATCCAAAAAGCAATAAAGTTATTTGTCTCTTACAAACTCTGTAACCTATGCTGCTACATATTTTGGAAAGCAATAGTCCTGCATCAGCTGGATTAGAATAAAATACTCCACTTTATAGCACGCCCTATAGCTAAGTCTATAATCACTATAGTGCACAGTATTCGCGCCGACGCCCAACCAGCCTTCGACTGCGACTTTCCAAATCTACATGTGAACACCATATGGAGAACGCCGATCTTAAACAATGTTGACTGGGGTTTGATATTGAATGTTCATTGGTATAGTTCGTTATACGGGCGTTCAAGACTTTGCTGAAGTGGGTATGCACCACAGTTAATAGGGGAACAAGAACAAGCTTATGTGATGGGTTCGAACATTTGACGACCCAGTCGTTACGCTGTTCGCATTGTGCGACGACTGGTTGTTTTTTCACTGTTTTGAAACGCTATATAAGTCGTATTAATGCGATTGCTTCTCAACATCAAGCCTGCCTAAGGTAAGTTTGCCAACAAGTCACAAGCCCCGGCGAAGCTCAGTGGTAGAATTTTGGGCTGGCACCCAGCGGGCCCGGGCTCGAGACCCACAGTGTCATTTGTGCTGGCTTTTCTTCTTTCAATTTCACCCGATATGGTTACGGACACCGGCGACGGTGGCGGACAACTGCGCATGACCCGGGCTGTGATCTCATAACAGCTGTCGCTGTAAAAATAGACTTAGAGAACTCAATGGAACCGGTGGTTCTGTTCAAACGCCGTAGCTGAGTGCATTTATCGATGCCATAATTTTCGCCAGTAGGCTTTGGATAAGTTCTGGAGATGTTGCTACTTATGTTGTGAGTCAATATCGCAGTGGATAGAATCTTGATAACACCGCGCCACGATAACGGCCCACGAACGCAGGTCATTTGTTGGTATGCACTACGGAGTAGTAGACAAGAAGCATACTAGCTAATTATTATAAAGTCCCTTTATTACATTTCAAGAACATTGAATGCAGTAGCCTGGTCACGAGCTCAGAGTCCTCGACCGCACCACTTTGTTCACGTCTTGGCTCGCTTGTCCCTAAAGCTTGATTCCCACGCGAGAGCTAAATCCACCTGCTCAGCGGACCGAATAGTCCCGTGATTAGTTTCATCCGGCGCAGCAGCGGAGAAGTCGTATGTACACAGCCGGAGCTACGCTCGCGGGATCCTCGTGCATACTCTCGACTCTTATGCTTGTGCAGCGCACTTATGTGCTCATGTAGGACACGCGCTCCACCAACTCACCACAAAAACCACAAAAACCATTCGCCTCTTCCACTGTCACACGGGAGACATTCAGTCGTTGCCGCAAAACTAAAACACGTGAATTTTAAGCCGGCAGCCTGCTTCCTAGCCACGCCAATCCGACCAATGTTGACAGATTTGACGCTGAATCCTCTCGGTCGAGAGCAGACGACCGTCAAACGGAGGGAACGAAATAGCGGCGACACATTTCCATCCGTGCCGCGAGCGGAAGAGAGCGGATGAAGCGAGGACGGCACGTTTTGATGACGCGCAAGTCACGTGATGCGCCATGCACTGTGAAAATTCCTTCTCGGTTCTCTCATGTGAATCCACCTTTATCTGACATATAATACTTCCCCCCTCTAGTGATCCTATGCTATTTCGGTATCTTCACATGTTCAGTCTCTCTGGTGGCTTCAGAATGCGACCATAGCATCTGCGTGGCATACAGTCGGGAACGGTTTGCGAGCGTTGGGTGGGCGGCGTTTCTTCCGGCGTTCCTGCTTCAAAGGCCTGAGACGCATACGCACTAGCAGGCGAACCAACCGCTGCGGGCGCATCTTTTGTCTCACACTCTAAACCAGAATTTAGTCTTATAAAACGTCTCTCTACGTGTGAATCATCTCCTGTCCGCGAATCCGCGAATAGTATGGTGTTCCTTGAACAGCGGTTTCAGCATCCATGTGCCTTCTCTTTATATGATCTACATGACATCTGTGCCTCCTGCCATTTTGAGTTACCGCTATGAATGATCATTTGCCGCATTCTTCAAATACTACAGCGGGTATTGCCATGCGGTGTTCTTAAGAAAATTGTTAACCCACACCTTTTGGCCTGGTGCATAAAGTTCTGCCTTGTCATTCACTTTTCCCTCTTTGGTAAGTTTTCGCGGGTGTAGCGCACCCAGGTGGGACGAGAGCTGCCTTCCAAACATAAGCTCTGCAGGCGTTTTCTGCGTTGTGGTGTGGTGTCGTATGCTGCTTGAATAGAAACCTCAATAGCCGGCACGAAAGCCTTCCTTCAGCCAATTTCTTAAGAGACATTTTCAATTCTGCCACCATACGATCCGCTTGCCCGTGTGTTGCCGGGTGATATGGAGCTGATGCCTCACGAAGTTAACATGAACGACCTTCCATGGTTCATTTTGGCGGGGCCATTCCGAAATCGCAACCGCGCTAAGAAGGTTGCTGTGCACTTGACATGTCTCGCAAGATCGCATCTTCGACTCTATGCCGGCGTTCAAACCAGACCACCACAATTGACTGCGAGCGAAACATTTCAAGGTAGTCGTTCCCGCGTGATTAGCATGAAGGAAATTCAACGCTTTCTTTCTTGTTTTCGTAGGAATCACGACTCGTGTGCCCCATGACATACAACCACGGTGCGTACAAAGTTCTTGCACCCGAATCTTGTGCGGTTAAATCTTGTACTTTGCCATGATGCCGTTGATCCTATTTGTAGCCCATGATAAACTTCAGAAACTGTCAGGTCTTCCTCTGTCAACCTGGTTATCTTCTAAGCAGCCAGTGGAGGTTTTCGCAATCCTTCAATCATCACCATGTCCCCTGCTGCGGCCAGCTCATCGACATTGGAAGTCAGAGAAAATCTACTGAGTGCATCTGCATCACAGATACCTTTTTCCCTTCTCAGTACGACAACTCGTAATCATAGGCACTCAACATCACACACCAACGAAACGCTCTCGGGGATAAAACTTGCTGAATATGTTTGCTAGGGTACATGGCTCCAAGAAGTGGAGGCCTGCCTGCGTGGGTTCGAATCACATCCTCATCACTGGTATCATAAAGTCCCTTCAGTGCATTTCAAGAACACTGAATGCAGTAGCCTGGTCACGAGCTCTAAGTCCTCAGCCGCCCCACTTCGTTCTCCTCGTCTACGCTCGCTAAGCTTATATATAATACTAATGCGTCCTGAAATGTTGTAATTTTCCTCTTGAGATTGCGTATGCGTGCTTAGGCTACAACTAGAGTAATCACTCGAGTAAGTGAAGCACATTGTAACAGAGAGCCAGGGCGGTTACTGGTACTACCAAGCAGTAAAAGCAGGTTCTCTTCTCCATGTAGAAGAAACCGCTTCTCCCCACTCGGCGCCCGAGGCGCACCACCCGCGGTGGTGTAGCAAAGTGGGAGAAGAAACGTATGCCGCTATCCCAATAGCGGGTATTGGCCGGCTGGTCGCTTGACGATGAAGCAGAAGCAACGCTGAAGAAGTTCTAGATGGCTGAGAAAAACTTGTATTTACAGATTTTACAAAACAATGGACATCTATGTTACAAAAAATGAAAAGAAAAACAACTTGGAAATGAACCGACTTCTGTAGGGCGACCCTACGGGGTTCGGCGGAGCCGACGGTGCCTAACACCGCAAGCTCGGTTCAGAACACCTGGCGGAGCCCCGGGGCCTCTTCTTATCCCTTCCTAGCGCTCCGCCCTTACAACACTCTCGGCAAATAATCACCTGCTTGTCCTTTGATTGGACAGTAAATTAGGTAGATAAAAAAAAAACTGCCACGAGGATGCCGCCTTCGTGCACGTGGGACTCATGCACTCTCCCTAAACAACACAACAACCAAAACGTAAATAAAACAAAACTAGAAAAAGCATAGAGGCCAGGGCCAGCTTCGCGGCGCATAATTATCTAGACCGAGCTAACCGTACTCGGTATTGCGGCCGTAGGGCGACTTCCCTCTACCACGTCAATTTCTTGACGACGGGGCTATAATCCTCTTGCCTCTGTGCGCCCTAAGAGGAACCGCTCGCTGACCGTGCATGTTTCCACTTACGAGCTCATTTGCCCGGATAAACGGGGACGCAGTCGAAGACATGCCCGATTCAACAATAGGCAACCCAGGCGTCGAACGGGCGGCCGTTACCATTTCCCGTGTCGCGAGCCCGCTTCTGAGAGCTACTGGACCAAAGCCGGACCGGCAGAAAAGGTCGTCGGCGACTTCAGAGTTTTCGCAACGCGCGCCGCCGATTCTGCAGGCGCGCAAACAGTACGTGGCCGGGCCATACGCCGAGTCGATGCGAGGAGTCACCACGGTGCGCAGGGTCTCGGAAGAGGCCCGTTGATGCGCCGACTGCCAGTGCCGAGAGGCAATTAGGGGGCCGTCACAACGACATTTATAATCTCACCCCTTTTGTTGTACCGGTTGGTTCCCTTTTCTTTGAGTTAATAGTAACTCGAAACGCTCAGCCGTCTCTGGCGTTGGACAAAGCCGGGTAATATGCTGGCGCCGTGTGTCTGCGCTCGCGGCAAAACCGGTCGGTCGCGCTTCGACCGCTTGTCACTCAAGCAACGCTGGCTGCCCGCGGCTGACATGCCCTCCCAAGCTTACGCCGCAAAGCAAATAAAAGCAAACAAAAATTGCCGCGCTACCAATTCTTACCGTGGTCCTACACAAGCCGTGTTTGTTATCCTAAACTTCACCTAATGGTCGAAACTATGTTCCTTGATGCTCCGCTAGCGCGGAGGTCGCGCTGTGTTTGTCCAGCTAATCTCTGCGTCATCATGCACAGTGCCATAAACTCAGCCGCTTGCGTTCTGGCCTCCAGTACCAACACGGGGAAGCCAATTGGAAAAGGTCGCGTGAGTGACGACGCAGGAAGTGAAACAAGACAGAACAAACAAAAATGCAGTGGCTTACAGCTATGCCAAGATATACTGGCGTGACCTGCCGATGGACGGATAGACTAGCCAGTGAACTCACACGAGTGAAGTGCCAGCGCCCTAGTGAATAGTGACACATCACTCCAGGAACTTCCAGGCTGTCTCCGACACGCCAGCAGTGCGCCGTATGACGTCACTCCTTCTGGGCATGCACAGCACAGCTCTCGCTGATCCACGCGAAACTGCTTAGCCTCGGCCATTGTAGCTTAAGCTACAAGACAGCGTGCGCAGCTGAGATATATGGCTATGTGAATCCTCAACATTTTTATAATAAATCAGGCGCGCTTTGCGTGACGTTGATCCAGTGGGTTTGTAGACAATTAAACCACGGGTTCTCTGGGAACTCGTCAAAAAGGTTGCGAAGGGCCTTCCAGTATCATGAACAGTACCACTAGCGGTACAGTTCACGTTGTCATTTATTAATTGAAACATGACATGATATGTGATTATTCCATATAAAGAACACGTTGTCTTCGCGAATCCTGGTTTTTATTTCTCTCTATCAATTGTGACCTTCTGATAAACCATTTATATTTAAACCAAGACACCTTCCAGTTCATGCATCATCCATAGATTATATTGCTTCAAATTACTGGGGAGCAACCAAGCAATCTTTATTATCTATATTATTATCCTACTGTGTCGACAATCGCATACCTTCTATTTTTTTTAAATAGTGTGTTGATTTAATTTATAATCCTATATTATTAAAAATATAAATTCTTGTGATTTTGGTGAGCATCAAAATTTCTTATAAAATTTGTCATGTATTTATTCCATAACGACAATTATTCCAAAGTTGCATATTATTTTATAAGATCAGACTCAATTTTTGGCCAATCCCCCAGAGTGGGTTTGAGTCACAGTAGAAGGAGAAAAAGAACAAGAACGTGACACGCGACGCACGAGCAATTGGACAACGAAGCAGGCAAGATGGCCGCTGTCGAGTCTCTGCTGGACCGTTCCGTTCGCGCCGTCCGAACGCGCACGCTGCCATCTCGAGTGTCGAGCCTGCAGGAACTGTGCCGGCGCAGGTTGGTCGCGACGCGTTCGCTGCCACAGTGGAAGGCCCTGACGCAGGCCTTCACCGAGCGCATCCGGCGTCGGGCTTGCCTCTTCCCTCTCGTCCACTTCAGCGGCTGCGGGGTCAACTTCTGCATGCAGCGATACTTCTCCGAGTCGGACCACACGACCTACTGGATCAGCTGCGAACTGGACAGAAAGCGGTACATGGCAGTCAGGTGAGGCGTACGACAGTAGCGTAGCCGGGAGGTGGAACACTGGACCTGTGCCCCCCCCCCTTCCCTTTTTTTCCCCATGGCACCCATGCATATAATGGCCATTTGCTTGCCCCCCCCCCACCTTCCCCCTTCAGATCAAGGAGGTGCCCTCTGCACCCAAAAAAAAATTCTACCTGCGCCTCAGGCGTACGACATCACGTATTTTTCAGGAGTTATGTATCAAAAGATTCCTCCCCAGGCAATCGCTAGGGGAGCACCCCACTACCCCGATGGTCTTGAAGGGTACAAGCGGCAGGCAAATATTGCCATTATAGAGGAGCAGATGTAACAATGGTTATTCGCCGTGCGAAAGCTGACGACAAACGACCAGTACTGTAACTGTGCGAGAGCCTATGCTGCCTTTACGAGCCTTGCACTACGTAACCGTGCGTTTCTTCATTATGACCTAATCTCCTAAATGTCTTGTCAAAGTTATGACCGCATGGGTTATTGGCGGTAATAGGAGCCAGAGACTCCTGGTGTTGTATTCCAAGAACTGCCTACTTTTTGTCGTTATTCTCCTGAGAAGCCAGGAGTCCAAAGCAATCCAATGTGAAGAGGAAGACACCACTTTGTATTCATATTTGTTGAAGTGCAGCAATGCTGCGTCATATACATACAAGTTTATATTTATGATGCGAATGCATTTCGGGCTATGTCAGGCGTCCGTGGGAGTCCGTCAACTGCCCTCTCTCATAGCAACAGTTGCGGGTGCGTACGTCCCTAGCAACTTAAGCCACACCATGTCACGCTTCGGCGTCGGCAGCTGTCAGCAACAGCCACGGGCGCGCGCGCTTATCCTCGCCCCTAGCAACCGGAGGCCCCCCTCCTGCACTTGTACATGATTTACCACCGCATCAATGCAGTGAGTTTGAAACGCGTTTGTAGCGTTTGTGTTACCAGCGTTTGTGTAGCGTTTGTGTAGCGTTTGTGTTGATAAGACGCTGACATTATGGCCTCATGGCCATCAGAGAAAATTACAGGTGCAGTGCTTCACCACACCTGGGATCTGCCAATTTTTTAACCGTGCGCACTAGCTACTAGAACTGCAAACTCATACTGTATTTCTTGCAACAGAAAAACGCCACCTGCGGCGAACGGTGCTATTGGCTGCACTGCGTAAAAAAAACATTTTTTTATCGATGGGTTCCCACGTGTGAAACGTTAAAGGCTTTAAAGGCCTCTTTCAAAGGCGTTAAAAGGCGTTAAAGGCGTTAAAGGCGTTAAAGGCCTCTGTCAAGCTTTTAGCCCCAACATTCTTTTGTTTCTTGTGTCTTTTACAAGAAAACAATAAAAGAAATTTTGAAACTGAATTGAAATTGAAACGCTGTTATGGACGTTACGCAATGCATTCGCATTTCCTTAGAATTCCTTTCGATGAGGTGGGGGGGGGGGCAATTTTTTGTATTATTTCACTGTTGAGGATCTTACAACCAGAACAACTGGTCGCACTTAGAACACAACTGGATCTACTTGAATCTTTGGTTTCCAGCCAAGACCAGCTGCTTCTAGTTCAAGCGGTAATGGTTCACGTTGCTGGTTAGTTGAGTTGCATAGAATCAGCTTCTCCACAGTTGCGAGCCTACGTGGGACCAGCTGATCTGAGTTAATGCTAGTTAAACCAGCTGGTAAACTTTTTAACCGGCAGTATGAACCTGTCAGAAGAATCTTAGTATTCCTGAACCGAGGACGTCACCAGATGCGACGTTTTTGAGGTTTTTGATAATTTCCCGGGGGTGGGGCGGCTTTTGTGAAGGGAACTTTTATAGCCAGTTTGCCTCGAAAATGAGAACACTTACTGAATAGAATAGTATGGAGAGCTGGGCGAGTTGGCTTCAGAACGCTTTGCTGTTTTACCATACATTCGTCGGTGAGCTCGAGCACATAGCCAATAGTTTTGGGGTACAGGTTGTTTCCGAAGCACAAAACAAGGTGCAAGGCATCTGTCGTGCGGTGGACCAAACATTTGACAAAAAATTAGGAAAAAAAAGTGTGTTTGCCTTTCAAATTAAAGTGGAAAATTCGTGAGGTGCACGACAGGGGTAGTTTGTCTATTGCTCTTAACCTGCGGTCGTGTATATTTAGGTAAGACTGGCCAGTGCATTACCACTCACCTTCATGAATATATGAAATCTTCTAACAATAGCAATCTCTCCCACCTAGCCGAGCATTGCAGCAGCTACCAATAATATATTGTTTGGTGTGACACGAACATCTTTGTTTTATCACAACGACAAGCTAACTCTCAAAATAGCAGGAGCCTTTCTTATCAGAGGGTGTACTTATTAATGCTGAAGCAGTCCGTTAGTTATACTGACAAGGAATTCATATTTTTGAGCCATGCTTGACATTTACATTCTGCTGTGCGTTGTAGAAACCACTTATGTAAAAATGACTGTCATGGTGTGTTTCTCTTGGTGTTGCTTTTGTTTTCTTCGTTGTTTGGCCCTTTTTACGCACACGCGCTTTCGAACTACCTTGGCCTATATATTTTGTGTACTTCCTTCAATAAACGTCATGAGCTCTGACCCCTTTGTCTTCTGGCGTTTCGTTCTTCATCTATTCTGCGTGCCCCGAAATGTTTCCAACTTGTCCAACGTTTGCTGATATTCATCAGCAAACATTCGACTTTCCACAACAGTACAAATTTAGTTATTTGAAAACATGCCTATTTGCCTTAAGATATTTACGGACGTGATACAGAAATAGCTTTACACGCGTTCAATTATATGCCACAAAAACTCAAAGGTCAATTAGAACTGCATTAGAGTTCAGAGGCTTCATTGGGGCTCTCTGAATGACAGGGCACCCAACTACAGCGCGGAAAGGATCCTGGGGGACGACAACTTGTGGCACTTGGGCTCTCCTCGACCACCCGCACGTCCTGTCGGTACTGGCAGTGGCGGCCAATGCACCTAGGCATCCAAGTGTACCTAATCACCCTTGGCGCCTGACGACGGACTCGAGCACTTCGCGGGCGTCCTCGCTGCCAGGGACCTTTGCGTCCACGAGCTCCACCTATGGAAGTTCCTGCGCCAGCTGTGCTCGGCTCTCATCTACCTTCGAGGTATGCTTACGAGAACGTGTGGCTAACCTTCAGGTAGAGTCACTAAACCACAATAAAGCTACATGGTTAGCAAGGGTGGCGCGAAAAGTGGATGAGAGGGAGGTAAAGCAATTGCTTGGGCATGTTGGTAGGGCATATTGGAGGGAAACAGCGCGAAAGATGAAAGACCAGGCAATGAAGGACACATACAATATGTGTGCTTCTCCACCTGGTCTTTCTTTTTCCACTCTATTTCCCTCCAATGTGTGGGAGGAGACAGCCACATCAAAGAATGTTGTCCTGATCCCCTTACCCCGCTTCCTAAAAGTAACAAATCTGTTCTCCGTCTCCCCCCCCCCCTCAAGCCGCCGATCTTTTCCCTCTTCTATATTTAACAAGAGAATTCTCAGGGCCACTTCTCCAACAATGACTCAACACATGTGTGCACATGCATGCACAGTCGCGAATCCGCCGTCTGAAGCTGACTACTTGAGTGCCAGAAAATCAAGGCAAACTGGGCGTGATCATGTGTACACAAAATAATTACCTCGTACAAGACGTTCTTTTTTGTTTTCGCTGATACATTCAACCTTTCACTGGCTTGTGATGACTTATAGCTCAGCGAAAGAACGTAGGAAAAAGACAAAGTAGAAAAAAATGTCACAGCTTTGTCGCAAAGGCGAAGCAATGAACACGATAGCAACAAATGTCACGCACAGAATGGCAAGCAGATCGAAAAGTGCCCCGCGTTTCTCACGCACAAAACGTGCTGACAGGTACAGATGAATGCGAATAGACGTATCATTTGTTACTTAGCTGCATTCAAAAAGCACGCTCTTTTTGCAAACGGACAATGCGCCCGATTGCAGTGACCTTTGTGCGCCTGGTAACTACAACAGAATCATTCCGGGGAAAGCTTCAGGACCGCAAAGTCATAAGATGCTCCCAACCGCGAGATAAGGGCGCGCTAATGTGTGTTTTCAGGATTTACGACCACCTATTCCCCTCCGCAAGGCTAAGTACGCGTGGGAGACATGAGCATGCGCCGCCGCGCGCTCATAGCGCCATTTTGCTGTTGATGCTCAAAACGCAATAGTTCCCCTTCGAGACATCTCCAGTGTTAAGTGGTAGATATATTGTCACGTGGTCATGACGTGGTTTAAGGCAGGAGACTTGGTGGTCAGAAGAATTTGATTATTTGGGCGAACCTGTGCCCAGTAAACACAAAGTCGGGTACCATTTATACCATTGCCATTTATACCATCTACTAAAGCCTCGAAGCTTCTCTAACATCGTAGGCGTGGTTTGCGATGAACGTGGAGTAACGGGATGATAATAAAACTTGGTGAAGGGAACGTGGCAATACATAGCTTGCCGTCTGAACGCTGGCGGACGTGCTTCTCCGTAGCTCAGTGGTTAACTGCTCGAAATCCCGACTCGGAGGTTCCGCGTTCGATTCCATGCACCTGAGTCTCTTTTAGGATTATCCTTCCTTACTTGCCTTTTTATATATGTAGATACGTATACATATACGGTGCATAACATCGACGCCAACTCTAACGGCGGCGGCGAAATCCTGCAGCCTAATGTGTCCATATGTTTGCTATCGCAATAATAGAGCAATTGTAGCGCAAAGCACAAAGGTTTCCATATGGATTTCTCAGTAGAAAGCGGCTCGAGCTTTATTTCCGTACTGGTAAGAATATTTCGTCTACTAGAAAGCATTATTCTACCAGACGTCTGCAAGAAATAACTAGCATCCTACATGTTTAGCTCTTTTTGTGAACCAACTGCCATGGATAGGCGTTGGTACCCAGCTCAACGCCCGGACCAGGATGACTTGAGTGCCAACCAGCGTAAGAATCTTTAATTTCTAAGAAATATTTGTAGCTTCCTTGTAGCTTTGTGCTGCATTCGCATCTCGTCCACACGATGCAGGCCAGGGCTTGAGCGTGGAGCCGTTCGACTTCTCTAACGTGTACCTGCGCCACGCCGACCTGGTGCTCAACAACGGGCTCGTCTGGAACCAGCGCCGCTTCGAGATCACCTCGCTGCCCGGTTCCTTGTGGTCGCACCTCCTGAGGCCGGACGATGACTTTGCCGCGGTCTACGCAGCCATCTCGACCACCGAACACGAGGCCACGGCCTTTTCGGTCGCCGTAGTCGTGGCTCAGCTGGTGGCGCTTGCCTACAGCGATGACCCGGCTGATACGATCAGTCGTCGGCGACCGTCAGCTTCGGGATGCCTGCAGGCCGTACACCGCATGTACGGCATCGAGCTAGTCCTATCGCCCTGCTCGTACGGCCAGCAGCTGGTTTCCACGCTGGCCGAGATGTTTCGCACTCCGCAGCCCAATCTGGACGCTATCCACGACAGGGCTGATAGGATGTATGCATCCAGGACGCCTTTGGTAGCCCGCTGCTGAAGAGCGGGCACACATGAGCCACAATTTTTGCGGGAAACGAATTTTGTTTACGTGAATATACGGCGCAGCCGTTTTCTGTTGCGCCAATCGTAATAATCTGTGTTAATAGTTTATTTTTGTTGCCTTAAGGAAGCCTTTTGTTGCATGTACAGACGGGTGCACTGTTTAAGGGAACACCTGCGTGAGCACCATGTTTATATTTCACGATCTTACGGAATCATTGCGGCTTAGATATCCATAAGACTACTCGTGGTTAATGGTTCCGAATCCTTTTGACAGAATAACGACTATATTGACTTCCATGAAGATTGTTCATTAATCCACTTGCTCTTAGAGGGCCAGTAATATTTGGGTGCACGTTAAAGAACCAGATTTGGGTGCACGTTAAAGAACCCCAGGCGGTCGAAATTTCCGGAGCCCTCCACTACGGCGTCTCTCATAATCTTATAGTGGTTTTGGGACGTTAAACCCCACAAATCAATCAATCAATATTGATGGTGTGCATTTGAGTGTTCCCTTTAACACTGAACCATACTGTACATTGAAGCTAGTGTTGGACTGAAATTTGTTGTTGCTCGGTAAACTATGAATACCTCCGTGAGCAAAATGTAAGGTTGCACGCGTAAGAAAACACACAATTTCGTATCAACAAGAGTAAAAAATCGCTTGTAGTTTCCATCGCAATGTCTTTGCTCATCTACGTGGCAGGCGGGCTCGGTAAGAATTGGGTGACATAGTGATCACGAAAACATTCTTAGTGCTATCAGTGAATGACCTCAAGGCTTCGTTTTATTCCGCACTCATGCGAGACGTCACCTGGCGTACCCCACGTGCACTCTTTGGAACACTTCACGTACGGCTAGGTCTGAGTCTCCTGGGAAAGTAAAGCCCATTACGACAATATACTTACCCGGCCAACCTAGAACACCCAATCACTTCTAGGATTACGCACTCTTCTCAGCAAATACCTGGACTACTAGGGAATTCTTGAAGAATGGGCCTACCAAACTGGACTTGGACAGTGGATGGTGCATGCTACTATAACTATCCATGGAGTCGTCGACTCCAAGACTTCTCGTACACTTAATGATGATTACTGTGGTGGTGATCCTCTGGTTGCCACAGCCCCCTTGTCTTTCTCTACGCGCTTCGCTATCCAGGTGCTTTGACATAGCTGACGTACAATAGCCAACTGAAATAACTTTTGAGGCTCGTGGGCACTATGAAACGACAAGGAGGACGAAGCTGCTTGGCATGAGTGCAGGAGCGGACTTTAGCTCACTTAGAATGCCGCAGATGCCGCAAGGGACAGCTCCAGATTATCTCGATCACCTGGGAATATTTAACGTGCCCTGAAATGGCACAGCTTGCAGGCCTCTGTCATTTCGATCGCATCAAGACATTACCGACACTGTAAGGATTGAACCCGCGTCTCTTGGCTCGACACGCGAGCACTGTCACCACTAAAACACCGTTGCGCCCGTGTAATGCATGCTCAATTATTTCAAGCACAAGAGACATTCGCCACTGCACCTCGCTCATTCAGTAACTTTGAGGAAAGCGTGGGCAGTTGTGGGGGTTTGAAAGCGATGTAAGAAAGGTATCGAATTGCATTTAGAGGTGCGCATTCATAATGCGGCTAACGCAGCTCAATGAGAAATGTCTCGCATGTCAAGAAACAGCACCGAAAGAAAATCAGTACAAAAGTACAAGAGAGCGCACAAGGCAGCGCTCGTCTCTTCTTGGCTTGTCTGCCTTAAAACAAGTGTTCGAATGCAGTAAATTCGCCCTCTCCTTTCTTTTTTTTTTTGACGAAAGGGCTCATTTGAACCCTTCCGAAAACGAAAAACGTCTGAATAGTTTATTCAGCAGCACAGAATGTCACTTACTTATCTGTTCTGTCTTCAGCCTACGCCAAGGGTTTTGCGTGGCACTGGTTCGAGCGTAGAAACTGGGGACGAGAGAGAAGGCGTAGACAAGCACTTACGTCACTGTACTAAATCATTTTCAATTCTGGTGCTCCAATCAGTGTTAGCTATGAATCAACAAGCTCCACTGAATGCCGTTGACGCGTAGCTTCGAGGTTCAATTTTACAGCTCCTCTTCAACATCCGCGAGCTAAAAGATTAACGTATAAAAATAGTTCTCAGAGATAGAAGTCTGTAACGTTACTAGACGTCTCGTCATCCCATTGTTTGAGCAATCGATTGAGAGAGGGAGCACTTGAGGCGAAGTGCTGAGTGAGCGACTTGGCCTGCACTGATTTGAGTATGATTCCCGGGTTATGTAAGTTGGTAAAAGTACGGTTCCGCAATGTAAATTTTAATAATGACAAGCTGGATTACCTTGGAACAGATTTTTACTATAGCTGGTGTTCTTAAAGATTCTATGTGGTGTTGAGCGCAGTTGAGCACTGCGCCACAGCTGGACTCAAAAATGACGCTGCGCTACTCAAGAGTCGCAGCGGATTATCGCTGATACGCAGTGACTTGCCGTGCCTAGAGACGGCACTCCCATCGGCTTTCTCAAGTGAAGGTGAAGCGTTGAGTCAAGGGGACGTTCTATAATACAGGGGTAAGGAGCGGAAAAGGCCGCGTTAGTCGCCAAAATACCCCGAAGCCATAAAAACGCTCATGATTATTCTTCTTCAGGGCAGGATGTGAGCGGGGTGGGGGGGGGGGGGGCAGAGGTTTGTCGCATAGCCCTCCTTCATATTACGTCAAAGGAGCAGACTTAGTGCTTCATGACTTGTGAAGGGCGGCCCGGCACCCTCCTCCTCCCCCATGCTCATGCTGCTCGAAGAAATACTTTACTAATGTGGTTAGTAAAGGGGAAAAAAGAGAAAAGTAAGCCCCTAACTGTCTGCACCTGGTGCGACACCTCAACAGAAGCTCACAGGGGATAGGGGCAAGGAGGGATTAGAAGGATAGAATTAAAACGTATATATATATAGAGACAGGTGCAGGCACAGCGAGTGACGGAAGTAAAGAGAAGATAGGAGAGATGAACACGGTCGCAGGAGTCCGAGGACGGGGCACCACTCAACGAGAGCTCTTGTCGGCGAAGGAGATGGCGTAGGGATAATTCAGTCAGCCAGAGCTACGCTGTCATCGTCGTCGGGGACCGGCGTCGGGAGGTGGCGTAGGACCAGCCCAGTCGGCCAGAGCTGCACTGTCGTCGGAGATAGCGAGAGCACAACCGGTCGGCACGGAATCCAGCGGGCGAGTCGAATAAGCGATAGAAACTCTACGAGAACGATCAAGTTCCTATAAATTTATGATAGGTGCGAACGCTTTAGCGAGTGTATAGTATAACAACACCGGTGACTGCCTGTGGTTTAACCAGAACTTCTCTGTGCTGAGAGTCAGCGTAGAAACCACCTAACATGGCTGAAGCTTAGCAACGACGATAGAAGAAACCTAGCAACAACCTACATAGCTTGGCCAATGCCTGGCAAAAACTTAGAAGAAACAACCAGATTATTCTTCAAAATGATCTAATTTGGGTGCTTCAAGCCTTACACTGCTTAGTACAAGCTCGTAATTTTTTGCCTTAGGTTAGGCATGATGCAAGCCAGAGCTTAGAAACTACGGCCAGGCTCGGGCCTGAGCTAAACGGGGCACATGTACTTCCTCACCGAATTATCCCGCTTTTCTGTCGGTGCATCGTGTACGTTTTACTGAGTATTTTACTTTACTCTGGTTCCCGCCAGTACGTCTCTACACGGTATAAGATTGCCGAATCGTTCACAATTAACAATTATCAGAACTTATCAATGTCCCAGTCCCAGGTGCGCCTTTCCGTCGGGGACGGAAAGCTTACGCCAATGTTTGCATAGTGTGCGTTCAGAAACTTAGTCGGGCAGAATTCATCGGGAGAAAGATTTTTTTGTTGAAATCGCAAGCGTGCAAGTGGCGCCCAGATATACAAGAAGTTTCTGTTCGCGTTCAACTAAAGCACGTTCGACCACTCCCCCCGCTCCCCCCCCCCCAAAAAAAAAACACTTTTCGCGTCTTAGCAGCGAAAGCACCTTTTCGTTGTTTTTTTTTTCATTTGGAATTTCAATACGATCTGAAGCGGCAGCTTATACAACTTGGCCTATAAGACAATGCCAGTGGGTCGGACTTCCAAGTAGCTATATGCAATCGTCATCCCTTCTATATAAAACTTCTAGGCGCGTAAAACTTCAGACAACTAACATAAGAGACAAGGACGAGCGCTATGTTAGTTGTCTGAAGTTTTACGCGCCTAGAAGTTTTATATGGATTACCAACTAGCCCAATCCCACACTTTACTTAAGTCATCCCTTCACCTCGTCACATGTAAGGACACCCCTATTTGTTTTTATAATGGAGAACATGAACGCCTCTTCAAAGACAGGGCCGTACACTTTGTTTTCGAAGTGTTGGGATGGTTGCTGGGTGCTCAGACGCGCTGGCTCTGTTAAGTTCCGTGAATTTAAAACTCCGTAAAATATTTCGACAGTGTTGGAGTTGTGGTCATGTCACACGACATTCTTACGGTCGTTGGAAAGAAGCCGTAAAGGTTCCATTAGGCGCTGCTAAGCCCACACCCACACAGAAAATTTAACATCTGACTGCGCTGAAGACATTCTATCATACGTATTGATTTATTCAAACCAAAACAACAACGTTTTTGTCTTCAATTGCACTATCATGTACCCGTTACCACGTTGGCACCAATGCTGTGAGGATTTCTGGCAACACTATGCGTCGGTTTTGGTATGCACTAGTTGTCGAACGCAAGTACATAATGTACCTTGTATAATAAATTTTAATTGGATGAAAGAGCTGCATGGCTGCATGCGTGATGTGTCTTGTGTCTGCACTCATTGCCATAATAAATGATTTTCTTCAGTACAGGGGTATGTTTATCCAGTTGGCGTAAAGTATTGCAAATTGTATGAACGGACAACACAGTAACAATGGAAGGCACAATACGGGTGCCATCCGCAGAGTACAATCACATATTTACTTAGGAAGCCTAAAAGCACACTGGCCAGTGAGGTCACGGAAGCTGGCCAGATTGACAATTTCCTCAATCACGTATACATCAGTATTCTTTCGGTAGCGTTGACAGATAGAAAAATAGGCTTTTTAAAATAGTTACAGCGATAACAAAAAAAAAGTCCGTTCGGATAAGTAACCAAGCAACCTTCTTGTTGGCCATCGTTATTCTTGTCAGAAGATGGCTACACATACGTGATTACACACTTTCGCGTGAAAATTTTCTAATAAAAGCCGCTTGTGAGAGAGAGTCTGTCCTGTCAACTCAATTCCCTCCTTCCCGGTTGTCTTGTCCTTCAGACATCCGTTCCATGTCGGTCCTCAGTGCCCGTCCAATCACAAACAAGTTAATTCCTCCCTTATGGCTTGCCCCCGCACGCAATAAAGGCGAAGCTGCTCGGCAAGAACGCGTACGCGCCAAGGCGATTAACAGCGGCCAAGCCGAAGTCGGTGGTTCGGGAGCAGGAAAAACAATTAGTCGTACTGATCGGCCTGTCCCCTCTCGGACGTCGATCAATTTAGCCGGCAGACAAGATTATGGCGGACCGCAGCAGCCGCTGGAGAGAGATGAAGGGGCGGAATTGCGTGCCAGGTCATTAACGCGCCGTCAAGGCGACCGAGCCAGACAGAGGGGATCACGAGCGAGCTCTAAGCGAGATTATTTTGAGGAGCTAGGGCAACGGCCGTCCGTGCCTTCTTTTCTATAGCCGGAGCTCTTTGTGAGAAGAACTCGCGGTAACACGCAGGGATCATTTCCTCTCGCAACAGAAACCAGATTGAAAGACACATCCCGACTGTACACTCAGAGATTTTTCTTTTCATTAGCTCTACATGCAATAGTCTCAATGTGTTTGCATGCAGTGTTGCCATCGGCCTTTCTCTTTGTTCGTTTCCTTCATACCGGGCCGTCACGGTGTTCTAGCGGTTATGGTTCGCAGGTGCTGACCGGTAAGACATGAGATCGACTCCGGCCGCAGCAATGGCGTTTCTATGTAGAGGCGGCATGCTCTAGAAATCCGTGCACTACGCGATGCAAGTGCACCTTGATAAACCCCATGCGATCGAACGTATATGTGAAGCACTCTAATGCGGTGTCTCTCACATATATAGGCTGAGTCGCTTTGGGACATTAAACCTGACAACCAACTAATAAATCTGTATACACCGACCGGATCTACAGTTGGTTCATACCTAACATTGGTTTGAGCAGGAAAACTAGCTACGAGAGACAAAGACTAGACTTCGCTGTACTAAAAAACTGAAACTTTCTTCATATGCCAAGTAACCAACAAATGCCAACAAAAACGTAAGTGACTTCTTGCATACATTCTTTCCTTTCTATATAGTACCCAGTAGTTCGGGTAGGGCACCGGTTGAAGTGTACGTCCTTCCTCTTCGAGAGACAGTTATCGTACACACCAACACTCCCTTCCTATTTCTCAACAACTACGAGGTAGTACGAACGTATCCGCACATCCCGGTTGTAAATACTACGGTATCACGTTCACTTCAGCATTTCATATATTTTAAATGTTCTTTCTTCTTATATATACTTAAATTTTATTTCTTCACCTCTGAAATCTCTCAATCGCAATACCGATGCATATACAGAGCAGTATGCCATTGGTTGCGCACACGCCCGCAAAAAATTTTTCTTCCAGAAAGAGTATCGGCATTGTGCTCTCTGCGCGTATTTAAATAATCATCTCACCCGCCTGCGTGCTTATGTAAACAGTACCCCCATACCCTTTCACTATTTCCGTAGCGTCTATACTGTTCCATAACCCCCCGATGTCAGTCGTTAAGGTATCTGTTGTTCGAGCTACATATTTACAGCGGCCAGCATTCCTTTACCCTTCTATTCTTTCCACTTTGCCGCCATTCTTTAATTATAGAAACTGACGGGGTCTCTCACGCACTCACTTAAGACTATTCGAAGACCAAAGCCATCTTCCATTCCCTCTCCTCCGGCGTATTCACGCAGCCCCACCCCCCTTCGAAAGCTGTCTGCGCTTTACACGGTTTTACGCGGTTTTGCACTGCCTCCAAGATCGGAGTCACCTCTCGCCTGCTTTCACATTGCGTTTGTGACCGGAGCCTCCATCTCCAAGCCGCGATGCGATTCGACATTACCATGCGGCCTTACGTCATCTGACGTAACTTCGTCGTTATGACAACGTCATAATGACGTCACAAAGTTCGGCAATCTGTGACGTCAAATGACATCAAGAAGTGATGTTCTATCGTTACGATTACTATTTGGCATCACTCGTGCCCGACGCCGCGGTACGTGAGAAGACGCCTTCGCGAGACGGCGACGGCCAAACTTCGCGTTCGACGAGTCATCTCACGCTTTCGCCGCGATACTTTCTACAATGAACAAGTACTTGTGGCTAAGCTTCCTGTCTTTCCTCTAGCTTTCCTTCTATCTTTGAAATCATTAATCCATACCTTCGTGAGCAGAGCCTCGTGTAGATGATAATACAGACTGCCTTCATTCGCTGTCAAAATCATTTCATAGGCGGCTGCGGACAAAAAGTCAACGACGCTCACGTCGCCTTCAGTATTGACGAGGATTGTGATATGCTTGGAGCTTCCGCAGAACTAACTAAAGCGTATCCTTGATATGGTTACATCGAATATTTAACTGCACATTTGCACCTCTTGCTGCGGCCCTTCCTGTAAGGCGCACCTTTCTGGCATCGCTAGCAGGCAGTGATGCAAGTTTAGGCAAACATAGTCTCCGAAGTCGCTATGGCTTTCCCATAAACGAAGGCGAGAAAGCGCTGATGTTCTTCTTGTTTTGTTTTTTTGGAAAATTGGCAAATAGTACAGGCGAAGTGCTATATTGAGCGATATTGACTCAAAGATGCCATGTTTTTAGAAATTGAGGCAAATGTAGAACAACGCTCATCGAAAGAAGTATCTTTTATAATTGCAAGTTAACAGCATGCTCCTAGTCTGTCTTTTTACTATGCATTTTTATTATAACGTAAACTATTTAGGTATGCAACTTGCTTTTGGTGGAACATCTAAAAAAACGAGCTGAGACATGGTTACTGCATTCTTTTGACAACTGAGTGTAGTTGTGTGACTGTCAGTGATGTTGCCGGACTGTTATGAGGTATGCGTACGTGATTATTTGTCTAAATGATGATGCCCGCGCCACTTTCTTATTACATACCGAACTTATATATTTGAGCGTTTTCCTTTGTGTAAAAAAGACCAATGCATTTAAATGAAACTTAGAAAAACGGACTTCATTTTTTCCTACACCGCAATACGGTCGGGCCTGCAATAACAATGTTTTGCAATGGTGTTAATATCCTATCCTCTTAATACCACAAATCTATATTGTGGCTAAGATCTACATAGCCCGATATCGTCACTATTGAGGAGTAAAGTTTCCATTGGGGCTAATATAGATTAACACATTCTATTTAGGGCATGAATTAGGTCGTAAAAGAAAGGTTAGGTGATTCGAATGTGTGACATACCTAAGTTTTATAATAGAATTAACATAATCCTTGCGCTTCCGTCAGCTCCCTGCTTCGTCGCACTGGGCGTAATGGCAATTTCTAGACTTGAAGACCGAGCGCGCCTTCGTGGGAAAAAGCGCGCCTCTTAATGTTATCGCTCAACACTTCATTCATGAGACTCTCAAGCTGAGACGCTTACCATACCGACGCATGCAAAGAAAAGGTATTATATTAATGAAAAGACGTGCACACTCCCCCCCACCTCCAGCTATACCGTCCCGTGCGTACACCTGGGTCAGTGTCGTAAACAATTTCACAGTGTGGGAGAAGAAAAAGCTGTCCTTCCAGTTTTCTATCCTTCTCCTGGCCAACGAAACTTTATCTCGGGAACACCAGCGAGAAAAACGGCGAGCCGCGCAGACACGTATCCCCCACGGCTCTGCTAGTTTTCGATAGGCCGTACGCACAGAAACAAAGCAAAGCACATATACGGGCACCTGTAAGTACTTGCTGAAGCAGCCAGGCCGCTGCACGAAAGTCCTAAAGTATCGTACACCGGAAACAGTGAGAGCAAAGAAGGATGACGCATGCCGCCTCAAGCGTCCTAACGGGCCGCGCTTTCGACGCCGGCGCAAATTAAATTAGAGCCTCTGCTAGCTACTTAAATTAAAGATTCAACGCAGCTGCCGCTGCGAGATTTGTTAGTCGAAGTGCGGGGCCCGACCTTGAGGAACCCTCCGGCGAAGAAGATTTGTTTAAGCGTAACTGCCCAAACAAACGCCAATTTTTCTTGCTCGTCCAATCTAAGCGTAGAAAAAAAGGGCCCATTCGTTTTATTTAATTTTTTGAGAAAAGAGAACGCTACTTCTTACCCGAAAGAAGAAAAAAAAAACAGTACCTGTGGTGGTTTTAAATATACCCCCTTAATGTTGATAAAATCTTCTTTTTCGTTCTTGCTAAATAGGAAGAGCCTGAGTTACTTAAAAAGGAAATGCAACCAAGCACGCGCTTTAGCTGTAAGTGTAACTTTTCTGTTCCTTTGTCTACTGAAATCGCCAGCCAAAGCGCCTCCGGCAACACTGGGCAAATAGCAGCACCTGTAGGTATACACGCACCATTGTTTTTCCGTACCAGTGTTTAATACGTGTTTGCACCACAGCCCGAGCAGGCAATAGACCCCACTTCAGGCTCGTTAACCAGAAATTTTCTTGGAGATTTCAGATACACTCAAGATAAAAATAATTCTTCGCGTATCAGTGAAGTACAATTTCACTATCTCGAATACACGACTTTTATCGCGACGTGACGCTTGGTAAGCGAAATAAGAAAATGCGCGTGGAGACGGCATCGTGAGATTCCCGCCCCGAAAAGCGTGACGTAGTAAAATTTGAAGCCGTCTACTCGGTTCTGCCTAGCTTCTACTCAATAAAATGAAGTACGTTGTCATCTGTGGGTGTCACAGACCTAGCAATCTAAGTAGCCATGAATTTATTCGAGACAATGCCAAGAAATTACGGAAAATACATTTTGTAATTTGTCCTGTTCTGCGCGGAGATTTACAAGCGAAACATAAAAACGAAACTTCAACTTTCACTTTCTCCGCGAATAAGGAACTTATGACAGTGAAAATTATGGAATGAAATTTCTCACAGTGCAGTTTATTAATCTAAAGCAAGTCATTGTTTCTCTTTAGTGTCCCTTTAGCTTTGTTAATACACTCCTCTAGCGTAGATCAGAGTATAAAACGCTTTCGCGAAAAACATCACGTTCGTCCGTTCGTTCGTCCATTCGTCTGTTAGTTCATTACTTCGTCCTTCCATCCATCCACTCGCGAGCTCGTTCGTTCGTTTGTTCGTTCATTCGTCCGTTCGTTCACCGGTGTACTCGGGACTCCGTGCCTGTACCTTTGTTTTAAAAACGCCGTTTTTTCTAAACGCCGGCACGCTCAGTCATCTATTTTGGCGGTTCTTATAGGGGAAGGAACAGAAATGAGGTGGAATTCAATGAAGGGGTTATAGTTGCAAGCATACGAGTAGCTCTGCACGGTATATTCCTTGCACGTTAGATATAGTGTGCGAGGGAGTCTGGAAAGAGTTTCCCGAGCTCCCGTTCTATCTATCTATCTATCTATCTATCTATCTATCTATCTATCTATCTATCTATCTATCTATCTATCTATCTATCTATCTATCTATCTATCTATCTATCTATCTATCTATCTATCTATCTATCTATCTATCTATCTATCTATCTATCTATCTATCTATCTATCTATCTATCTATCTATCTATCTATCTATCTATCTATCTATCTATCTATCGATCCGCCCACGACTGGGTGTTTTCCTGACCGCCTCCTTAACTTCGGGTAGGCTAAAATTAGAATGGGAGGGTAGGATGGCTTGGCAATTATGATTGTCTGTTCATGACATGAATAATGTGAAAAATCCAGTCGTGTACGACTTCAAAACCTTTCCTGCAGATTATTTTACTCCTAAAGAGCAAAAAAGATCGACAGCAGAAGAAGGTAACAACCAGGACAAGCGCTACTTGCAGCTGTACTTTATTGCAAAGCGCAAAGAATATATGCCTCTCACATGACATCACAATCATATCAGTCAACGCACTCATATCAGACAAGGTAACACAAAGCAGCAGGAAATTCACGTACAAAACTACGGGTCGGTAAATTTAATTACTCTAGTTCTTGTTTCGTTAATGCGATGGACGGCTTACTGCCACAACTTTGATTTTCTATCACCGCCACCTCAATAAAAGTATAATTGGAAGTTAGAACTTGTCCTCATTGTCTCCTACGTCCGCTGTCAATCTTTTATGCACTCTAGCTGTGAAATATGGAATAATGATTAGCCCTCTACCACACCTTGTTTCCTGCACACCCACGTGGCATATACCCGTATACCACTGACCGCAGTATGCGGGTGTGCGCCACAGGTGTTTTACAGTTTATACCTATCGACTAATGGTGAGAACATACACTATCACCATTCACCACTTGAATGTGACAGCGTTAAGAAACACCGACTTCCGCAGTTGTGACCCTACAATTGCGAAGAACATATGTTACGGTCCCAGCAAGAATTTAACCCAAGCATTCTGCGCGGCTAACAACCACAGAGTCACGCTATACTTCTCGGAACTGCTTTGGAAAAAGACCCTATGCTGGTGTAAACGTGGTGAAACGTGGATGGTGGCTGCAGTGCTGCCCATCTAATCTTATAAACATTATATATATTCCGATGACACAGGCTTCACGTCGGGCTAGCGTCAATTGGAGTGCAGCGCCATCCGCTGATGTTGGTCTACGTAGCAATCCCCGTGGCCGTCCTATAGCGAGCACAAGTGCCACATTTCAGCTTACCGCTTCTGGTTTTGGTAGCACCCATATGGCTCTCGGCATCGTTGCGCTTTTGTAAACAACTGGTTCTCTAAAGCTTGTGCACCTCTTCAACGTACATGTCTGTGCGTATAACATTTGTATATATGTTTAGCTATCATTTCGTAATGTTTCGCTCAACAAAAATATTGCATTACTGTAACCCTCCCTACACGTGCTTCGCATGACGTCAATTCGCAAGGCACATGGAATCTGCCGAATTTTTCGTCGACGCTTCCATAGTCTTCAGCAATATCCCAGCGTAGGTCGAAACATGTACGTGCTAATTTTCTGCACTTTACCGAGCATTTAGAAATATGTACTTCGACGCTACGGCACGAAGTTTTTTATTTGCACGTTTTGCCGAATAGACCCCGGAAAGATAAAGAGAAAAAAAATAAGTGGAAAGGCAGGGAGGTTAACCAGATCAGTGACCGGTTTGCTACTCTGCACTGGGGATAAGGGAAATTTACATGATAAGCAACGCCTCACAGAGATGAAAGTCGCTGATTCATAAAGCACAGCAATATTCTGAGTGCTTTTTTTGCCAGTTGGCATAGCCGACCAGTGTATAGTTTTGAGAGATACTGCCAATTATTCAGCACTTCTTTTAGATAACGCCGCCAAAATATATATAAAGGCATGAGGCTGTGCGCTTCTATCCCATCAGAAGGCGGTGTAGCAAAAATCAGGTTCACGTTCTCTGTATGCCCCAAAAAATAAACGGGAGGGGTGAACAGGGCTTGAACTTTGCCGAATCGCGATATGATAAAATAATAATAATAATACAAACAACAGCTCACCGCGTTGTAGAGACACAAATAATGTCTGCCACAGATGTTCGCTTCCTAATTTTCTGCTTGGAGCACCCTCTTTAAGTTTACTACGAATCTATGTAGAAGTGGCATTTGGGTTCTCCGAGCATTTCATATAAGAAGAAAGAAAGATTGAGGTGACATATTTCATTGAATTTCCATTACAGCGTCCATGAAAACGCTTTCAAATTCTATCGAAGCTCCTTTTCTCATATTAAGTTGGTAAGCTTTTAGAGGAATCTGGTCGAGACAGAAAAAAAAGAAAACAAGGAGTACGTTTAGACTTCCTCTCGTGCAACAGTGAAAAGGTCCAGTTTCTTACTTACGCTCCGTAAGAGCGCAAACCAGATGTCCGGTCTTGTGTAAGCTGTCCGAATCAGAGAGCCATGCTCGAAGAAGTTTAATATCGGCACATTTGTCTTCACCCCCCGCTGAGACGGAAATAATTGACTTTCTGTAACGCAGTCATTCGTGGGAATTCCTTGAGCGACGGCAACAGCTCAATAAATGTAATGAAGTGGAAATGCACGTTCGTCCGGCCCAGTGGTAATGGAAAAGCAATACAAAAAACACTATTGGTCTTATGCTTGCGAAATGTATTGTTCCCATGAATTCCTAGGGTCCTGTGTTCATTAAACCTATGCTTTGAGAAAAAAACCAAACTAACGTTTTACAATGGCGTCCACTCGTACATCCATTAACCCAGTGCGTGAGCTAATAGGCTTCATTCGTGCACTTTCCTGCAAAGGCAAAACGCTCACTTCGTTCAATGTAGTTCTTGACATTAAAGGTATTCGTGCAACTCATTTGCAATATTCAGTGCCCACGTACTTCGAGGGGCCCATTATTTAGGCTACGTGTTGCGATTTTTCGTCCTGCTATATATTGCACTTACATTCAATAACGGAAATCCAGGAAAATCGCAAGGGAGGACGTCATTGCCATATTGTTTTTATAAGCGTCTTACTTCTGACATTATCTACATTTGAATACGGCTTCGGAACAAGATTTTGAAAAATGCGCATTGCTTTTTTATAAAAGATGACGATAGTCCATCAGTCCAATTCATACATCATTGCGAATAGCTTCTGCCATATCGTCGCAATCAATGAATAACGTTACACTACCGGGAATTCCTTATTTATTTTATATTCCAAGGTCCAAAGGAAGGCATAACTTGAAGCACGGCTACCCGTAGCCTTTTGCACAGTTCATGCTGTAGAGTTGCATTTGAAACGAACAGCAACTTTCACTGCTGTTACTCCCTTTCTGCTTCTTGAATGGCCTTCAGATTCTTGAGTTGGTTTTGCCGAAAGTTCGTCACACTTGACTGTCAAGCAATTCAAATCTGACATTTTAAAGGTTAATTTCAACAATACCTTGATTCGGGTGAGTTTTTTCATCATTATGGGATACTTAAATAGCACACGTTACGAGGAGGAGACACATACAAAAGGAATGGTGCTTCACTTGCCACCGGTGTCTATTCGAAGCGAGAATCTGCATATACCAGCGCATCAAGCTCACAAGCACACATCTCGTGAGATCACCCGTGATATTCTTTCGCTCAATATTCTGTCTTGAAGTTTGAATTTAAATCAGTAGTGGATCAATGTGCGTCGGAAGAAAAGACGATTCATTATATTTTAAGACGAAAGACAGGCAGCTGCCACACTTATCGCCGGCTTCCTTCATCAAGTAGACCTCAACGAGAAATGCAAGAGCTGTCCAACGCAGCCTGATCACAAAGGAACGAGGAACTCTGACCTCTCCATGGTTCACGACAATGGCTACATCCTATTGATTGATTGATATGTGGGGTTTAACGTCCCAAAACCACTTCATGATTATGAGAGACGCCGTAGTGGAGGGCTCCGGAAATTTCGACCACCTGGGGTTCTTTAACGTGCACCCAAATCTGAGCACTACTCCCACGGCGTGTCGGTGGCACGTAAGGAAAAAAATATCTACAAATATTCACGAGGTGAATAATGATGATGGGGTGAAGCAGTGTGCATTAGATCATGAATCGTAACCTTCTATTTTGTGCTGATTAACAGCCTTTTATTTTGTTCTTGTTAACCTCTTGCTCTGTCATACGCTTTGATTCATGGATGGCTAAATGTCGATGTTATTCGGCTGTTGTGGCCTTTCATTTTGTTTGGTCTGGTTAAGTCTTTTGAAAGTCCTTTTTTTTTTTACACATGTTTCAGTTTCTAGAAATTATGTTGATGCCGGGCAGCGGTTTATGGACGGAGGGACACTGTACTGTGCTTTACCCTAAAAAAAAATGATGAGACGTGCCAACATCATTCAACGCAGTGTTGAAGGTCGACGGAAGTGACGTAATGTTTAAGCTTAGGGAATGGGACAAGCAGAGGAGCAGACAGAAAGCAACCGTTGCCATGTGCGCCCGAGATATGATCCATGAAAGCACCGTTCACCTTGTGATCGCTCTTTTCTCTCCCCCGGTACCCCTAAGCCCGAAGTAATAAACTTGGCGCACGCTGTACGCTTTGTATGCAGGGTGTGTTCGCCTTGCTGTTCAGTGGCAGAACATCTCGCCGTTGCTCGCTGTGATTTCTCGGAAGAGCTATTTCGATGGAAATCGCGGCATTCGTGAGAGACCAGGACATGCTGGCACTTATTCTAATAAAGAAGCATCTAAGTCGAGTCACACTGTGTCACGGATTTTGACATCAACGTGTCCGTCGTGCATTCCGTGAACTCACGACGTCAGGCTTATTCGCTGTTGCCAACAGTCTTTTCTTTTCGTCACTCAATTTCATTATCTGTGCTCAACGGTCGTATGCGTACGTCCGCTCGTGCAGTCTAAAACAAAGATAGGTGTGAAATGTAACATCCGGTTGTTACCGCACAGTGGGTGACCTGCCGGAAAGCGCGCAACATGTGAACAATGCTAAGGTTCAGAACATGACCAGCCTGTACGCACTCGTACAGCGAAAAGGCAGAATTGGTCAGGCTCGCTCGATGCAAGACTCTGCTTAGAAAAAAAATCATGCCCGTGGTGAACACACAGGAGTTGGCTGCAGCTGGCCACACATGGAGGAAGGGCCATGGATAGGCGCGTGGCCTGTTTAAGCGAAGCTTGCTGCGGGTTACAGAATTCGAAGGCAGCGTTGTAGGCGAAAAACTGGGCGCCTGGCAAATGTTTAGAAATGCGAGTGTACACGAATGCGGGCTTCAAAGTGCGCCGGACATATGCGTCTTTAGATGCGCCAGTTTCCCAATTGCGACTTACCACTCAATTATGGGTATGTCGGTGATCGGCCGTTTCGGATACGGCAATCTGGTCTTTTGTCGATGCGACTTGTCGTTTAACGTCAGCACTTTTTATTGTTGCCAGAATACGGACGCATGCCTGTCGTTGATGTCGGCAGCAACTGGAGTGTTGCGCTGCTATTCACGCAGATGGAGGTCCAATACCTAGCATGGAGGTATTCCTGCATGTCGGTGGGAGACAACTATTATTCATCGAGAAACAATATAGTTGATTCAGCAGGATGCAGACGCTGAGCCAACCAAGCTTCTTTTCGGTAAATTAGATATGCTATGCATTCATTGGGATGTTGGTCGGTGTGTTTCAGTCGGTATGCACAGGCCCTGCGCAAGCGGGATGGGTGGTGACGGGGAACACAACCATCTATATCGAGAGGATCGAGTCAACTCGGCCTAATACGTTCGCCCAGTAGGACTACGTCTGTCGTTGCGGGAAGGTTTTTGATTATAAAGGCGGCCGAGAACCCTGATATTGCATTCCACGAACTGCTTACTTAACTTGAACTCACCGAGGACGTCTGGTGAACCAGTTGCCGCAGGTCTGCGCTCCGCAATATGCACCGCTATAGCACGCGAGCTTCAAAGATGCAAAAAACCACGCGACGCGAGAAATAACCGAAGTGTTTGCTGTCAGCGTAAATAAAAGCACTTGCGTCCAAGTTCCTTCTATTTCTCAGTCACAGAAGAGATTGAATATTTGAAGGCATGTTTTGCACATGCATTCTGATGACCTGGCAAGTGCGCGAAGAAGAGCTTTGGGAGTGTGATGTCCTGCGCACGTGCCTCTCCAACGCTTTCCGGATTTCGTATATTGCATTGCAGTGAACTCAGTTGATGTCTAGCGCCCGTTCTACTTATGTGTCCACTTTTGCGCCCGCTTCTGTATTTATTTGAGCCACCGAAGTAAATTCCAGTTACTACACCTTTGCTTGTGCAATACAGTTACTAAACCTTTACCATGCGCAAAGCGGCGAAAGAAATGCAAGCCATTGCTAAAAGCACGTTATCGCTTCATTTTCAGCCTTCTATTCTTCTTCTTCTTTTTTTTAGCACACAACCAACAGTGAGGAAACAGGGGGAGGGTGCAATGATATTCACACCTTCCGCCCTTCCTAATGAAATACCATTAGCGCGCATGTTGCCGTGTTATATGTGATATGTATTCTCTCCTCACAGAAATTTAAATTTACACTTCGTGAAATGCTTGATCAATTTTTCCAATTAAAGTAATGATTGCCCGTTTTTACGCGTGTAATTCGCAGGCATACCTGCATTCCGGCACACAGCACGAAATCTATATCCGATGTATCCGGGTACGTACCGGCAACTTGTGGACAACACCGGGGTCAGCTGCGTAATAACGGCACAACTTGTCCAATCTACTAGTACTAAACGTACACCTGTGGTCTATATAGCACTTGTGGAGTCTTTGGAAATATCGCGGAAATTAGGGAAGCTCTTCACAAAGTGGGAATTCCAACTTTCGCGATTTTCTATAAGGAGCTAATAAGCGCGGCAAACGTGTAACGAAAAGACACATACACAAGAAAGCTAGATGGTGACGCGACGCGCGATGTCGCCATGTTTTCAATCCTCACAACCGAAGGTGGGGGGGGGGGGGGAGGCAAGGGGTAGGGAAATGGTGGCTAAATCTATCAAGAATATTACAATCGTGCTGATTTGATACGGTGAAATCTTGCAAAGGAGCATTTAGAGAGCGTATCTTCTCTTTAGACTTTCGAATTATTAGTTTTTCTTTCACCTTACACAATGCCTTAAGGAGCACATGACGTTGTAGTCAAAACATTTGAATTATACAAACGGAATTTTGCAGGGATTTTTGCAACCTGCCCTTTAATAATATTAGGCCGCGAACCATTGTGCATGCGCTTGTCACTGACTTTAGAAATGTACCTTGTGCTTACGCAAGGCTTTTTCAGTTGACATATTATAGAAACGGGAATTATAATTACACAATGCTACGGCCAAATTTGATATCGCAAGCAGTAGTGACACGCTTATACAAGCTATATGTCAGCTGCTGAGGCGTTGCGTTGTTAAACTAGACGCTACGAGTTCTACTCCCAGCTGCGGTGGCCGCATTTATGGAAGCGACATGAAAATAGGACCGGTGGTAAGTGAGCAATCAAGAGCCGCATGTTCTCCAAGTTAATGCACAGTCCCACAAGACTGTGTGTGTCCTATACATGCCGTGGTTTTGGCAGGTGTCATTATCTTTTGTTTTAGGATCAACTCCGGTGTAGCTATAAGGGACATCAATTGCAAATATTAACTGGACGGGGACTTTTGAAATGGCGTTCCAGAAACATTTTAGGGCTTGTTTCGCACCGAGTAAATGCTTTAGCTTGGATTTCAAGCTTGATTTAATGATCCTTATATCGTACGCACAATTCAACAACCGCATGACGTAGCACTCGCGAGTTTCGCAATGCTCGCTCCTTACTGGCCAACAGCCGAGCCTTCCAAAAACGAAACTTTATTCCGTCGCTATCAAGCGTGGCTTCAAGTTTTTCTCAAGCGAATATAAATGAGAAACTTAAGTTTGCGTTTTGCCGCATCTTGTTATATAATGAAATCTATTCAACTGTGACTCGGTTGTAGGCAAGGGCAAGCAAGCATGCATGTTGACAGATTTTTATTCGTTTCGTACAAACTAAAGGTCGGTTTAAATAGATTAACAGCTAAAAAAAAACATGACAGCGCTTCCGCCCGAGGACGCATCCAAATATTGAAGCAGATGCTAGAATACGGCTCGAAATTTTCCTTTTACAAATCTTTTAAAATATTTTAGGAATAATTATAATGTAGCATGTTATCTATAGCGAATGCACGGGTGCTGTTATGCTTCGCCTCTGTATTCAATCAAGCAAACAAACAAATAAGACGTGTGTCAAACACACACACAACTTATCAATATATTGAATAGCCCATGAAAATTATGAGATATAGCTTACTCACCATGCTCAGTTAACCCAGCTTCACTCTTTTGGGCAGCCATAGAATGATAAAGCCATATTTCCAGAATGCATATTATGCTAAGCTTCGGCGCGTGGAAAATTATGAGCCAGAACTGATGTCCGATTTATCGTTTCCAATGTCCGTCATAGTGCAGAAAGGCGCATTTACGAACGCCTTGTGAATTCGTACTCTGTATTGCACTTAAAGGAAAAAAAAGAGTCAGAAAGAGGGCATCACACGATGATTCTCTTCGGGTACTCACTCGACTCTTTTGGGAAGGTACACGCAGAACAAAAAAGTTGCCATTTTTAGAGCATTCATAAAACTCTCGTGAAACGTGTTTAAGTTGGCTTCCGTTTTGAAGGCGCCGCTTATACGTCATAAACATTGACCATTTGCTGTTCGACGGGCCCGTTGCCTTACTTGGCTCACCTCGGCGACGGCTGGGCAACTCCCCTTGTCTCTCCGCCTTTTGCAATGCCTTGCGTTGGTTGCGTTGGTCGCGTGTCTTGCAGTTTTGTGTTGGAGCGAACATGCGCGTCTTCGGTGTTTATCACGACAGGCTCCGTGCTTGAACTGACGCTGCGAGCACGGACAACGTGCGCCTGATAACGGTGAGTGTAGTGCTGCAGGCGCCCTGCTACAGTAGTGTAGCCTGCGAGTTTTGCAGACACGTAGCGCCACCTGTCGGCGTTGTTTTTGGGTAGTGCAAAGCCAGAATCTCTTGCACAGTTTGCTGCGCTACCAGGTGCAACAAGCGCGCGCGAAAGAACGTTTCAGCTAAATATTAGGCGTGTTTGGGCATCGAATACTAAGCTAACCGAACGCTAGGATACTTACGCCGCAACTTTTCTCGCGCTCCGCTGTCCCTCAAAATTCTATTATACCGATCACTAATTCGCCCGAAGCTTGAGTACGCGTCCGCTATATGGGATCCCGTGCAGCAAAATTTAATTAACGCGTTAGAATCTGTTCAGAACCGCTCAGTTCGGTTCATTTTTTCTAATAATTCCCGTACTGCTAGCATATCAGAAATGAAATCTAACCTCGACCTACCCAATTTAACTGTCCGGAGGAAACTGGCGCGACTGCATTTTTTTCATAAGATATTTTTTCACAATCCATCAATGAAGCGAGACCTCATTTCACAACCGTCATACCACTCATCTCGCATTGATCATCAGCATAAGGTTGCCATTCCGTTTTGCCGCACCAAATTCTTTTCAGCAGCCTTCTTACCAAAAACAGCCGCCGATTGGAACCACCTTCCCTCTTCCGTTGTATCAATAACAGACCCTTTGTTATTCAAGACTGCAATTTCTCAGCAATGCTTGTAACTATACGCAGTTTCCACTATCTATCTTTGTCTTGTATGTGCTTGAATTCTTATACATTTTTAGTTGACTTATGTTGCCTTCCTGATTTGCGCATCTGATACTTGTTTCTTTATTTTGTCTTTTTTTCTTGTGTGTTATATATGTTGTACCCACCCCCTCTGTAATGCCCTACGGGCCCTGAGGGTATTCTAATAAATAAATAAATAAATAAATAGAGCTACGAATTTCTGTCCGCTGCACAAACGTGTCACCAAACCGCCATGACTGTGCCTGCTTGTTCCCTCTATAGCTCGACGGTGAACACAAGGGCAGACGTAACAACTCCGCGCTCTACGAAGAAATACCTCAATCGACGCTGCTGTTGCGTTGTAAACTACCACGAGTGGAAAGGACTTCAGTTTTACTGAGTTCAGTAGCTGTCTCGAAGTAGACTGGTGAGAGCAGTGAATATGTGCGATTGCGAACAAGCAGGGTAAGCGAATCACTCGCCTTCTCCACAGCCGCTAGCATGAGAAAGTGTAAAAAAGTAGGTCTCCTGTTATTGTTTTGAGCAGCCTTCACGAAAAGCCGTGATAGCTTTGATTATGAAGCTAAACTTCATAATCACCGGCGGGCACCCTGACTGCTGCACGGGCACCCTGACTGTTGCAGTATCCTGTTGCACGGTGGGCACCCTGACTGCGGTGCCCGCCATGCAGCAGGATACTGGCAACGCCCGCAATAGGCATCGCACACACCGCGACCACCGAAAATTTGAAGTGGCCGATACCACACAGCCTCGCGCACGTAGGCTTTGAAGTCTCTAACTTCCGGCTTGAACTATCAAATGCGAACACGTACGTCATACAGGTAAATCGCAAAGACAGTGTGCGGCACCTCACTGAGAGTCAGTGCATGCTGTACACGTACTGCAGTGAAAGACTGCTTCACCACGGTCATATATTCTTACGAAAACGCCATCTAACTCGCGGTTTCGCAATCATATAAAGACTAAACGTAGATTTTACAAACTTTCTGCTACTGTGCGTGCACTCACATCGTTTTCTCGCCGTGTGTCAAAAAGCTCGACACGTTGACAACAGAACAACTGCTGCGTAAAACCAGTTCTATATCAGTTGGCAGGAAGAAAAAAAAAACGTGGGAGATTGAAACAGCCAATATTGCGCAGCAGGTATCGACACTGAAGTCGAGAGAGCCTCCCCTGAAATAGAATATAACTTTTTATCTGCTTGCCTTTCTGCCCGTCTATTGCGTTTCAAAGTCCTCGTTTGACAGCAGCGATATATTGCAGCTGACGTAGATTTAACCCTACCTGCAAGGTTTGGGCACTGCTTTCTACCTCATATACTTCTTATCCTTCGCGCTCATTTACCATGGTGCTTCAGGTGTCGCAGTTTCTGTTGTTGAGGGCCAGGGTTCTGGACTGATGGCAGGGCGTAGCGGCAGCGTTAGAATTGTGTGGAACTTTGCCGTATTGATTTCTTGCACTTTATGAGGTGCATGTCAATCTCGCAGTGATAAGGATATCTCGCAAGCCCGTCAGTCGAGTTTCATGCTTTCAGATTGCTCTACATCAAACAGAGCGCGTTTCTTCGTTTCTTCTGGTCGTAAAACCACTTACTCTCCTGGGTGAAGGACGTTTCTGGAATGGATTAGAAAAAATGATACATCTTAAAGAGCGTGCTCAGTAGACAGCCTTTTTTTGGACAGGACCACGGACAATGCGTATGGAAGTGTCTCGCATTTTTTTCTCACTTCTCTACGAGAGACTACAGGACTGTGCGATACACGGTGAAATATGCGACGTGCGAAGAGACAGTCGGCCCCGCCAGACAGACCCCGCCTTTAGGAAAGTTACCAGTACGACCAATGCCAACGCTTATCCTATCTGTTGTATTTTTCTTTATTTTAATGAAACAGAACGGATCCATGCACGGTGGACCAGGGGTTATGCTTCTTTTAGTTCACGGCCAGTGGACGTCGACGAATTCCTTGTGATTCAGTGCATAAGGTATGTAGTCAAGATTGCCTTCTGCAAATCGAGATTTCTTGCGTTTCTTCAGTGAATCTTATCGCAGTGCCACTACCTGAAAGCTGAAAAATAAAGGAGTATGTGCGTTAGCTTTTTTTTTTTTTCAAACACACCTGATTTGCGAGATATAAGACCTTTATTTAAAAAGACAGTTTAACTCTACTTTGTGTTCCATGGCTCTCTGGTGAAAGTGTAATGATCTCGAAAGTGACAATTCAACACTCACAAAAAATGCAAAAGGCTTCCTCTTTTTCTTCTTATTAATGCGTATAAGACCTAAGCAGTCAGACGAAACGGCACTTGCAAGCGACTGCGTATTCGCCCAAATAACTACTGGAAGTTGAAGCATTCGGTTGGGACTCATCGTACAGAATGAAGTAATCAGTGTATACACACGCGCGCAGCAGAAAGTGAACAGACGATTTGCCTCTTCTCAACAGATAACAACGGAGCTGCTCTGTTGTCTACGTATGTCGCATGTCTATGTCGAGCTCGTAAGGCCTCATACTGTTCTCTACTTCTCAACGCACAGCATACTAGTTGGTATTCACCGAAGAACACGACGTAGCCGCAACTCGATTAGACAGCTCTAGCTAGAGGGCAAAGGAGCAGTGCAAATCTGCTCCCCCGCGTGCGGCGCGAAGCGATGCTTCTCCTACTTGCGAAACTGCGTTCACCCTTAGGTGGGAAACTCCTGCAGTTCCGTAACAGAGAAAACAGCCCGCTTGCCAAAGAGAAGTGTTGACGTTAAAAGTTATCTTAACTTAGAAAGTTATCTCCTATAGTTCCAGCATGTGCGGATCAAGAGAGTGGCTCGTGCACCAGTAACTCTAATGTCTCCTTATCACGTGTGATAAGGAGACAGCTGCTGTTTGACGTGCACTGCTGTTAACATTTAAAAAAAAAAAAGAAAGAAGCGGTGGAAATGGAAGGCAACGCAATGTTAACCAACGCAACAAGCCTCGTGCCATGTCATAATTACTTCTAAATTCATTTTATAATTTCCGGGAAATAACAATAAAATTTGGGGTTTAACGCCCAAAAACCAGGGAAGGTGTATGAGACGCCGTTGTGGAGAGCTCCGGAAATTTCGATCACCTGATAATCTTTAATGTCCACTCAAATCTAAGCGCACGGACACCGAACATTATCGCCTCTACCGAAAATGCAGCCGCCGCAGCCGGGATTCGATCCCGCAACCTTCGGGTTAGCAGTCGAGCATCATAACCATTATTTGACTACCACTGCGGATCTTTGGGTAATAATGTTAGCTTAAACATTCGAGATAAATTTCTATTACCCGGTTACTTTTGTGTGACGGGAAAGCAAAGCGCACAAGCTTCATGAATATTCTTGCCGTTGGTTCGTGGAGGGACGTTTTTTACGGTTTATATGTACTTTTCGTACCCCTAACGGAAGTTGGTAACGTTCAGTTATTATTTATTATTCAGTATTAACGATTCATACTTAGTACGCAGCATTGTGACCTCTGCCACGTTGCGAGAGTTTTCGACGAGCAGCATAGCGAGACCATCGTAGACGATGCCTTTCGTAACCTTTCTGATCTCCACAGAGACCGACATGGCTGCTCGCAGAAGTCGGGGATGTCTTCTACATAAATTGAGAAAAGTCACTGGTCTGCTGGTGAATCTCTCGTGGGATTTGCGAAAAAAGTTTGGCAGATCTCACGTAACTTGGGAATAGATGTTATAGAAACATGCGCATGCAAGCTGACTGTGTTGTAACTTTCGTTGAGCTTAACGTTACGAAGTTGCGCTTAATATGCGTACACAATCACGCACAGGCTTACGTAAAACAGCCGCATATGTTTTATATCACAAGTTGTTTACAGTTGCGAAACGATGCCAATGGCAGCATGGATATTAGGACACCAAAAAAGGTAAGCCTATATAAAGCGCTTCTGCTCGCGAGGATCGTAGCCCTGGACACTGCTATACACAAATAATCTTTAGCGGATGACACATCACTGCAATTGATGTTAACATGCGGCGTGCCGGCTGTATTGTAGGAGTACATACGTAATGTTTATAAAATTGGAAAGCCAGCACTGCAACCCCAATGAGCGTTCCACGAACTATATGAGCCTATTTGAAAGGTAGTTCCGAGACCTGGCGTGGCTCTATGCTAGAGTACATGCTTTCCACGCAGAATGCTAGAGTTTGATGCCTGCTGGGGGAATAACATTTATTACTTGCATTTGTCCGGTCAACGCTGCCGATGTCCGATTTTTTTTTCTAACGATCAAACGTTAAAATTATCCGTGTGTATTCTCGTCATTTCTGGGTAGACATAATATGTCACACACTTGTGGCACATACTTGCACATCAGTGGCACATGCCCGCCCCCGGGCATGTGCCCCTAATTTTCCGCAAGGATATGACGACGTTCGCGATGGCATTGTGAAATTATTCATGTCATGATTAGCTATGAGTATTCGTCAAACCATTTCACCCTCACCAATGCCTCCCCCACATACTAATTTTGGTTGACCCTCAGTTAAGGGGTGATCATGAGATCACCAAGACTTAAATTAGATAGATAGATAGATAGATAGATAGATAGATAGATAGATAGATAGATAGATAGATAGATAGATAGATAGATAGATAGATAGATAGATAGATAGATAGATAGATAGATAGATAGATAGATAGATAGATAGATAGATAGATAGATAGATAGATAGATAGATATAGATAGATAGATAGATCGCCCTTGCAAAAAACTGCCATTTTTGTGGTTTTCAAGAATCAGCGATAGCAAGGTCGAGAGCAAACCAAAGCCCCCGAAACAGACATTCACCAGCCCTGTTCCGTTCGTTTTTGCACCATGTAATTTATAGAGACTTTCAACATACATGGAGACCACGATCGAATAAGCTTTTGATGTGCATGCAGATAAAGGAAACCTTTACATGGCGTTGAAGTTCAATGGAATTCAGCAAGAAGCTTCAAGTTCCCTAATTTGAAGAATCCCTGCATGCAGTCACGTAAACGAACTTAGCAGTCACGTTTTTACAAAATACATCAAAGGCATCACGGGTACGCTTTTACAATATTCATATAAATACTAAATCTTGATATAGATACAAAAACTGGAAATTACTCAGTTAGGACGCAGAACGAAGCTTTAGAAAAGAGGTCAGCGTTTTTTCGCGAGTATCTTTGAACGAATCAATGGCGGTAGCGTCGCTCAAGCGCCGGTTTTTTTTTTTTTTTTTTTTTACTGAAGTACACCAAGCTAAACTGAGTTTCCTTGCTGGCGCTGGAATAGCAGCGCCAATATTGGAGGAAAATTGCGGGCAGGCGCAGTGTATAAGAAAAAGAGAACACACCTGACAGAGTAAGCAAGTACGGTGCTTGTAACTCAATCGATCGACCACGCTGCGAATGGTTTGTTTAGGACAGAAGAGCTACCGTTTTCTTTTGCGTGTTTGGTCATTTGAACGCACAGATGCGGAGCAAAAAACCGGTGTGCTTTCTTGTCGAAACGGAAAATAAAGAAAATAGAGAGTAGACAGATAGAGAAGGATATTTTTCCCCTTACATTTAAAGCACTTCAACACAATGCCCACTGAAGAAGTATAATAATCAAAAGTGTTATTTTTAGAGATCGTAAGCTTAATGTATTCAGGGGGGGGGGGGAGGAATAGGCGAAGTTTCACCGCAAAGACCCCCTTCCCCATTTTGCCGACTCCTCCTAAAGGTGACGATGGCTTGCGATCAGAATGCATTGCATAGACGAAGTCCTCATTCCTTCAGCCTGCGCTCACACCTATGCTCAGAACAAGAAAGCACTAAACTGAATTTGTATATTGAAGGTAAGTAACGCCGCTTGTTAGAATATATTCGTTGGCGCGAGAGTTCCTTATCCATTTTTTGTAGGCAGCCAATCGAGGGATGCAGTTCATTCCTATGGTACATGTGGCCAGCGTAGCAGCGCCTGCTTAATCTGGTGGATACAGAATGATAGATTGAAAGCCCAAACAAACTGTGGATGCAGTCGGCATAACCTTCAAACTCTATCTGTATAGCTGAAAGGAAAACTGATGCTTTGAATTGCCGTGACTGCCTTTGAGCGTTTAGATTTTTTTTGTTCATTCAGTAGGTCCTGTCTGGGCCTCTAAAGTTTGGAGAATTCAAGCACATATTCTGTTCCGTTCTGTTTTAACTGTTTCGCTGTGGAGAGGTAGAGGTGCCTGTTACCTCGGCTACTCCATATGACAAAGTTCTGCAGCGAAAAATAAAATAATAATACAGAACGGTACCCGAAAATTAACAATACGGAAAAGAAAAGAAAACATAATAGCACACTGAAACCAGTTCGAATATCATGCCAATAGTTTTCTTCGCGCTGTTCACACAGTCATAAACTACTTACACGCACACCTTACTAATCTAATGTCAGTATATACATGACCACATTTTATATAATACCCATCTCTGGCTGTCAGTCATAGACGCTTGTCCAGTCCGGTCTCCACTAAAAAGTCTGTCAGGAAGATTATTGCCTTTTTCTGGAGGTGCATCTCAGGCCCTGGTCCAAGTAGTTTCTTTATTGTCAAACTTTAAGTATTATATAATTCGTTACATATACGTTTAGACAAGCAGTTGGTTAAGCACACAGACAACCTGTATGCATTTAAAACTAAGTAACAGAACATGTAAAAGGCTGCTTTCAGGCGAATAAACGTAATGGTGAGTTTCACAGACTTTTGAAATTTTTTTTTCAATTGATGTTAATTTGTTCCGAGAAAGCATGTCTAAAAACTGAAGGAGAGTAAGGCATGAAAACACATTTATGACTTTTGTGTACGAATACATCGCTCTCGCAAATGCTTGTATATACCATTATAAATTATTGATAATAATAATAATAATAATAATAATAATAATAATAAACCTTATTATACACAATTACAAGAAGTAGAGAGAAACAGGCCTGTGTATAGATTATCAAAATATATTATTGTTAAATGTGTGGCCATCCTTAATCGAACTGGCCAATCAAAACTCAAGTATGTCATGTTTTAAAAACAAGTAATGCAACTGTTCCTGCCTCTTCGAAATACACAAGTGTATTGAAATGAACGTAAAAATTATGTAGTTTTGTATATTTGTATAACTTCGATATTTGTTAAACCCAAACAATGTAAACTTTGAAATATTTTTGTCCTAATGTGTTTTTACTGTTAATTTTTGTTTATAGAAGCTGTGCAATCAGCAGTGTACTTAGTTTCTTTCTGGTTTCTCTATGCTTCTTTTTATGGAGCATTATACTTATATTCTCTGGTTTTACTCATGGCTGTACGACGTGTGAGTCTATAGGGTGAAGGTCTCATCAGGAGGCCTATGGGTCTCCTTTTGTCTTGCCTCGTGGACATATTTTATGTTGTATGTAACTATGTCATGTCGTATGAACTATTCTATTCTATTCTAAGTCTTCAAGGGCTTGTGTGGCTAGGCCCAGCAGAGTCGGTTACAGCGTTGTGGTTACATTGTCACAAAATTATTATTTTTTATTTTCGTCAACGAACAGACAAACATTTAACCCAATTGCTTGCTTACTGGCAGTAAATAAAAGGAGGAAAATAATAGGGTTAGGAGCATAAGATACAAGCAGACCAAACCAAGTTTCGCAGCTCAGAGAATAATTTCTTTATTAGTTGTTTTTTTTTTTTCACATGCCGAGAAAAACTCCTCATATAGTTCATTGAAAATTTTAGGTATATAAACACTTCTGAACGCTTCTCCATAAGTGGTATTAAACTGCGGTTGCGTCAAAAGTTTTTTGTTCCTCTCTCAGCGGTCGACGCGCAACATATGGCGCGCGACACATGGTGCGCGTCAGGGTGACAGTGTCGTCTTTCACGATCATTTCAGAAGGCGGGCCGTGGTCCTTCAGTTTTCTTGCCTAAAAAAAAAACTAGCCACAAATTTGATCAACAAATGGTCGTCTAAGAGGATTTTCTTGTGGGCGTTCTTATACTGAAACTCGCAGGAGACAATGACAAGATGACAAAGACTGTGGATACCAAACGCGCGCGCACTTTAGCTATGAGCAAATAAAAAAAGGAAATCTTGATTTTCGTTCGCATCGAACGCAGTCACGGTTATGCTTGTCTGCACTCGTTTCTGCGACGCTTCTATTATAGAACGGGGGAGGGATAGAACGACCGTACACAAGGTAACCACGCCGGATAAGTGGAGGAGGTTAGAGTCCAACAGTTAAGACATGACAATTGCCACAGAATGGGTATAAAACGGAGGGAGGCCCAGTTCTGTCAATAGAACAGATACAAATGGCCTCCGGACGACGTAGATTGAATCTAAATGAAAGCGCTTGAGCCCGCAAACTTGAACTAGCTTGTTTTATGTCTGGCCTGCTCCAATACCAGCTGATAGTTTGGGAAAAATCGCCACCTAATGATGGATGGATGGATTGATATAACTGTACCCTTTGGATTGGGCGGTGGCTAACGCCACGAAGCCGTAATACTTAGTGAACCAAAAACTAGATTTATTTATTTTAGTTAAATAGTGAAGTTGTGGACTGGTACTTTACAGAGAAGGGTCTAATTTTCACTCGTCGCTTGACTTTAGTCACAATCAGATAACCTCCTTCTAGTCAATTATACCCGCTTAAAGCCTATTTTACCCTCCCTGTCACTAAACCCCAGTGCTTCGAAGAACCCTGCGTCATCATCCTGAAGTATAGGGTGAAGACCTTCACCCTGTAGTTTAGTAAGACTCGTCATATTGCGACACCACCTGGCGTCCACTGAATACATTACCAAAAATACTATGTTAAAGCCATCCCACTCCTCAACCTCAAGCTCTGAAAAACAATGGCTGCCAACAATAACGTCCATGTTAACAATTCTGCATTTCTTCATGCGTTGAAAACATTCCTGGGTTCTCTCAGCTCGCGTGTTGGCTGTTTCCTTCCTCGCATTCTTTCGTTAGATCCCTCCGCCATTTTATGATATGGAGCGCTTATAAAATAGCGCTCCTAAGTGGACCAATGAAATGCAGTGCAACGCTTACGTCATGGAGCGATCACTTTTCATGACGGTACGGAACGCTTGCTGCACGGGACTACTTCCCTTAGATGGATGCATACCTCTGCAGAAGCTCCGAACGGTAGCTTTAACTTCCCGGAAGATAAAAATGGTCCCCAATTGTAACCGTTTTATCGATGTCGTTCGTGCTTCATTCTTTGAAAAAAAAAATATGCGCTCAATAAATACCCATCAATAATGTTATGCCACGCTGATTGTACTTATAAGTACCAGGCGCGATGCGATAACGCAACAAAACACACTAGAGAGAGAGAGAAAGAGAGAGAGTGAAAAACGCGTGAAGACAGTTGTAACTTGTACAACAAAAAGAAGCTCCATATACGCCCTTTGAATTTAGAGCGCCGGCACAACCGCGCGAAACATCGCGCCTCGGACCTCGCTGCGTTAGAGACGGCAGAAACCGGTCCCCGAGAATACGTTTCCACGCCTTCGTAATGACATTTGCGATTCAGCGAGCAGCGGCTAACCCTTTTACTGTCGCTCTCGAGAAGAAAGCCGGAACCGGCGAGCGTCCGCGCGGGGATCTGGAACAGCGGCTCGGCTCCTCTTTAAACGGAGGGGACTGTGTGTCCGACACACGCACGCAAATAGCCGGCTCCGGTGATGGGGGGCTTCGCATACAGCGTAGACGGCGCAAGCTAACTCGGCAATCGCTTCGCCGCACGCACCGGCCAGTGGAGCGCGCTCGCTCCTGTGGCAGAGTAAATTATCCCTTTAATTACGCGGCCAGAGTGGGAAGTTAGCGCGTACCCGACACGCTAGAGACACGTCCGTCACTGTCGACCGGCGGCGAGGCCACTTCAGAAGAAGGGGCTGAAGTGTTTGCGGAAACCGCCGCCGCCGCTTCACTCACGTCGGTGTCACGGGCGAGCTTTGCGGGAACCTCGCCGCACTTTCTTCCCGACATCGGTGCCCTTAATTGCCATTTTTCTCGCGAAAGGGTGGCGAGATCCCCCCCCCCCCCCCCCTTGTTTTTTTTCCCTTGTTTTTCGCATTGGAACGCTCTTTTCTTAGTAGTTTTTTACCAAACAGTTTCCTCGCTCTGATTTATTCGCTTGTTTTGTAGTGACCGCGCGTAGCGGGGTTTGCGAAACAGAACAAAGCCAAAGCGCAAGCGGTACTCCTTGCGTGTTCACACAGGGACGTGGTTTCGGGAAAAGGGCAACGTATTTAATGGCTAGAAAAGTTAGTCGGTGCAGGCTTGTATATGTCTCTGTTGTTTACAGTAACGAAATCAGCTTGGTTCAGCAACTGACCAGGGAAATATCTTTCACGATTTTTTTGTTTTTAGTTTAGTAATAAAATGAAAAAGAAGTAGTAGCCAGACATAATTAGCAGCAAACCCTTCATAATTGTGCACTGCGAGGCATTGCGCTATAGAATAGCATTCTAGTTCATGTTGTTTCTTTAAAAAAAGCTGATAACTTTTGTGTGAACATGCGGCATTATACTTAAGCTTGAGTTTTCATTAGGTTTTTTCTTAATCTCTTTACTACATTTGATTTGTGTAGCATTTCGTCTGCTCTTCCAATGTACAATGAGTTCGTTTCACATCTCTATGTAGGTTTTTTTATGCTGTAATAATAATTACTTTTTATTAGCCCTCAACTGAATCATCCTTTGGCGTTTGTAAGCTAATATAAATGAATGAGTAAATAAATATTCAAAGATAAGAAGCCAATGACGCTTGTCAAGCGCCCACGCTGAAACACAAGTTTTTTTTTTGTTGTTGTTGTTGGCTTCAAAGGGCTGTATGGCTGACCGTTTTGCGCAAAATCTGTGGTGCCTACGTCAAGATGCAGGGCAAGAGAAAGAAAACAAACCGCACCTGTTCCTTCTTCGAGGAGATTGGAGATAGGGGCGTGTGAGCTGAAAGCTTTATTGTGGAAACAGCACGGGCGCTTAATCGATCCTGAAAATTGCGCTCATAATTCATGTCGCCAAAGTTGGAAACAGCGCAGGGGGACCTCTTCGCCTGTAGATTGTCCCGTGGGCACAGGTCACTCGACAGTTATTAACGAGTGCGCGGCCTCTATTACGTGACTCTTGCTCGACAAATGTCGTGAGCCGGTGCTATATATACCTACGCAATATCTCAGCATGGAGACTGCTAAAAATTGCATTGCCATTTTAGGTTTTCGTTTTTCTGCACATGTACAAACGGTCGCTGTAGTAGAATGGCTAATAAGACCTTCGACGCATTTCGTAGCACACTACAAGAAAGCGAGAGTTTGCTTGGAAACATAGCAGTACACACATTTTGTAGCCCACTACAAGAAGCCGTTCATGGATACTTGTTTTCTGCCTAGTTTTAAGATAGACTGTACTTAAAGCAGTATTAAGTATTCAGTAATACTGAGAAGTCAATGACCGGCAAGTTTGGAAATGTGGGGTAAGGGAGTCTGCGGCTAGGCCCATAGCCAGGAATATTTATCGGAGGGGGGGTGGGGGGCAGTTGTTGCAGGGCTTGAAAAAAACCTTATTCTTATTGTTTATTCTCGGTGGTGAAACACCCAGAGTCACTTTTAGCACTCGAGCGCATGGCCTGATAACATTATTCATTGGTTTTTTCCTTCAATTATCAACTTTTAGAAACGCATAGCTCAGTGGCATATTTTTCACCAGATGCATTTCATAGCAATATAAGAAGAATATAACTCGACTCCATAAGAGAAAGGAAAATTCACATATTAAATCTGTCAGGGGAACGCTTTCACAGAAATATTCCCAATACACACGCTGAAATTTTATTGAAGTGGTACTAAAGTGCAACAAATAATCAGTTCAGATCGATAAATTGTAGTCTCAAAGCTCTAATGTTGGTGTTTTTGCAATGGTATTTTTCTTAATAAAGGTGGGAATCGATGCTGAAGTATCGTTTCGAAAAATTTCGCGCTGAAATCTTTCTGCGTGACATCACAGATTTCGATAAAGTAATGTCTGGAGTACGTTTAACGTCCCAAATCCCTGATGTGAGTGTTAGTAATACTATATAGTGGAGCAGCTGCGGAACTTGTGACCATCCGGTGCTTTTTGTGGTGCACTGCCATCACGCAGCGCACCTGTCTCTATCATTAAGTCTTCATGAAAATGCGATTACCGCAATTGGTATCAAGGCGTCTTTTTTCGTAGATCGGCGACGCTGCAGCTGCACGAAATTTCCCGAAAGTTGGTATGCGGATCCTCTGGCCCGGTCGGATGACAACGAAATTCATTTTTAGTGTGTAGGAAGTACGTAATACTTGGTAGACCCCGTTGAAACGTGCCAATTCTAGGCGTTTGGTGCAGGAATTTTAAGATAGGGTCACCAACCACATTTCATTTTTCCGCGCTTTCCCACTTTCGAAGCATTCTCTCGTGGCATGAACAGAAGGTTTGGAATTGTTACAGGTTAATTTGTAAAAAAAAGAAAAAAAAATGATTTTTCTGCCTAATGCCCATATAGTGATGCTACTCTCAAAAAATTGGCTATAAGGAAATTTCTCCTCGCATATATAGGGCCGTGAAAAAAATATTGCGATGCTAGCGGTTTGTTAAATCGTGTAAAACATCATTGTGTAGAGCGGCATGGTCAAGTTAAGGAACTTAGATGCAAGGCGATTATTTCTTGAAAGATATTTTGAGTGAATGAACTCTGTTCAAAGTTAACCCTGCAGTTTTTTTTTCATTTTAGCTACATTAATTCACAGCGTAAGTTAGGTCACTGCCTTATTCGAGCTATTGTAACGACAGTACATTAGGGATGCTGCGTCTATATATACTGGGTGTGTTTTTTCCCCACAATACACATTTTTGTGCAAATTCTCTGACAGTCGCAATTAAATTTGAACATGGTAAAAAAAACAAATAGGACCAATTCGTTATTTACTCTTTTGAGCTATTGACTCGAAGATTGATGTTTATATCAGAAAGTTGTGCGTGCCCATTTACAACGTCGTGATTTTTCTTGATAAATCATGAAAGTGGCATGTAAGTTTGGATATTCACGATCGAGTAATAGGGGCGGCAACAAAATGACGTTCGGAGGAATGAAAACGCATCCTCTCTATCAAATGAGACTGGAGCTATAAACACGACTGTAGAAAATATTGAAATTTGAATCAAGATGCGCCGAAGCTAAGTATGACTAGAAGATCTGCAAGCATTTTGAAATGATCAAGTAAACTGCTTATTATAGATTAAGGCTGCAATCTGTTGTGATTGTCTGTTTCTTTTTTACAAAAAGGAGCTATATACGGTGCTTGTCGCTTTACGACCAGCATTACGTGCAAATTTATTCCGCGTTGTTGTCACAAAAATTAGTGCCAGATTTAGTGATGTTGTACGAGGGAATTTCGTATTTATGTCTAAATTCATAGGGCAATATATTCTACGTATATGTGACTGCATCTTAATTGAGTCAACTATAAAATATTGTTAATTGATGATGAATTTAATGTTACGTTTATGGCTCCATTGAAAGTGTTACGCAACATGACTTTAGGAGTAATTTGATGTATCTTTTTTTTCTGTGTCTGTGGTAATATTCACTAATTTTACTTTTTGTCAAGGGAGTGGTGATGCTATAACCGCCTACAGCATCTCCTATAAACAGTATTCATTTAAAAAAATTATTATAAGCCGCAGTCAAGGCAACAAACATGCATGCTACTGTGCCTGCTTATTTTCCAATGCATTAACCCGGCATTATTTCCGAATCATTAAAGCTACTGTATTGCGCTTGCTTTTACCCGTATTGAGCGGGCGATAGTACAGCAGACGTGTAGAGAAATTTCCGTGTACCAATGTGAGCTTTTTTTTTGTGCGTGGTTTAGATGGAATATGTAAAATTTATTTCGGCTTCCTTCGCTTGCGCTGTTTGAAAATAGTTTCAGAATGCTAAACAGCTTTCACTTTTAATGAAACGGCAGGGGTAAGGTATTGTAAGAGCTGACAAGGGATATCAGTTAGGGAGCCGGCAAACTGCCTGCACTTTTTAGGGACGAAGCCCCTTAGGGTGTGGGTCTGTCCTTTCTCCGTTGGTGTATGTAGCCACCTTGCAAACATCCCACTACACCCCATCACCGATCCACCACTTACTTCAGCGAAGATAGAGCCAATACTGTTGAGAAGTAGCCAATATAAAGTGCAAGATGGTCGTGTACTGGCATCCAGGTGTGCGTTAAAGAAGCACAGATTCTACCCTTGTTTCTATGTGACCGCTTTAGCTTTACCTTTGAAAACTGCCGACTACTTCATCCTAGCAAACATGCCGCTACGCCTAATCACCGATGCATCACTTCATCGACCATAAAGCCGTTATAATGAACGGGGAAAGGAAAGACGTATAGCTACCGCTTACGAATTGCAGAATTTCTTGTATAAATATATACAGTGTTTGTCACGTCTTTGATGATGTAGTGGGCAATATGCGCGGATAATTCACAGTTTAGCGATGAAACCCTCCAGCGCTTTACCCCACGCATCATCATTCACTCCGTAGATATGCTGTGATTTTTTGCTACCTAAATGTATGTAAAAGGAGGTTGGGTCCAATGCGTGACGCTGGCTACTGTCCTTTCCTTGCGCTATAGTTGTCGTTGCAGAGTAGAAAACAACCGCAAGTCTGTAAAAAAAGCACTTGGTACAACCCTGACGCACTCAATTCATTTTACTCAATGCAAAAATCTGCCCACGCGGCACAAATGTTGAAGAAGCACAAGTATTCTTACAAGGGACAATGCCCTACGAAGGTGATCGGCTGTGAGGATATTTTATCAAACATCTTTGCTTTGTGTGAACCAGTGAATTGCCTGCATTTTCGTGCGCTGTGTACGTATTTGTTTTGTACATATCGCCACATACAAGCACATAAATTAAAGGTGTACAGAATCTCAAGGCTTCACCTGATAATCCGCATTGAAAGACAGTTGAAAAGAAGAGAATTTCGCTTGAGCCACGTTCTCACGGCTACCTCTTGTTGCAGTTCAATAGGCGCTTTAATGTATGCTTATTTAGAGATTTCAAATCGAACGCCAGGTAAACAACTGTGTTTACTAGTGCAATGCATAAAATTACTGATTTACTTCAGGTGCCTATAACTACCTTCTGTTACTGGGCCAGCAGTGATTATCAAAAAAGATACAGCTGTGCAAAAAACAAAACAAATGACAGGAAGCTGTGGAAAGTAATTTATAGTGGATTATTGAACAAACCCACTCCGCAGCATGCTTCTGTGCAGCTCCGAAGAGCTGCACAGATGCCAGTGGTGTGACTATGTATGACTATCTGGCAGGTATAGACTGCGTTAGAGCAATAAATATGCGTCGTATTGTAGTATTGTTGAAATACGTCACTCTCGTTATCAGCATCCTTAATGAAACGATAATGAAACATCAGATACCTTGTGTGCCACCCTAAAACTGACGACGATTGTTATAGCTCGCGATCAGAATAACGACAAAGGAACAAGAAGACGAGCGCTAACTTGTCATACCAACTAGCCCAAAACGCCATGCCTCTAGATAAAACTCGTGCACGTTTTACTAACGTTTCAAGAGCAACTCTTTAGTTAAAATGCTCAAGAAGGAATGATCCTTCTTAATCTTTGCTGAGTGCTTTACGTTAACCACAGATGTTCTTGTAATCTTAGTTTAGTCGTCTCTCACTTACTTTAGTTTAATTAGTGTGTTTCGGCAGTTGCGTTTGTGATAAAGCAGTCGTTAATATGTAAGCAAATGGTTGAAATAAAGTGCATTCGCCAGTTACCAATTAAACATGTTGTTCCTATGTACACTTTTAGCGTTGCGCATTTCACCACTCACCGAAACGGTGTACACTTTCACCTGAAATCAGACCGACAGTCATGAAAAAACTTATGAATTGTATAAGTGGTCATATTTCAGTTTGATGCAGTATTTTTTCTGGAGAGTCGAGCTTGTAATATATTGTATTGCGTGGTCGCTTTAGGAAGTTTGTGCTGTTGCATTTCCATTCCCGTCTTTTATGTATGATTGATTCATATGTGGGGTTTAACGTCCCAAAACCACCATATGATTACGAGAGACGCCGTAGTGAAGGCCTCCGGAAATTTCGGCCACCCGGGGTTCTTTAACGTGCACCAAAATCTGAGCACACGGGCCTACAACATTTCCGCCTCCATCGAAAATGCAGCCGCCGCAGCCGGGATTTGAACCCGCGACGTGCGGGTCAGCAGCCGAGTACCTTAGCCACTAGACCACCGCGGTGGGGCTTTTATGTACTATTCACTCCACCCCAAGGCCTCATATGAGGGATGGCAGTGTTTATGCAAGGTATACATAAAAATGCACAAGAAGTATTCGTAGCAATTACGTTGATAGTCCTGATAATGTCTAAGTTTCATCCCGTTAAAATGCTAGTAAGCTATACAGGCCGCCAACCCGTTTGAGCACACACGTTCTGGTAATATTTATGTATTTATTTTTATCCCGGAATGCCATCGTGAACGTGCACCACAGCTTCGGCATTAAAGTTTGAAGCTTTCGAATTTCGGCCTTTTGAGAAAGCCCTGAAAATTTTATTTATTTATTTCTTCCCACCAGAACACAATTTTCTCTGCAGGTTAAATGGTGCGCGGCGCAATTTCCGGGCACCCGTGAGGCGCCCGCTACCCGAGTTCGAGAAAGTGTTGCTGGAGGCCACAATAAAGAAAGTGAAACGAAAATAGTCTGCGAAATATAAAGGAAAACATTAGCTCAAGTGATCGATCATGTGGGCTTTCCTGAAGTAAGAAAGGTAAAAAAAGGGGGGGAGGGGGGTGAGATACTCTGGCGTACACGCTATCGGGTTTCGTCGATCAACATCTCCTAGACCATGCGGTGAACAAAGTGTATATCCTTCCTTTGTTCATGACAAGCACATTAAGGCTGGTTCGTTTATGACTCCACCAGAAAACAACATAGGAGAACAAGCAAAAAGCGGGACGGAGAAAAGGCGTAGACACTATTGGTTCTTTTTGCACCGTCCTCTTACATCTCCCTTCCTTTTAATGAGGACCGCGCTGCGCTTCTTGCTCACGCATGCATTGTTGCCTAGTAGAATAAGCAGAGCTATTGTTACTAGGCACACAGACAGTTCAGAATAGAGTTGACACTCATCACACACGCCTGTTGTCCTGCTCGGAGTCATGTCGGCCGCTATTACTTCGCTCATCATTAACTAACTTAACGTAACCATGAGCATCGGGCAGGACCGGTGTCAGGAGCACGCAAGTAATTAATCATGTAGATCCTGTTACTCGGCTATTAGATTATGAACGGCGGCTTAACGTAAGGAAACCATAATTCGAATAGAAGGAGTGCTGTAGTGGGGCACTCTTGATCAATTTTATCCCACTTGAGAGTTCATTAACGGGCACCTTCGCCTCAGTAACAAAGGCTTTTTTTTTACATTTTGCACACAGCAAGGTGCCGCTTCATAGCACAGTTCCTTAGCTAGTTGAATCAGGATCGTTGTTAAAACTGCCATCCAAGAACTTTATACAGATGCACTATACAGTTAACCAGCGATGCTGAAAAGTGTGTCCCAGGTGCTTATACCAACGTTATTTTGATGCTTCGTCAAAGCCTTCATGATCTTACACACTTGTTTGCCTTTGGGTTTATCACAATGTTTGCACAGTTCACTTTGCGTAATGCTTGATGACCATTAAGAAGAGTGCAATAAGCAGTTGATTTTGTAGTGTAATTGAAATGTGGGCGAACCGAATTTATTCATAATTGGGCAGCGAACAAAACAAAACACACAAGAGACGAAAACAGGACAAGCGCTGATTTAAAACTGAAAATTTATTTGAAGGAAAGCTTACATGTATGTATACAGAAAATCTTTTGCCACGCAAGATTACATCTGATCGATGAATCGAATTTGTTGCTTTGATAAAGCAACATATGGCTGGCTAACGTAATCGCCAACACACTTCATCCATGTGGTAAGCCTCCACAATTTCCCGTGTCCGTTGATTATGATGGCGATCGATCATTGATGTCTGCTAAGAAGAAGGGGTGCGATCGCACTTACGGCAATGGTCTTTCTGTTTGTTGATTCGTTAATCCAAAAGATTAGTACTGCCTTTAGCAGGTATTTTCCAGATTCACAATGGGCGTCACCTTTCTGCTTAGCTGGCTAACCATCTCTACGAAGTGCCTGAGCTGCGATTGTTTGAGCCAGCTGAGAGAGAGAACTGAGAGAGAGAAAAAATCTGTATAATTTTTTTTGTCTTGCTGAGGTGAAAAGATGCGCGGGCCGGGAAAGTAGCCCTACAGGAGCCCCCTTTCCTGAGGCGATGGCCAGACCTTGGACTTCAGCGGCGTCTTAGGCCAGCCGGACTGCCCAGATTTGGTTATTCGGGTATGCGCTGAGGAGCGTCGCCTACCGGTGCTCGGGTGTACCTATCCTAAATTCAACGTTGAGTAGCACGCGGGCCTGTTCCCAGGGGGAGGAGGGCACCTACGGGCCCGCCTCCTCCCGCTTTCAAAATTTGAATGAAGGGGTGTGTTTTACCGTGAACAAGTAATAAAAATGGGTGGTTTTGAAGTTTTTAAAAAGGTGCTCCCGCCCCTTAAAAATTTTAGTTACGGGCCTGCTAGTGCGGCTTGCCTAATTTCTTCGGCAAATAGGCATTACGAGTGTTTTCATGCGTATCCATGGCAAATTTTGGTTTCGCTTGGCCATTGACATCTCCACTGTAATGGCACGTCAAGAAAATTGAAGAAACAGTGAAGAAGCGTCCTTGGCGAACTCGTATTGCGCCAGTTAATGTATCTGGCCTTACATATGAAATAATCACGACATGATCTTGGAGAAATTTGCCCGCCTCCTAACAATTTCTTCTCGTTGTGTTAATGCATCTCGGGAAAGGCACTGAGGAATTCATGGATTCCGTTGGAAGCGCGATGATTCGATGAAAAGTGTAGGCACGATTTCATTCTGGAAACGAACAGTCTATGAAGATTTACGAATTATGAAGAGAGAGAAAGAAAGCCCAGAAGAGGGCGGGAGGTTAACCAGGCAGTACCCGCTTTGCCGACCTACACGGGCAGAGGGGCAAGGGAATAAAAAAATATAAAAAGCGGGCAGAACACATAGAATGCCCAAACGCATATCAGCACTCACAGTGTACACCAGATAGTTACAATCGGGTAATGTTTAAGGTTTTATTCTCTGTGGTTGTCTAAAAGCAGACGGTAATCCGAGACGCAAAAATATATACTTAGGGTGGATAATCAGCCAAGGAAAACAAAGGGCAATGCTTTGCTACTTCGAGGCTCCTGCATAAAACACAAAAGTATACCGGAACGGAGGAAATAACATGAGGTGTGTAATGGGATAGCAAAGTTCAATTGGTGCTCAGCACAATACAGTGGAGTGCCAGGATGATAGCGCGCCTGGACCTACGGAGGGCGTTCACCCTCAATAGGCTCTTTCTTTATTAACGGATATAATTGTCTATTAGTAAGTGATTAAGATAAGCAAAATACGTTGACTGCACAAATGGCAATACCTGAGTAAAGTAAGCGAAAGTTCTGTAGTCTCCCACAGACGTGCTAATGCCTAATCAGAACAAACTGGTGGCATGTTTCTTTCTCACAGCCGCGTTTATATGAACACTACAATAAAAATTATAATCGCCATGGCAGCCTTTTTCCTTTGCTCGCTCTTTAGCGACATCCCCTTTTTGAAACTACGCGACCCGCTAAAAAGGTAAAGGCCTTAATGGCCGTCTATTCTGCGAATCGCTCACAACAGGACAGGCATCTCCGCTGCAAGTAGGTATGGGTACTAAATTTTATGGAGGTTCTTATGAAAACTAACTTACTAAATATTAAAGCCAAACTGTTCATCACGCATGTACATTCCTTTCACTGCTTTATTTGACCGTTTAGTTTAAGCACTGTAGCACTAGATGAAGTAAATATGTAACCGATGTGTATAGTTGTATGTTAGTGATGTGTATATTTATATGCTACTGATGCAGTCTGTGTTAGTTGATAGGGGGTGAGACCTCATCAGGCTTTTAGCCTTTAGTCTGTGCCTCCCACGGGTAAAGTGTGTATTTTTCCTGCAAATAAACAATATCAATAAAAAGCTGAGTGGAAAGAGGGGATTTGATTTCTTTTTGTGCCATATCAAAGGAGTCGCTAACAGGAACCATCATCATTGCCACCACCACACCACCTCATCTTTCAATGAGCCACGACGTTTTCTTCTTTCCATCTATTTGGTGTTCCATAACCGCCTGCCAGTTGGGGTCGTTATATACGTTAGTGATTTCCCAATCTAGGCTGTCACCGATGGAGCCTGTCCGCGCTAGCCTCTACAGTCATACACAATGTAGACTAAAGTGTAGTGAAGTAGTGTTTTAAAAATATGGACAGAGCTTAACAATACCTTGCTTTAATAAACAATTATTTCTGAGCTTTCTTTGTGAATCTGGGTTAGAATAGCTGGTCGACGTTTTTTCGAAAGTTGTTTTTTTTTCGGAAGTAGAAAAGGGTGTGGAAGACTGGACTGGTGCAGAGTAATGTGTCCTTTCTGTCCCCTACCATTTTCTATGTCATTGTTTGTTAGAGCAGTTAAAAAAAAGCACCTTTCAGATTTCTGTGAATACGTTATTCCTACTTGTCTCACCAAACACTTACACACCGCAGGTCATGTATCAACCGAGAACTCTCGTTTCTCTTCAGTCCAAGAGTTGTACCACTATTCGTACACTGCAATGGTTCACATACGACAAGAATAATCTAGGACAATCGCATGTAAAAAAAATAACGTCAGTAGTGCTCCTACAAAGAGGAAAAGGTGGGCTCCTCACTTGAATTTCAAAATGAAACCACAAACGATACGGCCGCAGAACGCTCAGTCCTAGACAAGTGATGCTCCTTGTCAAAAAAAAAACATGAAATATAAATATCTAAACTCTCCTGAACATTGAAACAGAGCAGAAAAGAATGCTGTCACCACTACGCTCCCACTATACCAGTGCACGACAGCCGAGAGCTCTGTACTTTCTTTTTACACGTCTACAGCATCTCGAATAATATTCTTCTCATTTTCGAAAATCACTGCGAACACCGTGGGTTCAGGAGTTCTCGGAGCAGCACCTGCATCCCCAACTAAAAAAGCAGAAATGTTTTACACTAGTTGCAAGTTTTCCCAACGTGCGCTTTCTAGGTAAACTTTAAGTGAGAAAAAGAATTTTTCCGCAGCCTTTAATAACATTCTTCACACAATGAGCCCTGTAGCCGCACCGAAAACGATGAAAGTTTCATCTGGGAGAAAAAGAAAACCTTGCAAAGGCAACGTGCAGATTTCCAGGAATTACCTTATTAAAAGAAGATTGCTTGAGAGACGAACCAGACAAAGCAAGAAACAAGTCCATGGTGCAGATTTGTTATGAAAATTAGACTGGAACATTTTTTTTTGAGGAGTTGCTCAACGCCATAGCTGTAAGTCCACGAGGAAGGGGACACGCTTGGACAAACAAAATGCCGTAAAAGATGAACTTCAGATGAGACTCGAGTTCGGGAGAATTTACGTGGAGGCTTGAAGTTGCAGAAATGAAAAAGAAAAAGGCCGCACGGGGTATGTAATTGGTGCCGACGTTTCAGCGACGAGAGTCTTTCTGGACAAGTTGACCCTAAGGCAAGAGAAAACTATCAAAACATTGGTGCGCACGCATTAGTGTGAATATTTTTTTTAGTTATAGGCCGGCATTTTTGTGTGCGTGTTCCTTGCTTTTTGTGTTTGTGAAGCAAACATAACTTCCTGCAAACACAACTGCTTCAGTTAAAGTGTAGCACTCAGAGACAATTTTAAGCGCCTAACGATGTGCTGTAACAACGTGTTGGTGAACATGGATGTTGTGTGTGGATATTTGCGTCTTCTGAGCTGTCGTGTGAGTGGAGACTCGTTTTAAGACATGGACCAAGTGCGTGAATGAGTGCCCTTGTGTACTTTCTTTTTTAATGTGATGAATGTCCACTACTGTGCGATGGTAACTGCTATGCAAGAAAGAAAAATGACCACTGCCACACACTGGACCCAACTGCTTCTTATGTAGTTCACACGATTGAATTAAAGCACTCTTCGGGACTTTGCTAACACCCGCATTACCTGTTCGACGATTTCACATGGAACAACTTAAAGTATGCATTTAAGATGTGAACAAGTTGCTCGCCACGATGATTCCTTTACAATCGATCCGCGATAGTATAGTTGTCTTTTTCGGAGACACACAATACATTCAAACAAGCCAAACAAAATATCAAGTAGCCCAGGTGAGCAGTTACAAACGGCTAGAAAATACCGTGGATCAACCAGTATTTCCAAACATTTTACCAAACTATTGGGACGACCTAGTTCCATACACTGCGTGATAGAAAAAGGCCCGGCTTGCAAGCAATCTGCGTTCATTATTTGTTAAAAAATGTGGCTGATTGCTTCACTATTTGCAGAAACGTAGTTGTTGCACAAGTTATGTAGATAGATTCGCTCAAATAAGTTGAGCATATGACATCCAGGAGAACATCTTCCTTGTCCAATTGGGCTTTTGATAGCAAAAGGATATTAATATTAGTAAAATAAGCGCTGCTTCGACAAGCGGCAGTAAAAAATCGGGGGATCCTTAAGCTACGACTTTGAGAGTCAAACGCGATAGTGTTATCCCGTCCCTAGTGCACACGTCTAACACTTAATGCATGGAATATTTTCGAACTTGCATGCTATGCACCCACTAAGTGGCCTTCAAGGAAAAGGTGAAGTAACGAGTGTACCTTTGTTAGTGGTTTACTGGCTTTAAACAATTAAGCCAATATGATAATCAAATTCTTTGATGCCCAATGGCAATGTACGCTTGTAACATGCGTTATTACTGCAGTATTTCGTGTCGTATTGTGAACCATGTGTACAAGACGCACGTGTTTGTAAAGCGTGAAAGTTACTTTCACTGCGTTTCCAAAGCAGAAGACGTTATTCTCACTCGTTGCTGTGATAAGATCCCATAAGGGTACTAGCTTGGCCAAGTTGGTAGTTGTATTATTGCGCACTGATTAAAAGACGAACACTTGCGGTGAAGAACTAGACGGACACAAACGCAAACTTTCAATTGAGTTTATTGGACAGACAATGCATAAAAGCATCATGTGTCTGTCCAATGAACTCAATTTGAAGTTTGCGCTTGTGTCCATCTAGTCATTAACCTCAAGTGGTCGTCTTTTAAGCAGTGCGCAGTGAGGTAACAAGGTATACCAATATTCGTTCGTTCTTGCAAGTTACACTTGTTGATTACTTGACATTGTTGTTTCTTCGAAATTCTCCGCGCGCCCATGTTTGTGGGGATTTAGGCAAGAAGTTTACGCTGCCGTTCCATTTATCAAAACCTACTCTTCAAAGAAATATTTGTGTAGAGTTTCACGCAATACACTGTATAAAGATTTACTATCTGTGCTCTTCCCTCCTCCACTGTACCGCTATTCATACATAAATCATCAAGGTGATGCTGTGTTGAAAAGGATGGGAAAATTTTACATCTCTCCCAATTCGAAAACACACTTTTATAAACTTTATTTTGAAACACTACACGTTAACAGCTGATTTCAAACATGTATTTTCGCCTTGACTGTTAATTGCCTTATAAGTGTGGCAGCTTGGCCTAGTTAGTATGACCTGATGATAGTTAGAGCGCCAGAACAGAACGAACACAGAGTGTGTGCCCTTCGTGTCCTTTTTTCTGTGTGTTCGTTCTGTTATCGCGATATAATTATCATCATGTTAATTGCCGTCTGTGCGATGTACCCGACAACAATAGAGCATTGCTTCGTGAACCTCAAAGACGCCATTCTAGTCTGGGACGTCTTCGAACGAGCTTTGCAGAAAGATTTTGTAATTAATTCAAACACTGTTCATTATCTTATGCCGACATTTCTTGATAAAGTGCCATACGATATATTTTTCCTTATCGGTATACACATCTGTGGAAGACGCGTATGCAGGACCGCAGCGCAGAGCCGATCACATGTTCGCCCACAGATTTCATCCCAATGGCTATTCACTTAAAGGATGTTTATGAAGAACTCGGATTTCAACCGAACTGGTACCTCATATTTGTGAGGTGCTTAGCCTCGCCAATTTTGTGTTGAAACGCATCATGACGAACTCTCCCTAGACTATAGGACTTCGGCCTCCGAGTTTCTTTCTAGGCAGCACTCGTACGCCTATTGTCGCTATAGGACTGCAACAGTGCAACTCTGTGCGTTTTTGTGTACTATTTTATTACGCACTTTATTAAATACCGTGTTAAAAAACAGACAAGTGGGTGTGGTAGAACACCCGCTTGCAATGCAAACGACCCGGGTTTGAACCACACTCGAATCCAGACTTTTTTCGTTATTTTATTTGCATATTTATCGATTTTTCGGTCACGCAGAAGATGAGTTTTCGCTTAGAACCGCAGACGCAAGCGCTGCAGCGCGGGGATTTCCGCAAAAAGAGCTCTTTAACGCTACCGTGTTAAAATGCAACTATGGCGCTATCTACGCGTGAGGTAGGGCTATACCAGTGAGGTTGCTCACTAACATATTCCAAATTTTCAGCCTAATGAATCTTGCCTCGCCGCAGTGGTCTAGTGGCTAAGTACTCGGCTGCTGACCCGCAGGTCGCGGGATCGAATCCCGGCTGCGGCGGCTGCATTTCCGATGGAGGCGAAAACGTTGTAGGCCCGTGTGCTCAGATTTGGGTGCACGTTAAAGAAGCCCCAGGTGGTCGAAATTTCCGGAGCCCTCCACTAGCGGCGTCTCTCATAATCATATGGTGGACTTTGGGACATTAAACCCTACAAATCAAATGAATCAATCAAAGCCTAATGAATCTTCTCAAAACGCCTAAAAGTTTCAAGAAAATATCCGTAATCTTGATGAACATAAGCGTGACCAGAACACAATGGCAAGAAAGAAAAAAAATGCATCGGTCAGGAATAAAACACGGCTCCAGTGCGTGGCAGGCCAATATCGTTCCACTAAACCAGCAGCTTTCTTTGCGTTATTGGCTGCTCTAAGACATGTAGGTCATACAAGCGTATGATAGTAACAGATACAAGCTGTGTTAGACTGTTAGACTACTTAACAGACAAGGGCTGAAAAATTCCCTGAGTGCTGCAAGGGCGACACCATCGACAATGAGTCAGGTACTAACTCCTGAGTTGAATGCACTTACTTCTGGAGAACAAGAACAAAACTTTACTTGGAGAGAAAGGGTAGAAAATGGGTACTCCGAAGCATGTTGGTTGAGCTTTCTGCAGGCCAGTGAATTCAGCCATACTCTATCGAAAATGCATTCATGCGCACCGCGCGTCTGGATCACAATATAATCCCGCCACACGAGCGCTATGATTATGCTTCGGAGGACCATGAACCACCGACGCCGACGGCAACTCACTTCGCCGCTACTTAGACAATTAAATCGCCATCGAGCAAAAGCATTATTTAATACGTAGGTCAATGTAATGCCACGCTCGGTTAACACGTTGCCCTGGCTGCAGCAAGGCCAAAAGCGTCTAACTGTGGTTGCTACAGTCGTGGCACAGTGCTGCGTGAAATTTGCGGCCACAGCCACACTAACCAGCATCATAGTATAAATAACGGGACGTAGTACCTATCGATGGTGCCACAAAAGCAATTCAAAAAAAAACTGAAACAGTTGCATCATCTCGCAAATGTTATTGTAGTGGAGCATACGCACCAACGCGTATGCGCCTTCGGAAGACAACGAAAAGCCCGTGCTCTGCTTGCGCGAGAGTTTGTGCCGCCTTTGCCAGACTGGCCGTACGCCCACTTTCCGTTGCGACCTCGTTGCGACTTCTCGGCACGAATAAACGTCATCACATTTGGTGGAGGCTGCTCAGATCCCCAAAAAGACCTGGAGCTCCGCTTTCGCAAGTTGCCTCAAAGACTACCGAGAAACATGACTGACGCAGTCGCCAACCAGGCCGTCCCAGCCCAGCCAGCACCATCGGCTGCCCCGTCTACCTGCCTCAGCGCTACTCGCCAGCGGGACCCACCAATCTTCAGCGGAAGTGGTGAGCAAGACGTCAAAGACTGGCTGTCCTTGTACGAACGCGTAAGCGTCAGCAACAAGTGGGACGACGACTCTAAACTCGCTTACGTTATCTTTTACTTGGCAGACGTAACTAAGTTTTGGTTTACCAACCACGAAACCGCCATCGCCAACTGGTCTTCCTTTAAGACCCTCGTAACAGAAGCGTTCGGCCGAACAGAGGTCCGCAAGCTCCGCGCTGACCAGCGTCTGCGCCACAGAGCCCAGCAGCCTGGCCAAACGTTTACGAGGTACATTGAGGATGTGCTCGACCTCTGCAGGCGTGTTAACCCATCTATGCCCGAAGAAAAGAAAATTCGGCAGATTCTCAAGGGTATTGAGGATGGCGCATTCCAGATGTTGCTAGCGAAAAGCCCGACCTCGGTGGCAATCCTCGTAAGCCTGTGCCAGAGCTTCGATGAATTACGCCGTCAGCGTTCCATCGCCCGACAGAGTGTCTCACCACCAGATTCGATCTCGGCTGTCGCACTCGCAAATGTCAACGTTCGCCAAGAAAGTCTGTCCAACCAGATCGAAGACTTCATCAGGGGGGAAGTCGCCCGACAGCTCTCCCTGCTGCCGCATAGCGACGCACCCACCGCAAGTCTACCTTCGACACTGCAGCAGGCCATACGCACTGAAATTTGCGATGTCCTACCTACAGTGCAGGCCCCTTACGCATGCACTTCAGCAGCATCTAATCTCTCAGCTGTCAGCTACGCACCACCTGCACCATCTTCACCTCTCAGCTACGCAGCTGTGGTTGCGCGACCCCCACCGCATCCAGTATCATTATCGGCTCCACCTCCTTCAGCAGCGCCTCCGGTTTACAGGCCCTCACCTCGCTTTTTCCGTCCATCTAATGAGTGGCGCACCCATGACAACCGTCCTATCTGCTTCGCGTGTGGCATCGCTGGCCACATTGCACGCTACTGCCGCCGCCATCCCACACCTGCGTACGCCTCCTTTGGAACTCCTACCTATGCGTCGCAGCAGGCCACCACGTCTTCATACGAACAGAGGCACTCTGACTCGGATCGTCGCCCATCGACTTCTCGTTTCCCATCTCCTCGTCGCCGATCGCCATCTCCTATGCGTCGTAGACCACCTCCTGAGGAGGGAAACTAATCAGTGCAGTTCCAGAGGCAAGAACTGCAACTTCTGCGCAATTATCAAGGCCTACATTTTCACCGCGAAATGTTGTTGATGTCAATGTTGAGGGAGTCGCCACACAAGCGTTAATTGATACTGGGGCCGCCGTTTCTGTGATGAACGCAAAATTTTGTCGCAAACTGAAGAAAGTGACCACATCTCTCTGTGGCATCGTGCTGTCCACGGCTAGCGCGCAACGCACTCAGCCCTCGTCTGTGTGTACGGCGCGCGTCGTCATCCAAGACGTTTTGTACATCGTCCAATTTTTTGTACTACCATCTTGCTCTCATGACCTCATCCTGGGTTGGGATTTCTTATCAGGTCATGAAGCTATCATCGATTGTTGCCGTGCGGAAGTGTCCCTAGTGCCAAGTTGTGAATTTCCACCACCCGACCGGTCTCCTCGGCTCTGCAAACTCATCGCTGACGACAACATCACCTTGCCCCCGGAAGCTTCGGTCACTATAAGCCTTTCATGTGTGGCGCAACCTGACGCCACGGTGGTGTTTACGCCGTCTCCTGTTTTTACTAAACGCAAGGGCATCGTTCTCCCATTTGCCATTCTTACAATGGCATCTGGTTTAACCGTAATACTGGTTACCAACCACTGCAACTACCTCATTGGCTTACTTCGTGGTGAAACGTTGGGATATGTGCAACCTGTCGACCATATCGAAGATATTATTCTTCCGACGAAGCGCCATGTCACATTGCCACAATAACTCATGCGTCTGAGCCATCAAGTTTGTCAGCCTTCGACAATGCTATTGACGCAGACCTTCCTCTCTCGCATCGCCGCCAACTTGTTGCTCTCCTTAACAAGTTTCGCTCTTCTTTCGACTTTCAGAAACCTGCTTTGGGCCGCACCACGACTGTCACTCATACTATTGACACCGGCTCACATTCGCCTCTGCGACAGCGTCCTTACCGCGTTTCTGCCGAAGAGCGCCGCGTCATTACGGAGCAAGTAGATGACATGCTTAAACGTGGAGTCATACAGCCTTCTCAAAGCGCTTGGTCATCACCCTTAGTTCTGGTAAAGAAAAAAGATGGCACCGTTCGATTTTGCGTGGACTATCGCCGCTTAAACAAGATTACAAAAAAAGACGTCTACCCGCTACCACGAATAGACGATGCTCTTGACTGTTTACAAGGCGCCGAGTACTTCACATCCTTGGATCTGCGTTCTGGGTATTGGCAGGTGCCAATGGCTGAATGTGATCGCCCTAAAACAGCCTTTGTAATGCCGGATGGCCTGTATGAGTTCAAAGTCATGCCATTTGGGCTCTGCAACGCGCCTGCGACGTTTGAACGCATGATTGAACGCATTTCCACTTGTGGGCCCGCCCATATTGCGGGCTGTTGCGAAACGGCGGACCGATCCCGCCGAAGCCACCACTGTTGCGAAAGACGGCGACGCCAACACGGCCCCGGAGGCGCCACTGCTTTCAACTCCGCCGGGAAGGTCACCAGCCGTTTGGTAGCGTATGCTTCTCAGCTCGCGACTGCTTCTGCGCAGAGCTGAGGAGACGAGCGGACGAGACGACGGTGAGTTAAACAAGGTTTATGTACAGCATATATACAGAGGCGTTACAATTTCGGCACTGGGGCCGGCAGAGACTCGAAGAGCCGAGCTCCTCTCTCTAACACATAGGTCAGCCTTTCGCCTAAAACCGCTGATCGCGACACGCCGCAGGGCTTCTTTTATTTACACCGGGCCCAACTAAATGTCCAATCAGAAGCGCCGCTGGTCTTCCGAGCAGGCTCCTCCAATGGGGTTCGCCGCGCGATGCGTCAGGCCACCAGACATGAGGACGCCGGCTCGCTGTCACGTGCGCAACTGACTCAATGCACGTGGGCCACAGATGCGCCGCGCGTGTTCACGCCGTGGAGTTGTTCGCGCCCGGCGGAGTGCGGGCTGGCCTTGACCCAGATTGCCTGTTTCAGAGGCACGGTCGTTTGACGAGGACTCGCTGGCATAACAGCACCCCCGCCGCCAGACAAGGCACCGGAAAGACGAGCTGCTTCCACGGGGCTCGGATGTCAGGTGCGCTCGTTCGCCAGGTCCCTCCAGGTTCGCCTCCAGGGCCATGGGGAGAATACAGCTCCGGACTGTTCCGGGAATACATCCCATTTTTGACGACGGATCCCAGCTCCACTGGCTTGTCGCCACAACTTGCTGACCAGCTTCACTCGTCTCCTCTGACCATCTTCGGTTTCAGCACTTGTCGATGGTTCTGCAACTTGCTAAGAACGGTTCGACAACAGACAACACACGACACAAGCAAGTGCCCTCGGTCACCCAACAGAACACCAGACAAAGTATAGTACAACATATACCTATCTACGTGTCTATCGGAATTTTGTTCCCTCTACATCAAGAGGCACATGTGGGACACAAGACTCTTAAAATGACAACTCCAATTTTTTTTTTCCACGTACAACAACGTAACGAATTAGAATACCACAAAGTTGGCCCCTTGAGATCACTCTGAACGAGAGCGCTCAGCCCAGGTCGTGATGAGGTAAAAATTTTGCCCCGAATCGCCAGCGAGAAACCGAAAGGTTGAGAAGTTACTAGCTGGAACGCACTGCTCAATGCACCTGCATTAGCGTTTACCTCTTTTTTTTTTTCTTTAGCGAACGTCAAAGTTGCGCTGTGGAGCAACATGCTCCACTTCAGTAACCGGCCACTTTTAGGCGACGATACCTATGCGGCACCAAGAGCGGCTCACACTTTCGACGTTGCACAGGGGAACAACGATACGGCTTGCTACGGATTGACTCCTCACCGCTTAGCTCGATATCGTGTTCGATCACCCTCATGTTTCCGGGGCAGTCCGAAAACACGTCTTCAAACTCGGAACCAATCTTTCTCAGGTCCTCTTTCTCAGGTCCTCCTTCACTTAAGCTAGGCTCTAGGTTTATCTGCTCCCGGATTACTTTCGATCCCCCTTCGATTACCTCACTAGAACTCAAACTTTCTGCTTCCTCTTCCTCTGAAGCATTCAACAACAGATTTACGATCGCTTGATGTGGAACGTATGGTTTCATCAAGTTGTAAATTTTGTCCGGCCGCCTTCCTAATTTCACTTCATAATTTGTATCGCAAGGCTTCGATAATACTTTGGCGGGCCCTTCCCAATCAACCTCAAGCTTGTTCCTTTTGGGTGGCTGCAGCCGCATTACCTGATTATCAACTTCAAAAGCGCGCTTCTTCCCCGATTTCTCGTAGTGCTCCTTCGACAGCACTTTTGCCGCGTTTTTCTGGCTTTCCACGAGCGCTTCAATTTGGCTTTCCACGAGCGCTTCAATCGAGAGATCCTCACTCTGCCCCCGAATGAGCGTCTCTCGACCAACTCTCGGCAGCTCGCTCCAACTTTCCGCTACAGGCGAGAGCGTTGCATCCCTCTCGCTCTGACTCAAAGGCGCCACGTCGTCTCCCCCAGCGCATACCGCGCCGGCCGCTCCCGCGACGGGCCGCTCGCGTGACTGCTCACATGACTCATGCGGAAAATTTCCTTTCTGGGGTTCCGTCGACCCGCCGACAAGGTCACTTGAGAGTTCACCGCATGGAACCAAGTCAAGCTTCCGCGAAAGCTTTCGCGCTTGCGATCGCGTGGGAGCCATGCACGCTAAGTTGGGGAAGAACGATTTGCCCTGCTCCTTGAGAAGCTGCTCCGAGTTGTTGGAGAAAAGATAAGAAAAACGACCATTCAGCGCGGCAGACACAGCCGCTTCGGTGCAAAGCTTACCGAACGGGCCTTCAATGACAACGGTGGCGATTGGTAAGCGAACACTCTGCTCCTCGGCGACTTGCCTGATCCACGCGCATTCTCCTGTGAAGTCATCCGGAGACACCAATGAAGGATGGACAACGTCCATGGTTGCCGCTGAGTCTCTAAGTGCTCGGCACGTTTTCTCATTGACCCTAATTTCTTGGAGATACGGCTCCAACAACCGCATGTTTTTTTCTGATTCTCGGATCGTTGCGAAGGCAAACTTTTCCTGACAGTTTCTCGCGATGTGCCCTTCCTTTTTACAGTTGTAGCAGATTAGCGGCTTCCGTTTGTTTTCCGGTTCTAATGCCTGTGTGGTAGAAACCTCACTCGATTTCTCCGCTTCTGTTTGCCCTTCCCCTACACTGTCCTTCGTAAGAGACGGGTCCTTCTTGAAATTACGGTGCGGAGCGGGTTTCCGTTGATCAGGTTTCTTTGAAAAGCCCTCTTTTCTTTCATCCTTTTCAACGCGCACTGCCCTGCTATGCAACTTTCGGCGAGTATAATACTCCTCAGCTAACTCTGCTGCCTTGTTTAGCTGTACTTCACCAAGTTTGTCCTGCAGCCAAAGTTTGACATCCTCCTCGATGCAGCGGTAGAATTGCTCCAATGCAACGCATTCCACCACTTTATCGCGGTCGTCATAAACACCTTCGCCCTTGAGCCATTCAATCAAATCGGCTTTAAGACGAAACGCGAAGTCAACGTGTGACTCATTCCCCTTTTTAGCATACCGGAACCTTTGCCTGAAAGCCTCGGGTGACAACTTATAACGTCTCAAGAGCACTTCCTTAACCTCGTCATAGCTCTCAAACGCTTCCCTCGACAAGCAAGTTATCGCGTCGGACACTTCGCCGGGAAGAAGAGCTAGCAGGTTCCGCGCCCAAAGAGACTGCTCCAAAGCATTTCGCTCACAGACGTGTTCAAACTTGACGAGATACTTCGCCATGTCCTCGCCCACTACGAACGGTGGCAGTTGATCCCGAATTCTAATACCGCTGACCTGAATCGTCGGAGAAGCTGCGCTAGGCGCCTGCGAACACTGAAGGATTGCCAATTCTATTCGTTTCATCTCGAGGCGCTCCTGTCTCTCGGCCTCCTCGCGACGTTCGCGCCTTTCAGCTTCTTCGCGTTCGCGAGCTTCGCGTCTTTCAGCCTCTTCGCGAGCTTCGCGCCTTTCAGCTTCTTCGCGAGCTTCGCGCCTTTCAGCTTCTTCGCGAGCTTCTACTTCTCGCCTTTCAGCCTCCTCACGGCGTGCTTTAATATCCTCCCAGGCCTCATCGACTTCCTCAGCCGACACTCCCTCATCCTTCATGATCTCAAGGATCGCTTGCTTTCGTTTCGCACGGCCCAAGGTAATGCCGAGTTCCTCACAAATTTCGATGAGTTCCTTCACTTTAAGGTTCTCCATCGTTCACACTAGCCTCTTGCTGTTTGCCCCTGTTAAGAATCTACTTGCCGTACCCACTATAAGCCTACTAGCAAGACGCGCAAGCAATTTTAACACTGCCGTGTTTACCCCCTCTGCATTAACTTTGGTTTCAAAGCGCTTCGACTTGGCTTGAAACGATCAAAGCTTACTTTAATGCTTCACACAGCCCTTCTCTAAACTACTACAACCTGAGCTAGAGTAGTCTGGTGAACTGAGGGGAAAACATCAGGCACTCACCGCATCGATGTCGCTGACGCCGGCCGATCCCGCAGCTGCCAACCACTGTTGCGAAACGGCGGACCGATCCCGCCGAAGCCACCACTGTTGCGAAAGACGGCGACGCCAACACGGCCCCGGAGGCGCCACTGCTTTCAACTCCGCCGGGAAGGTCACCAGCCGTTTGGTAGCGTATGCTTCTCAGCTCGCGACTGCTTCTGCGCAGAGCTGAGGAGACGAGCGGACGAGACGACGGTGAGTTAAACAAGGTTTATGTACAGCATATATACAGAGGCGTTACAATTTCGGCACTGGGGCCGGCAGAGACTCGAAGAGCCGAGCTCCTCTCTCTAACACATAGGTCAGCCTTTCGCCTAAAACCGCTGATCGCGACACGCCGCAGGGCTTCTTTTATTTACACCGGGCCCAACTAAAATGTCCAATCAGAAGCGCCGCTGGTCTTCCGAGCAGGCTCCTCCAATGGGGTTCGCCGCGCGATGCGTCAGGCCACCAGACATGAGGACGCCGGCTCGCTGTCACGTGCGCAACTGACTCAATGCACGTGGGCCACAGATGCGCCGCGCGTGTTCACGCCGTGGAGTTGTTCGCGCCCGGCGGAGTGCGGGCTGGCCTTGACCCAGATTGCCTGTTTCAGAGGCACGGTCGTTTGACGAGGACTCGCTGGCATAACAGGGCCCACAAGTGGAAAACTTGCTTGTGTTACCTAGATGACATCGTAGTCTTTTCAGCTGATTTCCCGACACATCTTCGTCGTCTCCGCGAGCTTCTGACGTGTCTAGCTTCTGCAGGCCTACAACTTAACACCAAGAAGTGCCACTTCGCAGCCCGAAAACTAACCATCTTGGGACACGTCATCACAAGAGACGGTGTTCTTCCGGACCCCGATAAGCTTCGAGCTGTCGCTGACTTCCCAATGCCCACATCACTGAAAGCCCTAAGAAGTTTCGTTGGTCTTTGCTCTTACTTTCGTCGCTTCGTGCGCAACTTCGCGTCCATCATTGCACCTCTGACATGTCTGCTTTCCAACAGCAAAGGTATATCTGCATGGTCACCTGCATGTGACGACGCATTTCACCAGCTGCGCCGCCTGCTGACCTCGCCACCTATTCTTCGCCACTACGACCCCACTGCTGCCACAGAGGTTCACACTGATGCAAGCGGCGTTGGTCTTGGCGCAGTTTTGGCACAACGGAAAGGCACCCAAACCGAATACGTAGTCGCTTATGCAAGTCGCGCTCTTAATAAGGCTGAATTGAATTACTCCGTCACAGAGAAGGAGTGTTTGGCCATAATCTGGGCGCTTACGAAGTTTCGCCCGTACCTTTACGGCCGTCCTTTCGACGTGGTCACAGACCACCACGCTCTATGTTGGCTGTCCTCCTTGAAAGACCCGTCCGGACGTCTGGGCCGTTGGGCACTTCGATTGCAGGAATACGACATCCGTGTCGTATATCGTTCCGGTCGCAAGCCTGCGGACGCCGATGCACTTTCCCGATCGCCATTAACACCAGATGTGGCTTCTCTGTCACCCCCTTTTACCACCTTGTCACCACTCGACAGCACTGACATGCTTTCGGAGCAGCGTAAAGACCCATACCTTGCCTTGTTAGTCGACTACCTTACCGATCCGCCTTCTGTCCCTTCCACGAGAGCGCTGCGCCGGCAAGCAGCCCACTTTGCCTTACGTGACAACATTCTGTACCGCCGCAACTACACGCCTGGTGGTCGGAAGTGGCTCCTTGCTGTTCCAACTCATATGCGCTCTGACATCTGCATGAATTTCCATCCAGATCCCCAAAGTGCTCACGCAGGTGTCCTGAAAACCTACGAAAGGCTGCGCCAACGCTATTACTGGCGAGGAATGTATCGTTTTGTGCAGAAATACGTTCAGTCTTGCACCACTTGCCAACAGAACAAAACACCTCCGCGGCACCTTACTGGCATGTTACAGCTGCTCCCGTGCCCGGCTCGCCCATTCACCGCGTGGGTATAGACCTCTATGGCCCCCTCCCATATAGTAGCTCTGGAAACCGGTGGATAATTGTCGGAGTCGATCATCTGACACGCTACGCTGAGACTGCAGCTCTACCGGCAGCGACCGCCCACGAAGTTGCACTCTTCATTCTCCGCAGCTTCATTCTACGCCATGGTGCTCCGCGGGAATCACTCAGTGATAGGGGTCGAGTGTTCCTGTCGGAGGTCATCCAAGCTATCCTCGCTGAATGCAACATTATCCACCGTAAATCTACCGCATACCATCCACAGACAAATGGTCTTACTGAGCGGTTCAACCACACACTTGGCGACATGCTGAGGATGTACACCTCCTCCGACCACACTAACTGGGACGCTGTATTGCCCTTTGTTACCTTCGCTTATAACACCGCGACGCAAGCGACTATCGGTTTTTCCCCGTCCTTTCTATTGTACGGCCGCGAACCTTCCCACCCACTCGGCACTATACTACCGTACCGCCCTGATGCATCTGAGTGCTCCCCGCTTTCGGAAGTCGCCAGATACGCTGAAGACTGCCGTCAGTTGGCTCGGTCTCTGACAAGTGAGGCTCAAGGTCTACAAAAGACTCGACACGACGACGCTCACCGCATAGCTCCTACATTTCGTGCTGGCTCCCTTGTGTGGCTTTGGGTGCCTTCGCACGTTCCTGGCCTGTCTTCTAAACTTCTGGCCCGGCACCATGGTCCGTACCGTGTCATTGACGCGACCTCCCCGGTGAATTACATCATCGAGCCGTTAACACAATCACCAGATTTGCGCCGTCAAGGACGCGAGACCGTACACGTCGACCGTCTTAAGCCCTACTACGACCCCCTCATTGTGCCTACTCCCCGAGTCGCCAGGATGGCTACCCTTCACCCCGGGGGTATTGTAGTGGAGCATACGCACCAACGCGTATGCGCCTTCGGAAGACAACGAAAAGCCCGTGCTCTGCTTGCGCGAGAGTTTGTGCCGCCTTTGCCAGACTGGCCGTACGCCCACTTTCCGTTGCGACCTCGTTGCGACTTATCGGCTCGAATAAACGTCATCACATTATGAGCATTCCCTATCTACCATTGCCAGAGCATTTTAGTACGCCTAACCACCGTTTTAACGATATTAGGGTAATAACTATTCAGTACTCTTTCAAAACAATTTGCGACGGAAAAGTCGGTCCGCCTTGATGAAGCAGTAGTTACGGTGCTTCGCCGCTGCCCCGCAGGTCACGAGTTTGATGTCGGCCGTGGTCGTCCGAGTTCAATGGAGTCGAAATGATAAAGCACATGTACTGCCAGATGTTGGCGCACGTTAAAAAAACACCAGATTGTCAAAATTTTCAGAGCCCTGCACTGAGGCGTGCGCCTAAATCACAATGGGGTTCTGCTTCGTAAAGCTAAAAAAACAAACATTACAGAAAATCATTGTTAACCTATAATTTGGACCCACCCGCATACATTAAAACGTATACGGAAGGTAGGCTGTGTCGCGCAGTAATAAAATAGCCATTTCTTATTGATTTTGTATGTTATTACTTACTTTTCTTGAATTCTTTAGTTCTCACGAGCGGCTATGGCATGTCCTGCTAGTCATAGTGCGTGTTGCTTGATAGTACTTGATCGAATGCTTGAAAATTTCAAATTTCTCAACTCATAAAACGTAACCCTTTTAAGACAACTTTTTGTAGCTTATTTTCAACAGATATTGCTTTTAATTTCACCAGCTGCTATAGCTGTAGCAAGGTGTGTGAGCCCTTAAAAGCGGCTCCACTTAAGCAGGCCTCTACTTGCTTCGACAAAGGCTGTCCCACCTCGAATAGAATGCGTTGGTTCGTGCCCCAAGCCAGAAAAAGTCATGAGCTGTGTTTGAGAAACAGTATAATTAAGACGAGTTCCGCCAAACAACATAGCATCCACTCGTTCTGAAACTCCAAATGGCTAAATTCTTCACAGGATAATGAAAATGATCAATTACGTTATCTTTTCTCTACCCTCATTCTTCTTTTTTGTGGGAACAATCTCGAAATATATGTTTCTAAACCAAATTTCGCCATCTTGCAGCTACTTTATAATGATGAAAGGAAGAGGAAGGCCAACTACAGCGGTGTAAAGACTGGGCAGATGTGCGAAAATTAACGGAACCCAATTACGCAGGCAAGCAATTTTGGAATCGCCGACGCTTCTTGCACATTACTTAAAATGCAAATTAGTCTTTGCAGCACAGCTGCCTACTTTTAGCACAGGCACGTGTAGAATAACATGCTAATAGGCACGAAAGAAAAAAGAGAAGAAAAGCACTTCTGGTACCAGCGCTAAGTAATGAGCTCGGATTCTTCTTCACGGCTCAAACGAGAGATCACTTAAAGCTACCCTCGCTAGAGAAGGTAAAAAATAAACTTTTTTTTCACTCTCTGTTAGTATACACTAGACGATGGTCACGTAAAATGGCTGAAGTTTATCTGACACGGCCAAGAAACTGACAGAGCCCATATCGGTTCTCTCGCGAAAGTGTTCTAAACAACAGATTCTGGGCAAGGGATACGATAAAAGTCCCTACTCGTAGATCATTCTCAAAAACAAAAGAAAAGAAGAAACACCTTACGCAAAATTTCGCCTTAAGAGAAGTTCTCAGCGTACTGTGCGGCTTCGTGCAATTTTCAAGGCCCGACGGAGTTTCACTGCATGCGCACCTGACAAGTCAAGTAAAGTCCAGTTACAGAGAGACACTTGTCCAAATCTGATAGCGTGCTACAGATTCTACCCAGTGATGTATCACGACAGCACCTGCGAAGTCTGTGGGAGGGTACGTGCTACGCTGAAACACACCGTCTTGCGATACGAGGCATATATACTAAACAAACCACGATGTTCTATCGGCAAGGTGAGCCGACGCCTTGCACAGCTCAGAGCTCGCCGACTAAATATGCCATTAAGAAGCCGGCTCAGCGAACGCAAGGCAGGGTCTCGATGTCTCAACGTAGGAGGTGAGACGGGATAATCAAACTGCAGGGCCCTCATTGAATGTTTTTAGCTTCCAACCAATGAGTAGATTAAAGTGCATTATTGTCCAGAAGCGAGGCACTGAGCCTAAAGGGCACTGCGGATGGGGCGAGGAGGTGAGTTAGTTCATTCGCGTGAAGACTCTAGAGGATAATATGGCGAACACTGATGAGGCCTCCTTCCCATTTAGTGGATCACCTTCTAGATTTTTCGTCTTCATTTGCTAACACCGAAGTACATGTTGCTGTTGTGCCAAAGGTGACAGCTTATTGTGTGGGGGGGGGGGGGGGGGCAGCTTATTCCGCCAGGACGAGAATGGATGTTGCCAGTACGCTCGATAATGAATGCACAAACTACGTCCAATGTTCCAATTTTCGCCTGGTGTCCGTTAATAAAATACGTATAAGTTAACGTCTTCTCTGCATTGTGCGGAAAGTGAGGACCTCACATCTCTCTTCGAGCTAAAAGCTGGTGTCGACTGGAAACTGCTCAAAAAGTCGCATGGCTAGCTCATTTGAATTTATATTGGAGAGCTGATAACTTCGGCATAGCGCGTACCACTCCTTGAGGAATAATCCTGGTAGTCGGTTGGCAATACAAGACAATGACACTCTCTTTTCTTCATCTTCGGATTGTAGAGAGGTACTACACGAATATTTAATGTAAAACCACGTCCACATAAAGCCACTAGAATCCTCTGAAGCCTGCATTTACAAACGCTCTTTGACACAACGCTCGACCTGAAGGAATCCTTGAGAACTGTTTCGCGTTGCGATTTCTACAACGCGAGAAGTCTTGAGGGATTTCTTGAGGTTGAGTTCCGAGTCAGGGAGCGTTTGTGAATACTGGGTCTAACTCTCACTCGAAGAAAAAAGATTTTGTTGATAGTTGAAAGCTGGCCCCATCGTCAATTCTTGCTCGATTACTTTTGACCGTTTCAGGCGTTTCATGATATCTGTGTCTGAATATGTCTCGCCTGGCACACCTACCATTGTTGTTCGACATAAGGGCATCGAATCGAAGCCTGCTTCGAAACAGATACTAACATTCTCGAAACCGTACCCTTTCTGTCGACGCAGCCTTGAGAATTTGCTTGATCCATCATGATCACAAGGCTGTAGTTGGCTGAAACAAACGATTTTGGTGCTGCCGAAATTAGGACAACGTACAACTGAAGCAATGCACAGCTTTGACCTATAGTGAAATAGGTGAAGTTGCGCCTTGTTCCCTTCCTCGTCCATCAAAAAAAGTTACAGCTTTGCCGCAGATGTGAAGCAATGAACGTGATAGCAACAAATCGGAAGGTTAAGCGCAGTAAGGCAAGCAGATCGAAACGTGCCCGCGTTTCTCACACACAAATAAAGCACGAAACGTACTCGCAGGGGCAGATGAACGCGTATAAGTGTTTCAGTTGTTACTTCGCTCCATTCGAAAAGCGAGCCCTTTTCGCAGACGGAGGTTTTTCAACGATTGCAGTGACCATTGTGTACCAGGTAACTACAACAGAATCAATCCGGTGAAATCCGAAGGCAAGCCAAAACGTACGATCCTCCCCACCCCAAGATAAAGGCGTGCGAGCGGGCGCCCACGCCGATCCTCTTCACGTGGCAAAGTACACGTGGGAGATGAGAACACGCGCCGCCGAATCACCACGATGTAGCGACGCGCGCGCATTCGCCATCTTGCTGGTAATGCTGAAAACAGGGTAGTTCCCCACGAGATGCCCGGCAAAAATGTCTCGCTCTCTGGATTTCGTGCCGACCCGTTGTGCCCCCGCGATCTCCGACGACAGTGCAGCTCTGGCCGACTGGCTCGCCCTACGCCATCTCCTGCCGCCGGCAAAAGCTCTCCCAGAGTGGTGCCCCGTACTCGGACTCCTGCGACCGTGTCCATCTTTCCTATCTTCTCCTGGCTTCTGGGTGCCACTGTTCCTGCGCCACCCTTTTTCCTTTCCCCTCGCTATCTCTATACCTTTAACCCTATCTTTTCCCTCCTTAACGCCATTCCTCGTGAGCTACTGTTGAGGTGTCGCACTGTGACGCAGACAGTTACGGAGCTCACTTTTCTCTTCTCTTCTGTTTTAAAAATCGTAAGAACAGCGGTGAGTGCTGGTTATAAATTGCTTGCCTTTTCAACGTTGAAAGATGTCCCTCTCCCTGGCTCAGTGGTTAACGCCTCGCACTCACGCCTCAGAGGTACCAAGTTCGATTCCACCCACCAGAGTCTTTTTTTCTGGATTGGTTCTTGTTCTTGCGTTTTAATATATATAGATATGTATACATTACGGTGGGTGACGGCGATGTCAGCGGAAAAATCTAGCCGAGAGTGTCCATATATTTCCTATCGCATTAATACATACCGCCGTTGGCGTTAGCGGTTTAGTGGCAAAATACTGGCGTTGTTGAGAAACAGGACGCGTTGGTTCCAGTGGGGTGGTGTGGGGCACCGCTCTGCCGAGGAACAATATGCCTAGGAAGGAAGTGATATACGAAAGACGCCAACCGATTGTTCCACCACAACCGTTCAGTCCGGGCCGCCTCCACACGAATGGTGACTGTCGGTGAAAAAGGATGGGTTGAGACAGAAACTTGGCGTGCGAGTAGTTCGTTGAACGTGCATTCCTACCACACATCAGCCTTTCCCGTTGCGGGCCACTTGTATACCTCGTCTACACTTAAGGCACTGCCACCCGAACACACACCAAACGCAATGCTTGAAAATATATAGGCATTGACGACGCCACTTGCATAGCGCAGTGACCCCTGGAAATTTCTCCACCTCGTATTTTCCTTCTTTGTTTTTTTTTTCTTTTCTTTCTTTCTCTTTTTCTCTGTTCTTTCTTCTCTCTCATGTTTCGTATAAAAATGTATAAATGTCGGTGCAAGCAACGTGTGCCCTTATATTTGATGAAGGCCAGACTAAATAAACACTTACACTGGTGCTTTTCTCACGGAGGATATATATATATATTTATACATCGAAACATATTGGGTGGTGTTTGCGGCACTAGTTCTACACTCACCTTAAAGCGAGATCATCTTGTGAAAACATTGCCACCGTTCGCGTTATTTTGACACAAAGTTATCTGAAAAGTTTGCGCAAACCTAAAGTAAGCTGGGCCTTACACCGATTCCAAGTTAAGCGCGGAATGCGCTGAAAATTAGTGCTTTTTTTTTTTTGGTAGAACGTACTCTGTCGGAGCACTTCGTTACTGGCGGCAGTTAATGGAGTTTCCTAGTCGTCCCTGTGTGCCACCGCATGTTGCAATAAGTGCGCCGCTTTCTTCATACCTTCGGAGCATGACAGACTTGTTTTCTTTTTAGCGCTACATACATGCGGTTACAAAAAAAAAGGTGGGCTGTTTACAAAGCCAAGGTATTTCTGCTGAAGACCGCCATACCCGTGAGCAGTTGCAGACACTATTTAAACAAAAAGAAAATGAGCCTGGCGTAACGGACGCGTTAGCTTGGTTCGCATCAACAGAATATTCCGAGAACTTCTTTACAATACAAAACGGCGCGAACAGCAATTAAAGATGTGCTAAGAAGCTTTCCACGTTTCACCATACCACTTTTGCAGCAACGGCAGCTTCTTTCATGATGCGACTGATACGTGCGTCGAATGCGAGTTTCGCATCATTGCTTCTAGCCTTGGTATCTCTCCATTATTGCGCACCAATCTCTATGATTCGAATGATCACCTTTCGCATACTTTCCTATTTCCCCGTATAGCTGTACTGACCTTTATAGACATAACGGAGCTGGCCACCTGTTTATAGACTTTTTTACCTGTTTACTTGTGCTTCTCTAATTCCTCGCCATTTTTTACTTCCCTCCCTTCTTTCATCTTTCTCTCTTCCTATAATTTTTACCTCTATCTCTTCCCTCCTCCCGAATGAGTAAGCAGGCATTGTGCTTCTCCTGGTGGCAGTTGCCAGCTTGTCCTCTTTGCTCTGTGTCCTTGTGTCTCTGTGTATGCAACTGAAATTATAATAATAAGTTTAGGTGATTCGACAAGGATGTTCCACACCGTTTAAACAAAACGAGCTCCCTGACGAGTCTTGCTGCTTCCCATGATTCGTGTTAGCATAATATATACAGCCATACATTAGTTTAAACAATTTCATTAATGTATACTGGCATATGTAAACTCTGGGGTATGAGGAGTGCTGCAACACATTTCCAAGTATTAACGCAGTAAAGGCAAAGAGCTGTTTATGCTAAAACTAAGGCTCCAAGCCAGGCTCAAACCAAGGCTTTCTGCGTGGTAAGAAGGTGCACTACCCCACACACCCACTGCTTGAAGTTGTTTCGAAAATTGTTTTTCCTTTCTGATAGTGTCTATACTTTCGACGTCATATCCGTGCCAAAAATACGTTGCTAAAGTGATGTCGAAACCCGGCATTCAATACTTTCATGTTGAAAATTTTACAATCCTTCAAGTATGAGCCGAGTTGCATAGATTCTTCCCACGCCTATTTAGCTTCTCTCTCCTCCCGTGCCAGTGAGGGCGCTGAAATCTACACAGCAGAGCTGTGACAAATCGGCATGCGACAGAGGTTCACGAAGCTACGTCAGGGTGTCAGCGTGCGTTCTTATCTTGAGCACTTGTTTTCTTTGAACGCGTGGATTTATTTCTGTGTCATCTCAAGCGCGCAAGTGCCATTATGTTGCATATTTATAGAATGGTGCTGGCATCTCGCAGCACACAGCGAGGACGGCTGCAATTATGTGACTCACAAGGCTCAAGTCAACCAGTCGCATCCGCTTTTGGGTATGGGGCGAAGTTGATCATGAGTTTAAAGCATTGTTTGTCCACTCGAAATAAAAGCGAGTGTTTTGAGGTTAACTTTGTCATTTGATGGCTAATTGAATGCAACTTGCTGTGCTACCATATTTGGCTCACATGCTCCCAGGAGCCTCGACTTCAAGTCGGCAGCGTTTTCTGAACATGTTCAATATTATTGCAGCGCTTTTTTAGGCGCTCATCACAGCATTCACTCTCTAATTAGCACGTGCCAGTAGTTGCGAAGACGAAGCAGTGGGCACTTCGCTGCTGGGGGAACTGCTTCGTAGAAGGGGGAGGTTCGACGGATCAAATCACCCCCCTCCACCGAAGCTTTGAATTTCCCATGTGTAATTGTGCGTATGTACGTGAACATAGTAGCATATATGCACGAACATACATAAAAAACGTCTGCTTTCTCCACCCCCTCTGCTGAAAATGTTTCTGGGACGCTTGCCTGTTCTGCAACTCTACTATGTTAGCAACTCTACTACGAATACGTTCGCTACCTAAAGTTAGTACCTACACGAGAGTAAGAATGTGGAAGCAGAGCCTTCTCTAACATGACAGTCACAACCATGTAAGTACAGTTCTTAAAGTTAGAGAACTAAGATTACTCGGCAACTGTTTCAACCCACTTCAGCTCAGTTTTATTTTTTTTAATGGCCACCCATTCAGGGAGAGGTTGATTTTGAATAAAAGAAAGTGAAGGTTTGATTCACAAGACACATGATCAGTGATTCATTCTTGGAAACTGGGCGGAAGGTGTTTTACACCCATACAGCTGGCGTGGACGCGCTGTTCGCGTTTTCATATCAAGTGCAATGTATTGCAAAAACACAAGTAAAATGGGCAAAGGATCAGCGGTAGACTTTAAAAGATTCACCGTTCAAAAACGAGCAAAGCTATGACAGGCGAGAGATCGTGAACTGTATTATTTCGTTACAAGAAATAATAGTAACTCATTCGTGTGGTCATTCTAATAAATACACACCACTATGACGCCCTCTGATAATGACTGTGAAGAGATATCTGCATGAAGAAAATGTGAAGGAGGACAGACACACGCACACACAACAAAAATACTGCTACGTGGCATACTGTCTAGTAGCAACTTGAATGCCATAAACAGCCCCACTTTAGGGCTACACAAGCGTAACGGTGAGCAGCCATAAACTTAAAGAAATATTACTACACATTCTTATGCCTTAGTACGTGCGTATGCGTGCGTCACCACGTAGCCCAAATCTGTAATTACAACATAAACAACAGTATAGTTCGCATATTGTTTCCGCAAGAGTGTTATAATTACAGCACATAAAACTAGTGACGGTAGATGAAGAAATGGTTGCTAACCAGTCACGTACGTAGGCTGTGACCTTTAGTGAACCAGATACGCTCAGTAGTAACCATAATGTTTACTTCCTGTGATAAATATAAGCAATAGTTAGACGCGAAGGGACCGATATTAAATTGACACGGGGGCAGAAAGTGCTGCACTTATTAACTCTTTGCAACCTTCATTTTGTTACGTGTGTTATAGGTCAACTGGAGTTCCGAGTTGATAGAGGCCTCTACGTCACACGTTCAGAGAACAATTCGCGAAGCTGGTGGGGCCGTCGTGTCCTGTCACGAGTTCTACTCGCTTTTCTTAGGCAGAGAGTACAACAACAACCTCGCTTACTATGATGTTTAATGACTAATTCAATACAACGTGCTGTGCTACCATGTTTAGCTCACGTGCTCGCAGGAGCATTGACTTCAAGTCGGCAGCGTTTTCTGGACATGTTCAATATTAAAGCAGGGCATTTTCAGGCACTCATCACAGCATTCAATATATATATAGCAAGTGCCAGTAGCTGTGACGACGAAGCAGAGGGCACTTCGCTGCTAAGAGAGCTGCTTCAGAGAACAGGGTGGTTCGAGGATCAACCCCCCCCCCCCCCTCCACCAAAACTTTGCATTTCCCATGTGTAATTGTGCGTATGTACGTGGGCAGAGAAGCATATGCACGAACATACATAAAGAACGTCTGCTTTCTCCACCCCCTCTGCTAAAAATGTTTCTGGGACGCCTGCCTGTTCTACAACTATACTATGTTAGCAACTCTACCACGAATACGTTCGCTACCTGAAGTTAGTATTTACATGAGAGTAAGAATATAGAAGCAGAGCCTTCTCTAACATGACAGTCACAACCATGTTAGTACGGTTCTTAAAATTAGAGCACTACGATCACTCGGCAACTGTTTCAACCCACTTCAGCTCAGTTTTATTTCTTGAAAGGACACCCATTCATGGAGGGGCGATTTTAAATAAAAGACAGTGAAGATTTCATTCACAAGACACATGATCAGTGATCCATTCTTGGAAACTCGACGGGAGGTGTTTTACACCTATACAGCTGACGAGTACGCGCTGTTGGCGCTTTCATATCAATTGGAATGTATTGCAAAAACAAAAGTAAAATGAGCAAAGGATCAGCGGTACACGTTAAAAGATTCACCGTTCAAAAACGAACAAAGCTATGGCAGGCGGTGGATCATGAACTGTATTATTTCGTTACACGAAATAATAGTATCTCATTCGTATGGTCATTCTAATAAATACACACCACTATGGCGCCCTCTGATGATAACTGTGAAGACATATATGCATGAAGAAAATGTGAAGGAGGACAGACACACGCACACACAACAAAAATACTACTACGTGACATACTGTCTAGTAGCAACTTGAATGCCATAAACAGCCCCACTTTAGAACTACACAAGCGTAACGGTGAGCAGCCATGAACTTAGACAAAAATTACTACACTTTCTTATGCCTTAGTACGTGCCTATGCGTGCGTCATCACGTAGCCCAAATCTGTAATTATAACATGAACAACAGTATAGTTCGCATATTGTTTCCGCAAGAGTGTTATAATTACAGCACATAAAACTAGTGACGGTAGATGAAGAAATGGTTGCTAACCAGTCACGTAAGTAGGCTGTGACCTTTAGTGAACCAGATACGCTTAGTAGTAACCATGATGTTTACTTCCTCTGATAAATATAAGCAATAGTTAGACGCGAAGGGACAGATATTAAAATTGACACGGTAGCAGTAAGTGCTGCAGTTATTAACTGTTTGCAACCTTTATTTTGTTACGTGTGTTATAGGACAACACTGCTTTTGTGTGCGTGACCTGACAGGTTAGAATTGGCGTTGTACACGTTCGATCCTCGAAAGCTGTAACAAAAACTCGTCGCTCATCCCTTCCAAATTTCCGAACAATTTCCCGTGGCAAGTTCCATAAATGCAAAATTAAGGTACTCGTTACACTTACGTTTGGAAGGCTGGAACGTGTCGTTACAATACAATTCAATTTGACTTTTAAAAATATATATTTAGTGTCAGATTTTCCTGAGGTGGTAGAAAGCGATCAATTTTAGGCTCACATCAAGCTTCGTATATTTATACGAATGTAACATCGCCGCCAGTAGGCTATACGTACGCAAAGGTAATCGATGCAAACACACCTATACGATTTTCACTTTGTGGACTACCAACCATACTGCAATTATTGAGCTCGTCTATTCAAAGTAAACCACATGTGGCACATTCTACTTCAGTCTTTATAGTCACAATGAGTAGGGTACTGTGCTTGAGATTTTAAAATAGAAATATCCACCTATGTAACAGCATCGTTAAAGTTTTTGCCCAGGAAACTCCGTGAAAAGGAACAATACTTAGACATTGCATCAGTGCTGATTCAATGTATCAGTGTGAGTGCTAGATAATGTTCACGGTATTCATTGTCAACTCAGTAAGGTGGCCTGTATGCAGTCAGCGAGCATATTTCTGCATATTTGGATCTTCATCTTTTCCCTCTTCCTTCCATTCCTTTCGCTCTGCTTATCTCTTTCCCTTCCTTTATATATACATTTTCTTTCTCTCTCCTCTGTGTTTCTCAATACTCGTTTTCTCTCTTCCTACGTTCCATCCTCCTCACGCTCACTTCCCTCTCCAGGCGCATTGCAACACTAGTCTATGCTACGCTCACATTGCTGTACTATACAACACCAGTCAATGCTACGCTACAGCACGCGCGCATGAAGCAGAGAAAGGCAGAGTCATTGTTTTCCGAAACATATCATTTCGTCGGGATGGTCACGCAGCTAAGGCATATACATAGCAAATGGAAAGTCTGCCAGAATTTTATCTTCATAGGTGATGTGTTATCTTTACCAACGTTCTTATGTATGTGAATTAGCGGTCATTTGATGCATTCGTTCTATGAATGCAAATGAACTTTTCGAAGTGTTAGTTTGCATTCGCCCCTGGTGACACCAAAGTGCAAGTTTATCAAGATTCGACTGTAATGATTCGTTATCTTGGGTGCTGTCATTCTTTCTGTACATGATGCATTCGTCAGCCAATAACATGATTGCAGATGATAAACCATGTCCACTGTTGTTTATGTAAATGAAAAACAAAATTGGTTCCAGGACTGATTCCTGGGGAACACCAGACTTTACATGTGAAAGTGAAGATGTGTGTCCATTCACATAAACTGATCGGCTGTGGTTGGCAGAAAATTAGTTATACATGTAGTGATTTCTATTGATGTTCAGATTCATAAAATTTATTATTAGGTGGATGTGTGGAACCTTGCGAACTGTTTTTGCGAAGTCAGTAAATACCGCGTCAATTTTAAAACCAGCATGAATGGCTACGTGTAAATCCGTTATCAATTCGAACAGTTGAGTTCTGCATAAACGACTGCGAAGGAAACAATGCTCATTGTTAGAAAATAAATTTTATTCTGTTAGAAATGTCACTACGGTAGGTGATCACGTATTGTGCTCTCGTAGTTTACACCATATAAACCCTTTCACTGTTTGCAAACACAGCCCCACGATGACAACCGGTTTTGTCAATCGATGTGCGAAAGGAGCATCAGTGGGCAAGAAGAGACTTTAAAAAAATATCCCGCTGATTTTCAACACTTTCTTTCTCCTATTTGACAATATATATTCCAATAAATGTTCTTTTGAGCTACATAAAAGTTATAAGAGATTCCGTTGAACTTTCCACACTTTCCTTTTATTTGAAATGCTAAATAGCGACAATTTTTACATTTAAAAGGAACTTGAAAACACGCTTACAGTTTAGACGTTAGGCGCTGGTAACTGAGATGACCGAAAGCTTTCTTAGGTACAACTAATATGAACTTGAAACCGTCTATAGCCGTTAGTTAAATGGACCCGTTAGTTAAATGGGCCTGTAGTTAGAGAAGGACGGATCGCTGGTTTATAAATGAGAGCCACGCGTGCAGCTGTCTAGGTATCAAGAACACATCCTGCTTCGACCGATTGCTGCAAAAATTCAATAAAATAACTGTTTTTATTACTATCAACATTTTGCGCGTATGTTACCTGGTACGAGAGCTGGATTAATAGATAAGCGATTTATAGCGGCCTCTACCCCCCCCCCCCCCCCCCCGAGTGATTATGAGGTCAGTCGTTGAAGTGTTTATTTTGAAGAAATTGAGATTTGGCGGTAGTGGGTATTCTGAGGTACAAACTATACCAAAATAGTTGTTTGATTCATCTGCAACATCACACTGCAAAAGTGGCTCACCGTTTTTTGTTATCGACGCAACGGACGATGATTTCAGATTCACTAATATTCAAAGTTTTTAGTGTTGTTTTTAAACTTGTGATAAGTCGTAGTTGTGAAACTTCCTTTTCGCTCTGCCTTTTTCCGCTTTGCACTGTCTGGACTGTTCACGCTAGCATTCCCAGTCGTTGGTCACATTCGAACGCTTCGCCTTTCAGTACATTGTTTTATTTTTATTTAAGGGGCGTTTCTTTTGTTTTGTAGACCACGTATTTTTGTTTTCCTTTTCGTATGTATTGCATTTGCGTAACGTTCGATCTGTTGTAGTCGTATATTGTTTTCTTTGTTTCGAAAGGCCTGCAGCGCTTGCGCCTGCAGCGCTGCACACTCACCTACGATGGAGAAAAAAACCGCTTAGCGCAGTGCAACTGGCTGCGAATTCCGTATGCTGCTTGCTGCTACGGCCTTTTATGGTTCACTGGTTGGCGCTGCGATGCGTCCTGAAATCACCTGCGCGAGATCGCACAGCGGTGGCTCGCATGACGCCAGGCGATGTGAGAACAAGACACGAGGCAGCAATGTCCGTGTTGATCCATGATGGTCCGTCAGCTTCCGAGCAGGCAGATGAATTGTAGCAGCAATAGGCGGGCACTTCGCAGGTACACATGCGCAGGTTTCCTACAATGTCAAAAGAACCACTTACCATGGATGCACAGTGTAACTGGCTGCAAATAAATGTATGGAATGATGGATACATGGAATGAGGTGTTAGTACAAATACTGCAGGTTGACTGAGAAATGTGTGTTTGTAAAGGTTTTATTGTGGTGTGAACTGCTGCATGCAAACTGTACTTTGCCACGGTATTTGGACTTTTTTCAGGGTGCTACTGTGTTCATTTCGATCATTGTTCATTTTCGGTAACCTTCGTTATTTTTTTTCTCGATGCAGAACTTATCGATGTGGAGTAGCCGAGGTAAGATGAACCTCAACCTCTCCACATCAAGACACTTACAACATAACATAACAACATATGGGAAGAAAGCCAGGTAGTACAAATACCAATCTAGTGTCATTTGTACGAACTGGTCTGCACTTGAATGTCGCGACTGCAGCACTTGCCAAGCGCCTGATGTGCACTCAGGGTACCACGGGACAGGCTTATTGATTCTGCACCGACTGGCGAGGGACTATATTAAGGTTGTGTCTCCCTGCCGTGAAGTACGTCGAGCTCAGGACGAACTCCTGCGAGAATGATATGGGGCCATGCTACGTATACGCTATACTATACGGTTCACTCCGCGCGCCACTTCGTCTCGGCTCGATACTTAAGCGAGAACACACCGTTCGGCGTGTATATCTCTGCGTGTCACGTTTGCAGTAGTTGAACGCACTTGAGAGCGTGCGTGCGTCTGTGTGTTGTGGTCGTTCATTGCGACGTTACCTAGAAGGGCTGTTTATTCGAGCAAAGAGGAGGTGTGTGTTTGTGTTTATGTGTGCTTTGGAAAGGCATGGCTAGATTCGAGTTAAGACGACGTAGTACAACAACAGTTGTACAATGGTGGGCTTCCCAAACAACTCTGTGAACTCGCAAGATAAGATATCGAATCGGTTGCAGTTACAAAAAAAATAAAAAAGAAGAAACGAATTATAGCCAACGAGGAAAGGCACAAACATAAACGCATGCGCGCATAGGGCGTTCAAGCTCCTTGTTTGTCAAGGTTTCTTTGTTTACACGGCTACGGGTTGTAGGTGTGAGGCTCGGGTGTCGGCTGGAGCTCGTATTGACGCCGAGTTCTTCTCGAGTTTCTTGGCAGCGTTTTCTGTTTTGCTATCTTATGCCTGTTTTTCCTTTCTCATTAGCTTTCTTACTTAGGTTGCAGATTTTTCGACAACGATGTCGAGAGGGTGGTGTACACACGTGGACGACTGTTTCATTTGTTCCTCGAAACAACGTACTTCTAGGACAGCCGCCTTCCACATCCAATAAAAAAACTAGGAGCTGCCACTCGAACAAATATTTCGCCATCCGACGCAGACAGATTCTTTTCGCCCGTGATAAGTAATACACCGGCACTTCTATACTGATATCATTTCAAGTTTGTGCGTTACGTAATGTTTGAAAACTTCGCAATATGATAAGCGTTTACAGATTGTGGGAGTTGTTACCTGCAACTGTTCCACAACCTCGTTAAGTGCCGTGCTCGCTCAAAAAAAAAAGTTATTTTCGTGCTGAGTAAATTGTTCTCTGAACTATGAGGTTGGTTCTTTTTTTTTTGGGGGGGGGGGGAACGCCTGTGAGAGACTATCGAATATTTTTGTTGTTGTTGTTGTTGTTATTCGGGTTATTGACCAGTTGAACCAGTTGAAGCAGGCATTGCGCCTACGACCACTTCATCAGTGAGTACTTGTGCATGCTGCAACTCTAAGATGCGCAAGTGCATGTCCACTAACAGCGCGTTCGCGTAATCATATATTACCACTACAAATCCGAGCCCCTGAGCTCTCTCAATTTTCATGTTTGAGCACGCAGAGCTCTGATAGTTTTTCACGCGTTCACCGACAACCACGGAGTCGGTTGGTATAGCCAGTCGGTATACGCACGTGATCTACTTCGCTGTTTGGTGATTATTATGTTTTCTTGGCGCAAGGGTCACTTTTGGCCAAAGAAGGCCGGACAGAGGTGGGAATGAGCTGACAGTGACATGACACGTTGGTGCAAACGGCTGCTGAGAGGTCTAAAATTTCTCGCCGAGAATTGTATGAGTTATAAATGTACGCGTTAAAATTAGGTAAACGGCGCGCGAGGGCATGAGCTGTGCGAGGATATGAGGCTCCTATGATATTAAAATACCCATGAAAATAATGTAGACATGTCATTGGGGTAAGTATAGATGTGTCACTATGCCGTTTCCTTGTCAATGACCATTTCAAACATACGTTAGGGGAGCAATGCAGAAGATGAAGAAGAGAACGAAGAAAGAGAAGGTGCCGGCCAAATAATTGCGTTATACGCGCACTTATAAAAAATGATACAGACCACTCATGGCGGTGAGTGTTTATTCCAACGCATAATGGCCTAATGAAAAACACCACACGTTCACTCGTAAAGGAACTCACGCATGGCAGAAGCACGCTTCGGGTATTCATACAACCCCGGTGTGAATGAAGACAGAACGTGATAATGAACGTGACAAGAGGCAAAAATAATTATTTTGCTGAAGAATCCTTGAGCACGATTTTCGATATCTCGAAGTCACCGTTTCGCCATATAAACAAAAAGGTAATGAATTTGTTAACCGTTTCTAACGAACGTAATCGCCAGTTACACTCTCCGTCTCTGAAATCTGGCTCTCTACGAATTCGTCTGCCTTGAATAAAGGGGAACAACTTCTCGAAACCAACTCCTCCGTGAGTATCTGCGCACACACTCCAACTGCGTTCTCAAAACAGCCTCGGACAGTTTTCTCAATTGTCGCGCATGTTTCTTTCTTCCGTGTTCACATAATGATTGAATTTTGGTTTCTGCTTACTGCGTCATTTTATCTCTCCATGTCATCGCGTAACGGCCACCACGTAGCATGCAAGTAACTGCCGCCTGCGGCAGCAGTAGAGATAGCGTAAATACAAAGACAACTCCCTTCCGGAACGCAACAGCGTAGACCCCAGAAGATTTTACATTGAAGAACGGTCCCTGTGTGGTGCAGAAAGCTAGATGGAGTAGGAAATTGAGAAAAAAAAAGTGATGCCAGCAACAAAGGCCACCTTCTTTGTTAACTCCGGCTTCGTATGCAAATGACATTGCCGTCTTTTTACCTTGCAACGGAAAGCTGGCTTTGTCGCAACATATTCATTCGGTCGCTACACCACGTACCCGCAGTTTCTTCTGAATTGGTCGCGTCGTGTAGCTGAACAAGGTTGTGGGTACCTTTACAAAATGACAAAAACAGTAAAGGAGGAGAGGAATTCACTTTTGTTCATCATTCAGTGGATATTTGACGCTTCTTGCGTATGTACACACTTGCACACCTTCAAATGTGTCGCATACGATTTGAAATTCCGTGCCAGACGCAGCATTAAAAACACTATTTTAACTTTCCGGTGTGGGTTCCTCCTAAAGTTTTTTTTTTTCATTCCTTGTTCTTGCATGTTTTGAATCCTGTAACCTGCATGTTGAGTCTATTCTATTCTCTGAAGCACGCAGTTGGTGTGCTCGGCAAGTATTCTATGGAACCGTGTTTCTTTGCGTTTTTGCTATTCATTGTTATGTCTTCCTTCCTTCTTACATGGCACTGGTTTTCGTTTCCTTTGTTGGCGCCGTTCTCCGCTGGCTTTTCGGCTTGTTATCCGCTGTTCCCATCTCTAGAGGTGAACACGGCGGACTGGCGGTGATGTTAGCTGGAATGGTTCGCGAGGCTGTTCGCGTTGCTTCAGCCAGGGAACAGGTCCGCTTTCGACTGTGGCAAATGACCCGGCCACAAGTCGTTCTGCCACGCGAATGGGTTTTTTTTTCGTGAAACGACAAGGTGCTTTGATACAAGACAGGACTAAAAAAAGGAGTGGTGGTGGTGGCGGTTAAAAGGAGAATAAGGCACCTAATTTCTTCAGCCTGGTAGGGAGCACGGTGCCGCGCCTAAAAAGACGCGGGGAAATAGATTGCGATCTTTCTACGGTACGCATTTCACAGAATCAATATGCACCGTACGGGGAGGAGAAGTAGAAAAAAAGAACATAGAAACCTGGAAAGGCAGAATCAAGGTTCGGAAGCTTTAAACAACTTCCATTTTTACGACGTAGGCAAAGCACTGTGGCCCGCGAAACACGCAGTAACAACCATAGAAAACAAAAAACAAAAACAAAACAAAGATGTGCGTGTCTGGAAGGAGAAGGGGGCAGTGCATAAATGCACAGTCGTCGATTCCTAGCCTCCTTAGAAGAAATGCAAAAAGAATTCACTGAAGAGAGTAAAGGGAATGAAAGAAATTCGGGCCAAATAGAGACAGACGGTTAGCGGTTTCAAAGGTGCAGTCTTAGAAATGTGGCCGAGTACGCTCCAGAGAGTCATCTCGAAATTCGAAAGGTCAAGTTAGAAGAAGGATAAAAAAAGGCAGAGAGGCTAACCTAGGCTGAGCTAGGCAGGCTGCTCTACTCTGAGGAAAGAAAACCAACAGCGCAGGAGAGAAAAATGACTGTTTCAGCCAACGTAACAGTTCCGCATTTGAGATCAACGATGGTGAATCAGTCCGGTATCGTTAAGAGAAAGCACTAGCCTTTTCACGGCTTTCGGAGCTTTGATGGGAAGTCTTACGGTCTTCTCGACAGTGAAGTCGTTTCTGCGCAGGTGATTGAAACTAGTACTGAGGTGAAGGCTGTCGTTTGCGTTAGTCGGGCAGTAAAAAAAAGGGGTGCCGAATAGTTTATTCGACAGCATGGTCTTTGCACTCAGCGCTGTTGGCCATTTCTATCTTAAATGTACATGAGACTGTACATCAAATTGCGCCAGCACTGCACGATCAAGATCAGGTTGGCATAATACTCTTAGGTTTCGGAAAGGTAGTCGACCATGTGTTCCATCAGTTGTGATTAAAACAAAAACTTATTCTAAAGAAGTGACCACCTTCTTTGATGGATAGAGGCGCATCTGACAGGTCATTTTCAACGAGCAGTCATTGTCGACGACGCTAAATTGATCTCGTCTGATACCGCAATGATCTGTTACGGGTGATCTTTCCTGCTGTTTATCAACGCCGTAGTGAAAAGCATACAGGTTAAATTTCGGCTGTTTGTAGACGACTGCATACTTAACCAAGAAATTCAAAGTGAGGCAGATGAGCTTCTGCTGAGTTCGTCTTAATCCGTTATAGCTACGCGGTGCTTAGAATGGCAAATGAACCTCAAAACTACAAAAACAATATCAATGGTCATAACACGCAAAAAGAATGCATTACTATTTGTATGCAGCACCAGTGGTCATAACGTATAGTTTGTTACTGAATATGAGTACACTGATTTAGTGATCACGTCGGACTTTAGGTGGAACAGCCATGTAGCTCACATTAAAAAAAAGGGCTATGAGGAAGCTTGAATATCTGACGAGAACCTTGCCTAAATCTACGAGTAATATAAAGTTGTTGGCGTACAAGACATTCATTATACCACCATTTGAATATGCTGTCAACGTCGGGGGTCCTTACATCAACAGAGAATATACAGCGAAAATTCAGTCAGACTCATTTTCAATTCTTAGCCTCGTCATAAATTCGTTAGTGCTCTATTACGGGACGCGAAGCTTGAAACTGTATAAATGCGACGCTATTGAGAGGTGCTTAAAATGCTACACGTGAGTCAACGTGAACATGTCAATGTAGACAGGGCTTTCTTACAGCCTTGGCCACGTCTGTGAAGAGTGCGCGAGCGGCCGGCCTTGCTCTGCGGCACGACACCTTGCGGCCGTTGCGGGTTGTGACGTCACGTGCACAGCAGCAGGCGCGCCCTTACAGACATGCAGGCATGCCGTGCACGGGTCACAACTTTAGAAGGAGCGCTTGTTTACCCGAAGATCGCTTTCATCATATCTATTTCATTGGTTGATACGTGGGGTTTAACGACCCAAACCCATTCCTTATTATCAAAGACGCCGTAGTGGAGGGCTCCGGAAATTCGACCAGCTGAAGTTCTTTAACGTGCACCCATATCTAAGCACACAGTCCTACAGCTATTTCGCCTCCATTGCATTTTCGCAATGCATTTAGGCCTCCAAATTGTCATCTTCTCGTTCGCAGAACAAATTAACAAGCAAGCTATTACTGATTTTCGGGTAAAAAAGAGAATGTAGAGCCAGTGAAAACGAAAAACAAATTTTTCATAGCAGTTTTAAGGAACGCGTTTTCCTCAGTTCCAATAGCCTGCTTCCTGCGTTCAAATGCACCACAACTGAAACAACTAAATCCACTCGAGGTACCACTCCTTGTGGGGGAAAAAGCAAGAACATTTCAAGGGAAGACTTCTCATCATAAACTTGGTCATAAAAACCTTCTTGCGGCTGATAAACAGCTCATCGAAATAAAAAGAGTAAATCACGCGGAGAAAATTGCAAACTGGAGCATCCGCTAACCATCAACCGTATGGTAAATCACATTCGGAAGTCCCTGACCCCAGATGTACACACTGGAAATGCATTGCGGATATAGTCCGCATATTCTGAAGCTGCGCTTCCTATAACGACCTATAGAGAAATGTAGGACCCGGCAAGGCGTCATTACTCAACCGCGAAACAGATAATCAATGCAATGTCATCGCCCTTCCCCTCAACGCCGCGAGGTTCCGAAACACTCCGACCGATGGTTAGGGGGATGAATGGGAGCTGAGATTAAAGTCTTCTTTCCGATCAATGCTGAAGGGTGTGAACAAATGTTATTTCTCTCTGTCTTTCTCCCTGTCTATGCCTCCGTTACTTTTCTATTGAATTGCCCGTGTTTCTTTTTGCCAATCAATAATTCACTGCTGTGTGATACCCACGTGGTTGGCTTCCCAGAACCCGTTGTCGCTAGAGCTATCTTTAGCAATTCATTCTTTCCAACTTCTCGAGTTGTGAGCCCCAGATACTTGCTATATTCATCAAGAAACTTTTATCGTGAGTCTTCTCGACTCTTTCCTCAAAAAGCGACTTGAATTTTGCTTCTCTTACTCAGTAAGAGGCCAAACTCATGAAAGTATGCCATACACTGTCTAATTTTCAGGTCTCGCCATTCGATTCATCAACCAATTGAAGTAATTTAACAAGAAAAACAATATTATATGATCACTGAACTTTCGTAAACAAATAGCGGGTGTCAATGCCGTTCGGGCCACCGACATAAATTTGGGATAACTTGCCTTCTAGGCAATACCTGTGATTTCAAGCGCATAATGACATTCACTAATGACATTTTCCACATCATCCATACGGTCTCGTACATATTGTGGCACCGAAACAATCAACGTTTCACAAAAGATGATTTATACGTCTCCTGAATCCTCACTTTATTTTGGCTGAAGTTTTGAGTTTTTGAGCGCGAAAGCTGTTATGAGATGACAACAGCCAGTTTCGGTGACATACTTGTCCTCCACTGCCGCTGCATGGTGTGTGTAACAGCCATCGCGTACAATAAAAAAAAGCTGAAGCGAGATTTCAATTGAGTTGCTATAGGTGAGATAAGTAGACAGAGATATAAAATGCAAAAAAATGAAAGAAATTAACAAAGAGAAAAAGAAGAAAAAAACAAAGTAATCGATAGAGATAACCCTAACTTGCCTTTCCCAAGTTCAAATTCCCTTCAGCAGGCTAAACTAGCCCTCTTTATGTTCATGCAGCTATATCTAGGCTTAAGCTAGCTAAGCTAGGATTGGCTGGTATGCTAAGGAAGGTTACCCAGCTATGCTGTTTCGTAAGGCTTGAGCTTCTAGAGCAAAGCTGCCCCAATGTATTTGTTAGCTAGCTAAATACACTTTGCGTGTGTCTATTTGGGTACCTGTATACCTGTCTGTCTAGCCGACTACGTATTGGCGCTCCCGTGGTCGCCTCCTTAACGTGCGTTGACCGAAATCGGCGTCAATGAAGAGTGTATTGCGAACTTGTTTGTCGAATTATGACATGAGTAACGCGAAAACCCTGGCGTATACTTCATAGAACTCTTCCCTCCCGTCACCTGTAGCACATACTTTGTGCCACTGTTTGCGCGTACTGGTGATTAGAACTTTTCATCTGCCTTATCTACCCAGTAATGGTGACAACAGAAATTCGCAACTGAAACAGGAGAGCGTCAAGAAAATGGGACATTAGCTGCGTTGACGGGACGAATGCAAAAAAATAAAAATGAGGATCCCAGCAAGAATCACACCAAAGTACTCCGTGTGGCCATCAAGTATTTTACCAGCAAGTCACGCAACCCATTGAACCTGCTTTGGAAAAAGGCCCCATGCGAGAGCCACGTCAGCGCAGTGTCAATTGTGGAGGCAGTGCTGGATATCTCACTTTGTACGGTTTTTGGTTCCAGTGTTGACTTGGCTATTTCAATAGTTGAATAAACAATTTGTATCTACTCCTGTGGCTCAAAAAGCTATACTCAAACGTTTCTAGACCCTGGAACATTAGACTAGCGAACACTATTCACAGTATCGCTCTGAAGCTTGTGTTTATGTGAATATTCTGCGTATTAGTCGTTAGTGTATTGCTTCGGGGTTGAGTAACGGGAAAAGTTATACCCACCATAGAGTACGCTTTGTGTCAATGCAACAGACGTCTGTGCTCTAACATGAGTGACGTTCCGTCAGACCATAAGATATCCCTCAAACGTCAGCGTAGTTGGCATGCCTCGTAATTGCACGATGTGAACTCTACTCCGTCGATCCACCTCGTATAACCTCTGACTCAAAGCACAAAAAAACTGCAGCACTAGACAGTCGCTGTCTGCTTGGTATGAAACTGATTCCCGAAATTCGTGAGGTCTGCCGAGTTTGCTTTTTACATTATTTGCGTATACCCTAAGATTTACTGTCACATGATGATAACCGCGTTCAATTGGTGCTATTTCAGTAGCTGCGTTTGTAATGTCCCAACCGATCCAACGAAGCCATCGTCAGCTTCGAGCGACATTGTTCACGTAGCTCGACAACTATTTAATATTGCCATCCTTTGACCACATGTCTGTAAATTAACCTATTCACTAACAGCATCAACAGTTTTGGACATCATTTACTAAGGAAATTACAGAACAGAAAACAGCTCAGTAAGGCTGTGCCATCGCACGGTCCACTAACCCTTTCGTCTTCGCAATGCAGGCGCTCGCCCCTATCATCGCCCATGTTGCTGGTTCCTGCACTGCTGGCTGCCTCATCGGATGTTTCAACGTGCCGAGAGCGACTCGGCACCGGGTATTACACCGTCTTCCTCATGCGTGTCGCAAACGCATCCGGCTGTCCTGCTGCGCCGCCAGCAAATCATGGGAACACCGACGTCATCATCATATCACCGCCGTCATCAACCAGTTCAACGACAACAGCTATAAATTGTCAGCAACCACCCGTCAAGCTTTGTGGGCTCTGTGGCTATGCCATCGCACGGTCCACTAACCCTTTCGTCTTCGCAATGCAGGTTAGTGTACCATATGACATGATCACTAAACGAAATAGCAATTATTTTTTGGTACAGCTACCGAGCCCACATTGCTGTTGTGCCCTTGCCGTTCAATGCGTGAATGTCGCTCGTGCTTTCTTACTTCTGTCGGGGGACGTGGACTCCAATCCGGGCCCAAGCTCTCTCCCTAAGGACCGTTCACCTAAAGACCCCCTCCCAGCAAGCCTTATTCTTTCTGAGTTGCAAAAGTTATCTACGGGTCAGTCTACACTGCTCGAGGAAGTGCAGGGACTTAAATCTGCGCTACTAACAACAAACAAAGCTATGGCTGATCTAACTAAACGTATTACGGAGCTTTAAGTTCACTACCAAGGTCTTGTGACAGTTAAGAAGGATGTCGAAACAATTAATGGTAACACCGCAATATTGGCCCGTCAAATCTGTGACATGGAGACGCGGGTTGATGACGCCGAAAATCGTTCCAGAAGAAATAACCTCATCTTTTACGGCCTCCCTGATCCGAACCCGTCCGAAAATTTTTCAGACTCCGAAGAAATACTTATTAACCACTGTCGCGACCACCTAAATTTAACTCTTGACCCTAAACTTATTGAACGTGCTCACGGCCTTGCTCGGCACCGGCATGATCACAAGCGACCTATAATAGCCAAATGGACTTTCTTTACAACCAAAGAGAAAATTCTCTCGAATGGACGCAAACTAAAAGGTACTAATTACAGTATTGGGGAAGATTTCTCCGAATCCGTTCGAAAAGCCCGAAAACATCTTGTTGATTTTGCCCGTACAAAATCTGAGCCCTTCTCCGTGTGGTACAAGGCTTTGTTTCTTGGTAAAAAAAGATACGTTTTCAATGAAAATTTCCAAACTGTAAACGAAATTTCCTAGCAATCGCCCCGTCGTCCAAAAAACAAACAAAACGTGTAAATGTTACAACGCCTAAAACAAGCCTTTCCTTCTCTGTAATCTTTACTAATATACGTAGCTTCCTTTCAAAACGCGACGCAGTATCAAACCTTGTATCAACGTCGGGCAGCAACATACTGGTTCTCACAGAAACATGGTTGAAGGATGACTTCACAGATAGTGAGGTTCTTGCCGAATTGCCAGAGTTTGTTGTTTTCCGGAAAGACAGGAAACAAACACGTGGCGGTGGCGTACTTATCGCTGTCAATAAGCAGTTATCCTATTCACTGATAAATGTCCCTTGCAAGCTGGCAATTCTGTGGTTAGTCTGCCGCGCTGTACGGGAGACAATTCTGCTAGGAGTGTGCTATCGGCCACCAGACAATGACCCAAATTTCGCACAAGATTTAAACGATATACTCAACCAGCTAACTACTAAATATCCTACCGCGCATATCCTACATTTTGGTGACTTTAATTTTCCTGACATCAATTGGCAAGACGCCAACCAATTAATATCAGGCCTCTCCAAAACGAAAGAATTCATTAACGTCTGCTTATATTTTAACCTAACACAGCTAATAACAGAACCTACACGTATTGCTGGTGAAACTTCTAATATTCTGGATCTAATACTGACAACTAAACCCGAAAGCTTGTCACATATTACACATCTTCCTGAAATTAGCGACCACAAAGTTATTTATGCTGTTCTTGAATTCGTCCCTAAACTACGCAAACCATGCAGTAAAACTATACGTCTGCACGACAAGGAAGATTACAACGCAATAAACGCTGAACTCGAAGCCTTACTACCTCATTTTGAAACAACATTAAGTGAACGATCAGTGAACGATAACTGGTTAATTTTTGAAGATAAAATTAAGGCGCTAACAAACAAGTTTATTCCCAGTACTACCTTCCGTTCTAATCGACAAAATCCATGGTTTTCTAAACTTTTAAAGCGACTTGAAAATAAGAAAAAACGACTTTATCGTGCAGCTAAACACGCAGCTACCGCCAGCGCATGGGATAGGTATAAAGAAGTTGAAACCTTTTATTATAATGCCATTCGAACCACAAAAAGGAAATTTTTCATACTGATCTTCCGAATATCTTGGTAACTAACCCAAGGGAATTTTGGGAGGTAATTAACCCTAAGAGAGTTCCAGGTATTATTTTGAATAATTCTTCGGGCGAAGAAGTTAGTGATTCTGAATGCGCAAAAGTATTTAACTCAGCATTCGCTTCCGTGTTCACAAACGAAACTAACAGTCCCCTTCCAATTTTTCCGTCTAGCATAGTCTCTGTAGTGCCCAGTATTGATTTCGTCGCTTCCGGAATAATATCGTTAATAGACAAACTCAATCTCTCTTCATCAGCGGGATCAGACGATATCATCTCAAAATTTCTTAAAAATACCAAGCCCATGTCTGCCATATACTTATCACTACTGTTCTGTCAGTCATTATCCACAGGTAACGTACCAATAAACTGGAAAATAGGTAAGGTCATTCCAGTCTTCAAATCAGGTGATAGATCATGTCCTCTCAATTATCGCCCCATTTCCTTAAAGCGTGCCTTGCAAGCTCATGGAGCACGTCATTTACACCAAAATCATGCACTTCTTGGACACTAATAACTTTTTTCGTTCCGCACAGCATGGATTTCGAAAAAACTTTTCCTTTGAAACCCAACTTGCCCTTTTCGTTCATGATCTGCACACTAACCTGGACAATAACATACAGACTGACGCTATCTTTCTTGACTTTGCAAAGGCATTTGACAAAGTACCCCACAACCGTCTGATGTTAAAACTTTCGAAATCAAACTTAGACCCTAAATTTTCAACTTGGATTCGAGAATTTTTGACTAATCATTATCAATTCGTTACCGTTAACGTACATAACTCTTACCCTCTGGCAGTAACATCAGGCGTCCCGCACGGATCTGTTCTTGGACCCCTATTATTCCTAATATACGTTAACGATCTACCTTTTTATGTATCCAGCAATATTCGTATGTTTGCAGACGATTGCGTTCTGTAATCACGTGACAATATACCGTACTATTACTAACACATCAGCCCAAGTTGCATTACAAGATGACATTAACCATGTGCTTAACTGTTGTAATCGTTGGCTAATGACACTAAACCCTAATAAATGCAAGTCCCTCTCGTTTCACCGTCGGCGCAGCCCCCTCACCTATTCTTATCAAATCGGTAAAGTTGCATTAGAAAATGTCATCACATAAAAGTACTTGAGAGTCACTTTGAGTAACGATTTATCATGGCGCGTCCACATTACCAATATCATATTATGAACTAACAGATCGCTTGGGTTCTTGAAGCGGCGCTTACGTGATGCTCCCCCACCTGTAAAACTGCAAGCTTATAAATCTTTAATTCGCACCCAACTTGAATACGCGTCACCTATCTGGAGCCCTCATCACACACACTTAACCGACGCACTAGAATCACTTCAGAATAGAGCAGCTTGATTCATTCATTCCTCGTATTCATATAACGTGAGTGTTTCATCTCTTAAACAAGAATCCAATCTTTCAAACCTTAACACTCGTCGCCGAGTTTCCAGCCTCCTTTTGTTCCACAAGCTCTATCACAGTCAACTCGGCCACCCACCCTATATCTTGCCTCTTGCCCGCACATCTCGCCGCACCACTCATTCCTTTCATGTCAGCTGGCCACGCGCCCATACCACGACATTTTCCGCCTCTTTCTTTTTTCGTGCAGCTTCCGACTGGAATGGCCTTTCCACTGATCACACCACCATAATGTGCCACTCAACATTTACACAAAATGTCATTCGTTTCTTTTCAATTTGAATACATTACATTGTTCCTTTTTGTGCCACTGGTTCTCACTTTGTCTTCTTTTTTGGCAAGGTGTTACGCCTGTTAATATGTATACTGATACTGCACATGTATCATTTTATTTCTGTATTGGTTACCCCTGTTCATACTTGTACCGATCCTGCATATGTATTACATTTGTTGTATAATTCCCACCCCTTATGTAATACCCGTTCTAGGGGGTCTTTAAGGTAATAAAGTGAAGTGAAGTGAAGCTTACAACTCTCCCACTCAGAGATTTTCCTTTACTGACTCTCCCAAAGTACCAACACAAGCAAACATTGGTGGGTGGTGTGTGACAAAAACAAGAAAACTCTGTTGACATAACGCTCAGCGTGCAGATGCTTGAGCCTAACTGCCTAAATTATGTAAATTACTATTTTCTTCGCATAAAAATTTTTAGGCATTGAGACGGTGTTTGTAACTCCGGGTTTTTTTCATATAGAACAGCCACCGCAGCGTGGCTGAATAAGAAAAAAGTAAAGAAAGAGAATGTCACTTTTCTTTGCAGCTGAACTGACGCCATTTCGTTCACCCTGTATTATGTGGAAGAAACTTCATTCTATAGTTGAGTAAAGAAGCTACTCGTATCATTATTAAGGACAACAACAAACGACTCCTGCAAAGTAAAGACGTATATAAAACGTGTCACTGTCCTTATGAATTCACAAGCTCTTAAGGTACCTTGATGTGCTTGCTAGCAGAACTACAGCCTTCCGCTGCTCGTACACATCAATTCAGCGATCTCATGTACACACTTTGATGTTTTGTGGACGAAAGATAAATTTAAGCTTAATTAACCACCTTCCCAGTTTTAAACAGTTATGGTTAACCTGAAGCAATAACATGGCCAATGGGGGTCATCTTTGTAAATATGAAAGGTGGACGAGTTGGTGAAATCTCAAAGAATGCAAGGAACATGGAAACTGTATACAGTTGACGCGGACACAATCAGTGCTTTTATGGGCGAATCTCATCAGGGCCTAGCCTTGTTGGCGTCCGTTATGCTCCACAAAACCAAAACCGAAACTGAACACCTCCACAACAAAAAAAAAAAAACGATAACGTCTGTGTGAAAAAATCGTCTTAAAAAGAGAGAATAACAAGAAACGAGGAGAGGCTAACCAGGGCGGAACCCGGTAGGCTACCCTGCAGTGGGGAAGGAAAGCTCAATCATAGTGGAGGAGAGGGAAGTCACTGATTGAGCCGATGCGTAGCTGTTTCACGTTTGACATCACGAACGCCAAATAAGAGTGGTGTCCTGAAAAAACGCAACAGCGCTTTATTTGCATTCGGGAACTGGGATGCCGGGCAGTGCCATTGTCCCAATATATTCTCTAAATCAAGCAAACTATATGACCACACTGAGCATGATACCCTGCACCGTCCCTATGTTTGTCCATTCCCCTGTCCAACCTTCCGTCCATCTGTTCACACTTCCGTACATCCGTCCACCTGTCCACCTATTCGTCCATGCATCATCCATCCATCTGTCTGTCCTTTATATTATTCGATGACTTCAACGCAGACATTATGAACCTTAAGACCCAGCTTCGCCCACTCGTCATCATTCACTTCGGTAAGATTCGTTGATTTTTATCCAGATTTGTACTGTGTCCATCAGTGCGCTTTGCTGTTTCATAATGAATACACTCTCTCGGCTCGAAGCTCCCTGAGGCTCTGTGGAGCCCCGCTTTTTACGACCAAACCTGGGTGACCCAGCATGCCCGTGAGGGGGCGTCGAGGCAAGCCTTTGACGTCCCCTCATGGGAGGCTTAAGCTCGGCCACCTAAACCTGCTGGTTTCTTATAATAAAGTTTATTCCTCCTCCTCCTCCCGGCTTCACTCATTTGCAAGTTTCCATAAACTATTTGCCTTATGAGCTTTCCCCTGACTTTGTATTCGATGCTTGTTATATCTACCTAGGCGAGTTAATCAAATGTACTCCTGCACGCCTGAGAACATTCTGGCCACTTCCTCACTTATGTTGGCACGGTGCAGCCCTTTCTCTGCTACTAAATCTCAGTCGCTTCGCTTTTGTGCTCAGATTCGGGTGCACTTTAGATAACCGCAGGTGGCCAAAATTTCAGTAGCTCTCCACTACGGCGTCTCTCATAATCATATGGTGCTTTTGGGACGTTAAACACCACTTATCAAGTCACACTCGCTTAACCCGACCAAACTTTACGACCACTGCGCCAATGGACGCAAAAGCCTCGACTAAGATCAGCTTCACTTCAAAAGGCATAGCCAGTTTTATATAGTTGTTAACCGATGGGCAGGAAAATTTCGTAGATGTCACACAGGCAGACAAACGTGCTGCAATGAACCACGACGACTAACCAGGCAGTACAGACGTAAATACTACTATTATACCAGTTGTTGGGCTGTCAGTTGTCTAGCATTAGTTGTGGTCCTCACGTACCTGTGAAAGAGCTTCTGTAACTTTGCTGTAAAATAGCATTCACAGGTGGAACGGAGAGTTCTGTTTTCATCCTTAGCGCGTATAAAGCAGAACCTGTATTTTAGGGCTGGGCAAATACACTCGTGAAATTATTCCTGAATACAGATATCGAAATACAAAGGCTCGAAGCCTAAAATGCAGACACTGAGTACATTTACCCTTGACGCAACGGAACATTTCGGATACTTTTGCAAAGAAACACAAGAAAAAGTATTTCGGAATGTAGTTACAGGGATACAGACGCAAAAATGAAATACTAGAATACTTTGCTAATTCAAAGTTTCGTATGCTCCGCTACGACATTTATTAGGAGTAAAGTAATATCATAAATAAATAATATTCCAATGCTTTGAACTGGCCAGTAAAAAATATTGCCCTAATCATTAACGAATGGAAGTGCGTTAAGTATAGCTTATATTTACTCTGGAATCGAGGAACGTAAGACATAAAGTCAACTGCTCTCGAACTGCAGCTGCTTCTTGAGTAGGCTCTTGAAACGCGTCTATTCAGTCGCAAGGCCTGAACTCTCGAAGTGACTTTCCACTCGAAAATAATTAGAGGTGCGACACTTGGCTTCAGAGATAGCTAGTTTCCATTGTAAAGGACGACTATGCTCCCTGCATGATTATCCCCTCAACGACGTCAGCCACATTTACGACATGGGCCATCCTGTGCGCGTGTAGAACCCTCTTGCACTGAGTCGCTGACCGGTGGAGCACCTTTGCTTGAAAGAGGACGAAAATCTGTTCCTCAGTCCTTGGAATAACGTCGACTACTTTCCTAATGAAGTAACGAGATACCAGCGTCCCGCACTGTATCGCGACGTAATCAGTACATGGTGAAAATACTTCACTACTGAGATACAAATATATTTTCTAGATATGTCTCTATTACCTGAATACAGAAATATAAATACTCAAAACTGTCTTTAAAACACTCTCGTGCTACTCTTGTGTCGCGATAACACTTAACTGTATTCACAACAAGTGACTTGCAGTAGTACTGTTAGCAAGAAAGGGTTTATTTGAAACTGATTCTTGGCATATCATTAGTAGTATCTGGGATATTACGTCGCAGAACCACGATATGGTTATGAGAGACATATAGTGGAGGCCTCCGGAAATTGAGATCGTTGGAACGTGCACTGTTATCGCTCAGTATACGGGCCTCTTGCGTTTAGCATGCATCGAAGTGCGCCCCCCGTTGCCGGAATCGAACTCGTGACCTTCTGGTCTGCAGCCGAGCACAATAACCACTAATTCACCGCGAAGACATGACGTAGCATTGGTGAAGCCAAAAAAAATATCAGTGGATTTCAACTCATGAAACGAAATATTCGAGAATTTATTGCCAGTTTTATCTTGCTCTGACACACCGACCTATTATATATTTTGGTCGTTTTAACTATTTGATCAGTGACGCTAACCATTTGTTCCTCACTCCTTGGTCTGGGCTGTTTCATGAGCTGCACTTTGATTTTACCAGACCCTGCTGCCTTAATGTCGAGGATTTTTTTTTTTTTGCGCTTTTGCTGCGCTCAAGTTTTCCACTTTAATTATTGCGCTCCACAGATTCATTGCAGCTGGGACTCTCTGAACCTTTACTACGAAGCTGGGACTCTCTGAACCTTGACTCCGGCATTTTTCTTTTTTTTTCTTGCAATGAACAGTTATAAGCTCAACGCACAACGAACATATATAACGAGCTTGATAGAAGTACGATCTACCGACCTAAGCAGCGTGTTCGGAGCACTACGAAAGAAAAAAAAACCTAAGAAAACCCAGAAGGTAGTTGCGTGGTGCCTCGAAATAATGAGTTTCCTTTAATTATTTTTACACAGACATCGCAATCATTCGCCGCTCCTCCCTACTTTAAAAAGGAAAAATAATAACACGCGCTAAAACCGACTGGTACGGCGAAATTGCGGGAAAATGAACATTTGTTTAACAAGTTTTGCGCAAGTGTTTGTAATTCAAAACATTGAAACTGAGCTAAAGTTTGAGAAAGTAGGCTTATTAACCCCTTCAGACACGAATTATGATGCAATTGTCCGAAACGCATCATATTCGCGTGACATATTTCCAAGGCACGCAGTATTACAATCAGTATTACATTCCATGAAATATAATGAATGAATGTTTTTTTTATGCGAGTGTCACTTATTAGGGTTAATGAATGTGCAACTATTTATAAAATTATTTGGTCACAAGCCAGCTTCAGTACTTGCGTAAAAAGAACCAACTATCAGGCCCAAAATGCATGCACATGCAGTTTGTTTCGTGGTTGTATTCATCACGAACAAGGCAATAATTTTCGCGTTGGTCCTGGACCGCGGCACGTTGACCGATCCTCGAACATGGTGGTGTCTCCAGCAAAGGGATTCTCTTGAGCAATATGGAGCACAATGAGATTAAATGACCGCTAGTTGTCCTCGGGAAGAATGCAGAAATGCGCACACTGAGTTTCAAGTTGTTTGGACAAACAGACGGCGTGTGACCCGCCCTTGAAGTTCGCATTCACAAATGTTGACGCCGTGACTGAAAAGGTTACGAAAGTGGAAAGTTTGTGAAAAGTGAAAATATACATATTCCGTCATAAGATCCTGCAATAAGCATATTGCCTAATATGTCGTACAATAGACCTTGGCGTCTGTCGCAAACTATCGACTGGTTCAACTGCGGGGAAACCATGGCCGTCCAACAACGTGGATGTCTAGTGGCGCCCTCCCTAAAGCGCAAGCAAAATCACCAGGAAGCACGTTTTGCTGGAAAATGGCTGAAAAAGAGTTGCTTTGTCAGATGCCTTTGGCTTCCCCTTCGCACTTAATTTGCGAAAAGGTGATAAAAAACGAGAATAGGAGACTGACCGAACAAGTCCCGATGGCTAGCACGCCTCTTTTCGCGATACTTAAAGGGACACTTAGGGCAACTACTAAGTCGGCGTTGATTGTTGAAATAGCAGTTCAGAAACCTCGTAGTGTTACTTTTGTGCCATATAAGGGCTTAATTTGAAATAAAATGACGTTTTAGTGGTCTGAATAAGGTTAGCGCATTTCAAATTATTCGCCTCAAGAAGCGGACCTTCTCACGCCACTCTTGCCGTATACGTTGTCCGGCTTTACTGCGCGGCTGCAGACACTATAGTAGCAGCAGCACGTAAGCAGCAGGAGCAACAGCAGCAACAACGGCCATTTATCAATTTCCTGCCGTTGACTCCGAGATGAAAGACGTGTTTTTGCTTAACTGGGCCTCGCTGGATAGCATGACCTGTACAGTTTAACCACGCGAAAATTGAATTTTTTGAACCACTCGCGCCATTCCCTATAGTAACGTCTGGCGGTTCATTTTTTCCATGAATCAAGCCGAAACGAACAAGCAGCATTTTATTGCATCTCTTGGTGCACAGAAGGCTCTTTGTTTAGTAAAGCTGGATCGATTACTAGTGATGAATTAATTATAGGCGGTTCGTATGACGTCATCGGGAACATTTTGAGAATTTCCTACAACGGCGCATATATTCTTGTGCATTTACCTTAATTTCTCTGTAAGAAGGGCACTGCCGTTGATATTATTGTCGATTTAGATGGTGTCATACATTGAGCTTTCACTCTGGTGTAAATTGTTATTTGACTTGAGTGCCGCTTTGACTGGTTAAGTATTACAGACAGTTGAGTTACATTTTATTTCATTTTATTATACTTCTCATCACGGCCAGAGGCATTACAGAGGGGGAATGGTAACAACACTTTGACACAGAAAACAAAAAAACAAAAAATTACAATGAAACAAAAAAGTAAGAAAAAACGCACATGAAACAAGGGAGCAAAATTAAAACTTACAGTGAGTTTAGAAAGAGCCTGAGTATATACATAGTGTTCGAGGGACGTCACAGATAGGTTCTCAGCGCTAAGTACCCAGACATGACTGTCAACAAGGCTGTTCAGCTCATTAGAGTGTGTCACTGCGGAGGAGGACACGCAGTCGTTTCGTTCGAGCGTTCTTTTGTACTTCCCCCGCTTTCCTCCATTTGCCAGCCGCGCCAAGGATGAACACAAAGGAACGTGATGGGCATTTGCCTTAATCTGACGTCAAAGTCTCTTGCTGTGTGCGTTCGAGTGAGAGGGCTCATGGCGTCCCAACCAGCTGGTACCCAGAGATGGGGGCCCCACAGCTTGCCTTGACTCCGTTTGCGAGATGACGTGAGGTGATGTTGGTGAAAAGTCATCATGGACAAAGGTAACTCTCGTAGATGCTGATGCTAGAGAACATAACTAGACAACACAAATCACGCCTAGCTTCAATTGCCTTTACGTAGCCAAGGGTGATTAAGCAGTGGAGCTGATAGCTTCAGTGCGCCTTTCCTCCGCTCTGTCTAACGCTCAGCGTACCTTTCCTTCCCCTGCGCTTGTACCACGTGTACTCGCGCAAACCCTTACATTGGCGGACACCTTTCCCCGGCACAGTAACCAAGCTCTCGTTTGCTTTCGACACCGCCACCTCCATCGCTTCACCTTTGCTCTCCTATACCCGCCGCGGTGGCCTAGTGGTTCGAATGCTGGCCCGAAGGTCACGGGATCAAATCTCGCCGGAAATGCAAGACGGCTGTATACGTAGATTTAGGTTCACGCTGAAAAAAAATCTAGGCGTTCAAAATTTCCGGAGCACTCCTCTACGGCGTCCTCGATAATCGTATCGTGGTTTCGGAACGTTCAGCCCCTATAGTTATTATTACCTTTGCTCTCCTCCTTGGTACCCAGCTTCACCCTCTCACGTCACTTGTCCTTCTCTACCAGGCTCAACTCACTACACTTGGCTTCCCTCTCATCCACGTAGCTCTAGTCAGGCTGTACTCACGCAGCTGGAGGGGAGTGCGGACAACGATACGCAGGCATATACCCCGGCTTCAATCTGCTGCGCTGTTAGACGAGGTGTGACTATCAACAGACAGGTTACACTGCGATAGAAAAGAAAGTAGACACAGAAACCTTTCTGCACATGCTTAGGATAGCGCTCACATAGCGTACGGTCACGTCTTTGTCGCACTTCCGTTGTGACACGCACAATTCACAGGAAGAGATAGAGAGAGGGTGAAAAATTATTAGAATACAGAGGTGTCGGCCTGTGCTAGCGCGCTCTAGCCTGCTACTCTGCCCAGTAGATGCGGGAAGGGGACAAAAACAAGGATTAAGAGCGACGATGGGGAAAGGCAGAGGTGGTGCTTATTTATAGTAAACACTTAGCACAGTACCCTACAGCTTGGGTACTTACTGTCCAGTTCACTTCGATAAGTTGCGTCAACGAGCATACAGATGAACGAGCGCTTATCGAAATAGGACGGGGCTTAAGCCTGTTGAGTATCGAGAAATATGGAAGTGGAAGGAGGCATGATGTGCCTCGCGCACGCGCACTTACAACGTCTCTCAATAGTTGCGCTGAGCGAACCCCTTATGTGATTCTTAAAAAGAGAAAAGAAGATGAAAGTGAGCCCCGTAACTGTCTGCATCAGAGTGCGACAGCTGAACAGTAGCTCCGCGCTCGAGCTTATATTTTACCGAGGAACTCGATGGAACCTATATACGCTCACATACTTCAACCTTTAGAAAACGGTTCAGAACCCCAACTTCTCCCGTCTTTCTACGCTCTCACAAAAGTGGAACGATCGGAAAGAGAGAGGATAGAAAAGTGGCTCCTCTATACGCGATGGCCATCTGAGCGCAAGCAATCGATTTCCTATATTGGAATTTCACTTCATGGCCTCAGCTTTATAAGGCATTCACGCGCGCCTTAGCTTGATAAAGGATTTTTTTCTAGGTGTGCCCACAATAGAAGCTACTGTTTCTCGTTCAAACCTCTTCATGAAGTATGTCTTTTTTTCTTGTTTTTTTTTCGTTAAGGTACTTGCAGGAAAACGACCAATGTTTGCCCCTCATTCAAAGCCTCGACTGCGAGTGGTAGCCGTCAGCACTAACGCTACTCATGAATTTAATGAAAATATCGATATGCATTTCGGCTTTTCTTTCTTTGACAGAACTGGCAAAAAAAAAATCAGTGATTTTTTTGTACCTTCTCGAGACAGAGGTTACGTTTTCGTAATCTTTTTTCGGTAATATAAAAAGCTCACAACTGATAAAGACGTTGTACCCTTGCCGTAAATGCCTGTAAGACTCCTGGTTTGAGGTAAGTTTTCACGCAAAAATACATTCCTGTGTCTGTCATTAATTGTTCAAAAACACTGACCATTCGCCTTCGTGTACTCTTGCATTTTTCTTTCCATTTGAACGTGCCGCTTGTTCTACCAACAGTGACGATTATGTCCATTGAAGTGCATCTGTATCTCTCGTTTTGGTGTCATACTAACTCGACCATAGGTCGACAAAATATAGACGGAGCTCACTTTACTCACCGCTGAAATTTATTTGGATTCTGCGGCTCTCTCAGGCCCAGTCCCATCATTTTTTCTGATCCGTACTCACTCGGACTTTACCTCACCAAAATATCACTCACTCCGACTCGGACTCACGGCTCGATCTAGGTATGAGTGAGTTCAAGGAAATGGACATGGGCCGGGCATGTAGCGCGTAGACAGGATAACCGCTGGTCATTAAGGGTAACTGACTGGATTCCCAGAGAAGGCAAGTGGGTTAGGGGGAGACAGAAGGTTAGGTGGGCAGATGAGATTAAAAAGTTTGCGGGTATAAATTGGCCGCAGCAAACACAGGACCGGGTTAACTGGCGGAACATGGGAGAGGCCTTTGTCCTGCAGTGGACGTAGTCAGGCTGATGATGATGATGATGATGATGATGATGATGATGATGATGATGATGATGATGAGTTCGTGTCGACTCACGAGTCCATTTGTCTTGAATTAGCTTTTTCGACCGTAATGCCAATGCTCTCCAACACCGATATTTACGTAATCGGTGTTCTTATTCGTGCCGCTTTTTAATATTGTACCATCGAATACGAGCTGTGAGTAGTTGCATACCAGTAAGAAAATTTTCCTTGAAAGAAGTGGCCACGTATGATATCTTTATCAAGAATGTTACTGGAAGAGTTGGCGGGGGCGTGGAGTTGAAGGCACTCCCCTGCGTGATACACACCACTGATCAATACACATTGAAATGGTGTATAAACAATACGCTTTGGAATACGTGTCTGTAGGCGCGACTATTAACGTGAATCCAGGTAATGCTCATAATGATGCTGATAATGAACAGATAGGATCACCTGTTGGCAAAAAAAAAGGGTAGAACTCAGACAGACTCACTCGACACTTTTATCTTGCGTTTTAAACTTACTTGGGCTCAGCGTCACGAAAATTTTTCTAAGCCGCACTAACTGGTGAGTTAGTGCGGCTCACCAGAGAAAACCTCCATGTGTATTTTCTAATCGCTAAATATTCTTAGGTGACAACCTAAGAATAAAAATAAAAATACAAATAAAAGAACACGCACCGCCCTAAAATCTTCGGCTACCAGCCATTTACTTGTGCGAGAAATTTTTGCTACATGGCTTCCGTTGCTACCATAAGTGCTTTTTTTCTGCTAAAACAAGTGATACGCCCAATAATAATTAAAAGTTCGACGTTCTTACAAAACCATGTTTGGCAGAGAGTTATGTTGAAATATTTGCCGAAATTGCCAAGGAAGTCAATGTTTTTGAACGATAACCAGTGGTACCTACTTGTGTCTTCATAAGAAAACCACTGATGTAAGATGTGCGAACGATGTTTGACGCCACACAAATGAACAACTGTGATTTGATTGATTGATTGATATGTGGGGTTTAACGTCCCAAAACCACTATATGATTATGAGAGACGCCGTAGTGGAGGGCTCCGGAAATTTAGACCACCTGAGGTTCTTTAACGTGCACCCAAATCTGAGCACACGGGCCTACAAACAACTGTGATTTGATGCGAATTTATTCGGGGTGGCAAACGTAGAGCTGTAGATGGAGCTTATATTTAATCTTAGGTTGTGACCGACTATGGAACTCTCACTCTCGAAAATTTTCCCCGACCAGACTCACTCGGACTCAAGCTCATCGAAATATTACTAACCCGGGCTTACTCAAACTCACACGCATGGCTCGATCCAAGTCGGAGTATCTCGACTCATAATTGACCTCACCGACCTATGATTTCAACATACAGATACCGAAGCTCTTCTGGTAGATCGTGCCCTTTTTGCGATGCCACAATCTAGGGTATAACTCCCTCACACATATACTGTGGGCATGCACTTGTCTACAATTAAGCCATCGTCGTCCCCTCAGTACAAGAGGCCTGGCCAACCACCCGACTTTGACCGCTAGATTCGTGGACCTCACCACTGCTCAATACTGGACTTTGTACAGAGAGAAAACCTCCATGTGTATTTTCTAATCGCTAAATATTAGGCCTAAGGGCTGAAAATCAAAATAAATTATCGAAAAAAAATGGCAGATCCCACGTACAGTGGAAATCAATGATATGCGAAAGATGAATGAAAAATGTTGATATGTCACTTTAAAATCAGCTCAACGTTACGAGGTGAATGATGCCGTACATGACTTCCGTGTCATTTTTATCATGTTTGAATGTCTTGTTTACCTTTGTCATCTATTCACGTCACGTGATACCAAATTTAGTATGTGTAGAGCCGGCGAAACGATGGCGAGCACGCTATGAGCGTGGTATGTTGTCCTATTCTTACATAACACGCGTGTCAGGATTATCATGTTTGCACTAGTCATATATTTCGTCATCTATTGACGTCACGTAATACCAAATTTGGTAAATGTGGAGTTAGCAAAACGGCCACGAGCGCATCATGAAGGGCCCAATATATTCCAACGTAGCGTTGACGCGTGCGCACAGGCACACCGACGCTACATTATCAAAACGCGAGCACTCTGTAGTCTGACGCCAGGCGCTAACAGCGTCCATCGGCGCGGCCCGACGGCAACCAGTGCGAAATGCGACATGCTGTATTTCGCGCCGATGCCATAGAGAAACATTACTCTATACCCAGGCAACACTGCGTCTCCCTCTTTCCGTGACGGAGGGACGCCGGACGCGCTGAAACGCGCATACGTCAAAGCAACGCAGTGCGGCGCATGCCTGCGAGTATATATGACAGGACCGGCACCTGGCGTGGCAACGCCGGCGTGACGTGTCGAAATGAACAACGGCGAGCACGCGCACCACGTCATGTATTGCACGACATGTATTGGCGCCTTGACTGTGGCATGTAGTCATGTTCTCACATGACAGGCATTTAATGATTATTATGTTAGCACCAGTCACATACCTCCAGTCAGCACCCAGACAGTAAAATACATTTTACAAGTTCTCATAAATCAATACATTATAAAAGATGAAGACGAATTCCACTTCAGTGTTCTACCGATTCCTACAACACAGGGACGAGCCATGTTTTTTATTATCATTTTCCCCTTCCCGATTCTCCTGAGTACGGTATCCACCTCGGACGCATTTCTGAGTAACCTCCCTATCTTCTGGCTTTAGATTTTTGTCCTTCCTTGTATCCGCTTTTGTCATGCGCGATATCTGTGTGTTTTAGTGGACATCTGTAAATAAAACAAGTGAATAAATATTTTTACAAGACTATTGTTACAAGCTTCATTTCTGATACACTTTTTAAATTGAACCATAACGTTGATAAGCTTATTTTTGGCACATGGTGGTGCACCAGAAGTCCCTCTTCTCGACAGAGACGTACAAAAAGTAGTTAACGAATTACGGTAAACCTGGTTTCATTGTTATGTTAAGCGCATTGGTGAATTCTTTGTTTTACTAAAACAGAACACCTGCATGTGGCTATCATGTAACGCGTCATCTAACAGCAGTCTGGCTCTTAAATGCGGCGCACTTTTATAAGGCCGGGCTGTGGTGTGCTGTCACAGTCACATGGCGTTACACAGCCAAAGCTATACAGGGCGCAGCCATCTATAGCGCGCGGTCGTGCCAAGAAAAAGGCTTCTTGCTATTGTTTTTTGAGTGCCTCAATGAGGATATCAGGCACTTTTAGTTGACAGATTTTACGCTCCGTTCCCCGTTCCGCTCCAATGCTCAACGTTACGGGAGCACAACGCCTGTCGTAAGTTTTAGCCGAGCGTCTTTATGTCAACGCTATTGCGACACCGCCGGCGCATGATAGTTGTTTTAAAAGAAAATATGCCCCACCGTGGTGGTCTAGTGGCTAAGGTACTCGGCTGCTGACCCGCAGGTCGCGGGATCAAATCCCGGCTGCGGCGGCTGCATTGCCGATGGAGGCGGAAATGCTATAGGCCCGTGTGCTCAGATTTGGGTGCACTTTAGAGAACCCCAGGTGGTCAAAATTTCCGGAGCTCTTCACTACGGCGTCTCTCATAATCAAATGGTGGCTTTGGAATGTTAAACTCGACATATCATCATCATAAAAGAAAATAAACATAGTTCTTTTCTTGCAGCAAGATATAAAATTGTGCTTTATAAAAGTGTTGATTCATTCACTGTTTGACGCATAAGAATGTTTTTTTTTAAATTTCTTCATCGCCTTCACTTGGAGCTGGACTACAATCGAAGTCTTCAAAGCAGCTCAAACGCCCTGCCCTGTGGCAGCGCGGTCACCGCGTTGCCTTGGGGCATTGCCTTGTGGCGAAAACTGTGAGAAAACAAGAGAGGCTGCCAAGCTCCGCGCTTTTTTCGTGCTTGGCACAACTAGTACGAAGCTGTTCTTTTATGCACAATACTCCCTCGTCATCTCTACCACGACACTAGAATTGCCAACGCTTTCACTTAGAAATTCACATATGTCCAACCTCTGTGTTTCCTAATCAGGCTCTTCCATCTGTCACATCATTGTTCACGTCGACTCGGCAGGAGTAAAAACAGCTCCATAGAAACGAAAAAAAAAAAACTATAGCATCCACATCTTTTTTTTTTTTTGTGGTGCCGTACTTAAGCAGCATATCGCTTTCACCCACTTCAACACGTGTCTCACTTTTCCTTTCTTTTATAACTATGCGAGGACAAAGGTAGAAAGTACGCTTCATGCGAAAGCTTGGTTCTTCAAACGCACGCCTCTACTGAAGAGCCAGTGGTCCCATCTGCCCGGTTGTCCTCTCGTCGAGTTCCCTGGAGTGCTTCGCATATACCGCTCAATAGACGGCAAGGAACGATCGAGGCATCAAGCACACGCCGTCGTCGGGCTACCGAGCCTTCGAGGCATATTGCGGCTCACTTTCGCGTCTCCCTTCGCTCTGCGAGTTGTCGAGCATCCTCTTCTCCGCAGTTACGCTTGTCTCTCCCTTTCTCTCTCCTCTCTTATCCGTCTGCTCGCTTTCTGGGACCTTGGAAGACCAATCGGGATGCGCAGACACGAGGGGGAGCGGAGGACTCCAAGTTTTTCCCGCGCTCCCTGTTCCATTCCCGCGCTATTGGGGAGAGAGGGAAGGCAGCGGGTCGTACTCACCGCTCGCAGCGCCACTCGCCGCGTGGCATCGCGTTCACCGGCCCGCGTGGAGAGTCGCCCGCCGACTCACTCCTGTCCCCGTAGCGCCCACTGTCGATTCCGAATGCGCACAGCTGCGGTGCGCGCGCTATCCGAGCGATCCGGGCGCTCGCGGCCGCGTATTGATCAGCAGATGTGGTTCCTGTACTTCAACAAGTGACGAGAAAAAGGAGACGGCAGAAGGCGGCACGCGAGTCGTGGATGTGCGGCTGACGCCTCCTTGTACGGGACGTGTACTGCTACAGCATTATTGGCGACGCTTGCTGACGCTCGTGTCGCGATGCTGGTCCGAGTGGTGTGCTTGTGACGTTGAACTGACCGTGCTGAGACCCTGCCGAAGCGGTGTTGTGACACCTCACATTGTGGTTTTCATTCTGGCTTACGCATAAAGCTATTCAATTGTGAATTATAAATGTAGTGATTCACGGGACTTCTTTCGGTCCTTAGGAGAGGGCCTGATAAAATGACGGGACCCCACATCATACTCTTTCAACCAATTCCCCCCTGAATGGGGATTTTTTTCGCTGCCTGTCCTAACATAACTCTGAGCTGCAGCTTTCGCTTAAGCTGGAACAGTGAGGAAAGAAGAAACGTCTTGCGAGATTTAATTTTTTCCGAGTTTTTTGCTACCGCAGAGCTTCCTACGACTGGCCCGCAACCTTTACAGTGTTCTTACCGAAGAGACGAACTCTGACAGCGCAGACGCACAATTACTTGTAGTGAAAGCCCCAAGTAAATGCTTCGGTGAGCTGCCGTGACAGTACCAGCGCCTGGAATACCCTCCGTGATTGGACAGTCGAGCCGCCTTCAGTAAGTACCCGTTCTATTTTCTTTTTCTTTGCTTTTCGTTATATCTCGCGACGCTGACTGACGCTGTTCCTGTTTTTCTTCGCGCTCATTAACTGCTAGATTTAATGTCATATGTCCCTCGGATGAGATCCAATTAGGTCGTCGCAAAAAAAAAGGTTTTGACTGGTAAGGGAGCAGTAATATTTATTGCAACGACAGCCTCTGCTGGTGCTATGAATGTGCGTTTTCCTTGACTAACCACGCAGAGTACAATTAGTTTAATACCTACACCCTGACGTTCTAGAATAAACAGCGCCGTATTTTAAATGTACACAACTACATTTTTATGCCCTCTGGCAGTTCAACCAAGAATAGCGCTTCGCGACATTATGCGAAAGATATAACAGTAAATCTAAGCACTTATCTTCATTCAGTGCAGCCATAGGGACGTCGAAAAACTGTATGGACGACTGCGATCTAACTTTTAGTCAAAGTACATTTAGTTTATACTTAGCATGGAAAATGTATGCGTCTACAGAGTTACTTTTTAAGTCATTGGTAAAGTCTCTGTGGCGTCGTCGTTTCTTGCATGAATATATGAACACAGTGATAAGGTTTTAGAGAACATGCACAATGGTTTCAGTAGTTGCTACTTACATAACTTCATTGACATTTACATTTATGAATTAGTTTATATTACTTTTATAATACGTTTATATTACCAACACGGGAAAAATAGGTTAAATGATTGCTTTTTGTGGGCACTGAAGAGGGTTACCACAGATTAATGAAGCGAAACCTATGTTTGTCAAATCGCTCACACCATATTCAATATGTTGATTTTTGCGTTCTTTTTGTGTGGTTTTTGTATCCGCCTAACAGCGTTTTTTATAGACCAGCGGCTTTGTTGTAAAATGGTTCTGGTCGTGAAGTAAGCGGCACTCAGGCGGCTAAAAAGGAAACTAACGTGAGCCCATGAAATCAAGTAACGCACGTGGTACAAGCAAGTAACAGCCACGACGATCATCGATCATCGTATATTCGGCGGAAGGAGTCATATTTATTACATGAGTGATGGAACATGACAGCGTTATCGCTCATGCTCCCGTTAGCGCTAGCATTAACTGGTCTGCTCGATGCGTGCTGCCTTCTACGTGTAGCCGAATACAATCGCGAATTTTTCCGAACATTGAGGCACAGGCTGCGCGAAGTGGTAGTAAATGTTTTTGTGAGTGGAACCTTATCACGTAAAAAAACATGACCACACGTGATTAAAGACTCTTTTACGGATGGGTTCCGTTGCTAAGACATTAGCCTATTAAGCGGGCCGTTCTGCATATTTCTCTAACAAAAAAAAAGTCCGAACTTTCCATCGATTGCCTAATGTCTATATACAGTCTATAGACCCTCTAACCCAACTTTTAGAAGAGCTAACAAACAAATGGACGACTTATGCACATGATAACGGATGAGTTGGTGCAGTCGTCGTTCTTGATCTTATCAATTCACGTCGCGCCCCGCTGCGGTGGTCTAGTCGCTAAGGTACTCGGCTGCTGACCCGCAGGTCGCGGGTTCGAATCTCGGCTGTGTCGGCTACATTTCCGATGCAGGCGAAAATGTTGTAGGCCCGTGTGCTCAGATTCGGGTGCACGGTAAAGAACCCCAGGTGGTCGAAATTTCCGGAGCTCTCCCCTACGGCGTCTCTCAAACATATGGTGGTTTTGGGACGTTACGTACACCCCACATATCAATCAATCAATCAATCAATTCACGTCGCGAAACACAAGGGCAAGAAAGCATACTCCCAACAGGTCAAGGTGGTGGCACTCGCATGCCACACGTAAATTAATCTATATGCGGTTCAAACTCATTGCACTCGCGTGTTTTTGAAAGCGATTCATTGTTAGTGACGCTATGTGCGGCATCACGGCATTATGGTGAAAAAGAATCTATTCTATCTTCGAAGACTGATGCTGCAAGGTAAATCCGAAAAATCGCTAATGAAGAAGTAAAATCCTCGTGGAACGCTCAGTGCTTACGGCACACGCGACTGCATAGGCTGGACACGTCTCGTCGACTTCGGCCTCCGTCCAGACTCACTCGACTTGAGACAAAGGTGCTTTGCCGACTGTGGCGTGGTGTCGCTTTCATCAGAGTTTTCGCCTTCCGAATCGGCAAAGAAGACAGCGCTGCCTGCGATCATTGCGGTAGCGATGAAACGATAGGGCACGTTCTCTGTCACTACCCTCGTTACAGCGTGCAAAGAGGACAGCTAGCTGCTGCGTTAGCTCGCCTTGGCGACAGACCCTTATCAGAACAGTCAGTGCTTGAAAGGTGACATAATCTGTCTTCGCACAGAAAATTAGTGAAGGCCTTATTGAACTTTCTGCGTGGTAGTAGCCTATTGAGTTGGCTTTAGCGCCCCAACTCATTTTTTTTTTGCACGTCTATTTCGATCTTCGCTTTCTTTCCAATCTTTATTCCCCATTTTCCTTTCTCTTATTTCAGGGTAGCAAACCGTATATTCTAATTTCTGGTTAACCTTCCTGCTTTTTCCTCACTTTATTCTCTCTCTCTCTCTCTGTCTCCCTCTTCTATCCGTGCCCGCTAAAATTGTTACCGAGAAGCTATAGACCGCAGTGTTTGCTACTGCATGCTTTAAATTTCCTTAGGCTGATGTTCAGTGCAATGTTCTTTACACTAACACCCACACTAATATGAATGTCGGACAGCCCTTATGAAATTGGCACCCCTCGCTCAATGATTTCGCATGAATGCAGATAGATATCTGTACACAACCAAAGACGCACGGCACGGAGCCTGGTACGGTTTGTGGTGGGCTTCAAGGATGGCAACTTTGATAGCAGAGATTAACATATTTTAGGCTGCTAGTACAGTTTTTTTTTCAGGAGAACTTCGTCATTCAATCTACCACTGACAGAATGGGAAGTCGTGTCTCAGTAGCAACTGTAAACGCTTTCGAAACAATTATTTTCATACAGCCGATAAGGTTTACTGTCTCAGGTAGCAACCTAATGGCAAACGAGAGTTCGAGCTATGAACTAACCAATGTAACTTATGATATCTCTCGGGTGGCTGATAGGGCTCCTTGTAGCGTTTATCTGGCGTAGTCCAGAGTGAACAACGGTTTTGCAACAGCTTGTTTAGCGCCTGGTTCACCAACACCTGTCCCTTTCATGTAGTCCTCAAGTGAACAAGCGCAGCAATGGATGCGATAATAAAAATAAAGCGATAACGTGCTTTCCGCAATGGTCTGCCCCAGGTTTCCGGATTATCACGAGTACAGGACAGAAACAAACAGCAAATTGATTGTACTGCGACGTCGGGGTACCTCGGAGGCTATTGTCAGCCCAAGACTACATAACTATATCTTTGTGTAAACGCTGAGGCTGATGTACTTCGATTTAGACGCACGAACAATAGTTGGTCAAAATTTCAAGAGCCGTCCACTGCGGCGTCTGTCTTAATCATGTGGTGGTTTTGAGACGTTAAACCCACCATATCAATCAATGATAATCACATCGTGGTTTTGGGACAGGAAGCCCGACCATTTATTTATTACTAACCCCGAAGCGGAAAACGACGACGAAGTGATTCTCTCACAGAACGCTTGTGCCCGTGTCTCAGTGTTTTCAACTTGTTTGCCTGGAAATCCTGGGAGCTGCCGCTCCTTCTTTTGCGGTGATGCTTCAGGACACACCTGAGAATGTTCCAGGCATGCAACCGTCACGCCAGACTTCGTCGTCCAGGAAGCGTAGCAACGCGTCGAGCGACACCGACAGTGAGGCAACCGATTTGTATTCGGACGGCTTTGAGTCATCGGATGATGACTTCACGGTCGTCATGAATCGATCTACAAAACGAAGACTGCTGCGGACGGCATCGTCGGCAAGTGTTTCCACCGTTAAGACTGCACCACAGCGGTGGCCGCACACCATGCTGTTTATGCCTGAAGACCCTGCATCTAACTTGCGACTCCTCAACAGGCAAGTTCTTTCTGTGCTTCTCGAGGAAACCGCGCCGAATGAGATCAAAGACGTGAGGATCAATGCACGAAAGAATGTCCTTGCTGTAGACGTTATGCACCGTAGCGCACTGCAAAGCCTTCGGCACATAACAGAAATCGGCAACGTGAAAGTTCGGCCAATGGTCGCTACAGGTTGTAATGGCACTGTAGGCGTCATTTATGATGTGGATCTTTCCATCTCAGCTAATGACCTGCCAATACTAATAAAGCCAGCGACTGAAGGCACCCGCATCACGCACATTACCAGACTCGGCAACTCACGCTGCTTGAGGCTTGTGTTCGAGGGAGACAGCCTTCCCTCGTATGTCAAAGTTGGCCATGTTCGCCACTCAGTGCGTCCTTACATACCGAAGCCACTGCAATGCTACAAGTGCTTCAAGATGGGACACGTAAAAGGTGTCTGTGAGAACAAAGTTGTGTGTCCGCGGTGCGCTGAGTCTCACTCAAAAGACGCCTGCAGTGCCACCATACTACGATGTCCAAACTGCCACGGCGCTCATGAGGCCTCATCCAAAGATTGCCCGCGGGTGCGAAACGAGCACGCGGTACTCAGGCGTATGGTGCGGGACAATTCAACGCACAGGGAAGCTGCCGCTACACTACGCCGACGACGGCGTCGTGGGCGAAGACCATCACGGAAAAACGCCTCTACCGATAGAGAGATGTCATCCTCTATCAAAGAGGCTGACCCACAAACACCGAGCTCACTGAAGACGGATACTGCCAAACAGAAGAAAGGGACAGCAGTCGCCCTTCCGAACAGTGGCCCTCTCTTCCACGACGTCAACCTACTTCGGAGCTGCATCAAATCCCGCCGCCCTCGACGACCCCTCAAACCAGTGATGCGATGAATGAAGATCAAGTGATAAGCTTGCTGCAATCGCTGATGAGTACCATGCGTGTCCTACTGAGTAATATGAAGACTTCTGCTGCGCAGACCGCACTGCATGTGCTGGACACCCTGAGTCCGGTGCTTGCAGCTCTAAGGTAAAACCATGGCCAGCGAGGCACCGTCGTTTCGAGCGGAAGTCAAGAATGCATCTGTCTTTCAGTGGAACGCCAGAGGACTGAAGTCGCGCATGTCTGACTTTAGACAGTTTGTATTTGTGAACCGCTTCCCCATTATTGTGATTTGTGAACCCAACCTGTGTGCTTCAATCAAGCTGTCAGGATATGAGTGCTTTATGTCCTCCACTCACAGAGACTGCAGCAAAGTTATTGTATTCATGCGCCATGACCTCACTTACGTTCACCACAGAGTCTCGCCTGATGAAGGGAATCAGTATGTGTGCCTTACTGTGAAGAAGGATAAGGTTGCTTTCACGATTATCGGAGCTTACTTATCTCCATCAAGCCGCCTTGACTGCGAGCGCTTACGCGGTATTCTGACATCGACTCCAAGGCCATGGGTGATCACTGGCGACTTCAATGCCCACCATTTCCTATGGGGAAGCTCCAGGGACAACTCTAGAGGAAGAAAATTGGTGTCCTTAGCCTCGGAGTACGAACTCTGCGTTTGTAACGATGGAAGCCCTACATATTTACGCGGATCAGCCTATAGCAGCTGCCTGGACCTTACATTGGTTTCTCGCTCACTTACCAGGAAAGTGCACTGGTTTTCGGATCTGGAAACGCGGGGCAGCGACCATATACCAACTTACCTGTGTATAGAAGGTTTCACCAGCTCCAAGTCCTCAAGAGGCCTCAAGTACACCGATTGGCCGAAATTCAAAATGTTAATGGAAGACTGCTGTACCGACGGCTCATCATATAACCTAGAGGACTCGATAAAGGATGTCCTGCAGAATACCACGCATACACATTTGACTAGTCACAAGCGCACCGATTTCGACATCGAGCTTGAGAAACTTCGCGCAATACGCCGTCGTGCAGAACGAAGGTACCGACGGACAAAGTGCATGGATGATTTGAGGCTGGCTAGACGCATTCAAAAGAAAATGCAGCGGCACATGGATAAACTGGCTAGGCGACGTTGGACATCCTTTTGCGAGTCGTTGGATCCACGAAAGCCCCTATCACTGATATGGCGAACTGTCCGGGGTCTTAGCACAACCTTGGGTCAGCGACACCCGTTTACATCTCTGGCACTTCACCTTCGATGCAGAGAGATTGACGTCGCAGAATCTTTCTGTAGAAGAATTGCCGGTGATTCCAATTTCACAGTATCAAGAACGGGAACATTTGACAACCCACCGCCCTCACGTGATCCCCGTATGGAATGCCAGTTTTCTATGGATGAGCTAGAGGCGGCACTGGCTCTGTGCAGACGTTCTTCAGCACCCGGTCCTGACGGCATTACCTATCGTGCCCTTTGTAATCTTGGAGACGAAGCTCGGAAGGCACTCTTACGCCTATACAACGACTCCTGGCAGACTGGTACGGTTCCCCAGGCATGGAAGTCAAGTCGCCTCATTCCACTTCTAAAGGCTGGTAAATCTCCTTTGGATATTGCCTCATACCGTCCTATCGCACTTGCCAGTTGTGTGGGAAAAACGATGGAACGAATGATTCTAACACGAATGGAGTGGTATTTAGAGCACTACGAAATCTATCCAGTATCCATGACCGGATTCAGGCGCGGCCATTCGTCAATCGACAACGTTGTTGATCTGGTGACATATGTTCAACACCAGAAAGCCTGTAAGAGACTGTGCGCCGCCCTGTTTCTAGACGTTAAGGGGGCTTACGACAATGTCACCCATGAAGCCATCCTTAGTGCTTTGGAAACAGTAGGTCTTGGTGGCAAGATATATATGTGGGTGTACAGCTACTTACAGCTGAGATCATTTTACGTGATGACAGCGAATGGCCCAACACCTGATTATTACAGCAGCCGAGGAGTTCCTCAGGGAGGAGTGCTAAGCCCTACCCTTTTCAACCTAACTCTCATTGGTCTAGTCGAGCAGCTACCTAGCACTGTAGAACTTTCTGTCTATGCTGATGACATCTGCATTTGGACATCAGGTGTGACAAGGCCTCAGCTTCGCGCCCGCCTTCAGAAGGCTGCTACAACGACGTCATGCTATCTTCGTAAACAAGGCCTCGAGGTGTCCTGCGGAAAATGTGCAGTGGTAGCGTTCACGCGGAAACCAATGTCTGCTTACAGTATATCGATTAATGAAGAATACATATCGTTCAGCAGAAGCCACAGGTTCTTGGGAGTCATAATAGATAGAAACCTGTCGTGGACTCCACACGTGAACTATGTGAAGAAGCGGCTGATCGCAACATGCCACATGCTCAAATTCCTTGCAGGAAAGAATTGGGGAGTGCCCATACCATCCATGCTACAACTGTACAGAGTGCTGTTTATCGGATTCTTACGGTACAGCTTACCTGCAATGTCTAACACCGGCAAGACCAACCTGCGCGCAATTCAGAGCATTCAAGCCCAAGCACTTAAGATATGCCTTGGAATACCCCGCAGTGCTTCAACGGCTGAAACCATTGCCATCGCTCAAGATCACTCGATAAATACGCATATTATTACCGAGACAATGCGCATGCACCTCAGGCATTATGCCAGGACCCCTTCTCACCACCTGGCGAGCCTAGCTGCTGAAAGGCCCCGCACGACATACGGCACTATTGTCTCCAAGCATCGTTCATCGTTTGCTGAGACATACGCACCTGCATCAAAGCCACTGCTTCCTCCTTGGAGCTTGAGCCGGCCGCGAGTTCACTTAATGATTCCAGGAATGAGGAGAAAATCGGACTTACCGACACATGCCCTGAAACAACTGAGTCTATTCCTACTGGAAGAAAACTACAGTAACCACGTGCACATTTACACGGATGGCTCTACTACGCCGTCTAGTTCAGGTGGAGCAGTGGTTATACCATCACAAGGGATAACTCGGTGTTTTAAGACTTCACATGTGACAAGTTCGACGACGGCAGAACTCGAGGCTCTGCGCAATGCACTGGAACACATCAATTCAGAAGAAAGACCAGGTAAATGGGCTGTGTTTTCTGACTCAAAACCAGCGTTACAGTGCCTGATATCAGTTCTCCGACGCGGATGCCACGACCAGTTGACCTACCAAACCGTGAAACTTCACCACCTGTTAATACAAAAAGGCCATGACATCGTCTTTCAGTGGTTACCTGGGCATAGTGGTATAGGCGGCAATGATTCTGCAGATCATGCTGCTCGCACGTCACATAAAGAAGCGAACAGCGTTCCGATACCGCTTTCAAGAGCGGATGCGGCGAGGCAGATTCGTCAACTGGCCCGCAGTCTCACACTGACTGAGTGGAACACACCAAGCATACGACGTACACGACTGCACGAGCTCGACCCTTCACTACAACTCCGGCCTCCACCCGGCCTACATCGACGTGAAGCTTCGCTTCTCTATCGCCTTTGGCTGGGAGTTGCTTTCACGAAAGCTTATACCACGTTAATCAGAATTACTGACAGTGCGGCGTGCGATGTTTGCGGCACCGACGAAAATATCGAACACCTGCTGTGTCATTGTCCTCGATTTGCCTCAGATAGACAAGTACTTGCCAACGCAATGCGGCGACTGGATGATCGGCCTCTTTCTGTGCAGGTGCTATTACAGCAACGTACACATGCCTCGACAGCCCACAAGGCAGTGAAAGCCCTGCTGTGTTTCCTGAGAAAGACAGGCTTGTGTGAACGCCTCTGACATGCGGTAGAGTTCTACACGCTGCAGTGAAATTACTGTCAGTCTCTCCCCCACCCCTTTTTTCCCTCTCTTCCCTCTTTCTCGTCTTTCTTGTCCCCTTCCTTATCCCCCAGTGTAGGGTAGCCAACCGGATGTCTTTCTGGTTAACCTCCCTGCCTTCTCCCTTTTTGTTGCTTCCTCCTCCCTCCTAACCCCGAAGCGAGAGGTTTGAGTGAGAAATGATATACCCGACACATATGGTCTAGTGGTTACAGCTCTCGACTACTCACCCATGAGGTCGCGGGATCGAATCCAGGCCAAGGCGGCCGCATTTCGACGGAGGCTGAACGCTTAAATCCCATGCATGTATACTTACATTCAGGTGCATGTCAATGTTGCCCGATAGTCTAAATTTCTGGAGCCCTCCACTTCGGCGTCCCCCATAATGATACCATGGTTTAAGGACGTAAAACTGCTACAAATTTATTAACTATTATCAAGAAAATACACGTAACAAATATGGTGTTAATTAGACTAGAAATGTCCTGCCAGTTCACAAGACCCGAATGCACGCCGCATTTTTCCCTCTTGATCAGTTTCATACCTGTGACTTCGCTGACATTTCGACTTTCTAAATGCACGTCAGCAGGCAAACGTGCAGCAGCAATACAAGCCACTGATTTCGTGCTTCCTGCAAGTGAGAAAACGTGTATTCGGCATTTCTGTTGGACGTAAGAAACAAAGAAACACGCAACGACACCCTACGATAGCAGCATTTGTCGCGACGGATTCACGCAATAGTATAGAGCTAGTCCCGGGTGTAGCGTGCACTTCCACTAATAGGTAGTGTACATGCGCTGTCCCCTTGCTGCGGGGGGTGCACGCTCCCGTTAACTGCTAGTCCTCGAAAGCCACCGCTGGGGCTCTAGGGTACTCGTATTACAACGCATTACTCAACAGTGTTCATATCTATAGTTCGCGTTCGCTGCTGCGTGAGGTCTTCCCCTCTGCCCCATTGTAGACAAGCACACTTTCATGCCCGGGCATGTACGCGTCACTCTGACACAGAGGCTTCCCTCGCAGCTCCATCGCCAGGGTGCTTTTCTTTCTTTTTTTATCTTCCGTCGCATCGCATTGTTAGGCAGTGTGCCGGATATTTGCTCTGGTTAGCCTGCCTTACTTACCTTTCTTTTAGCTATCTCCCTTTCGTTGCCTCTTTCTCTCTCGCAGATCATAAAGCATAACTGAGTCCCTGTAGTTGAGCAAGCGGATTGGTTCAGCCTTACCGCGAAAACGCCATACAATCAAAGCAAACGGAAGGACGTGGTCTCACTTGTTTTTTTATACCTTGTTCAGCTCTTGTCCCATCTAGAAAATCTCCTTTTCCTTTTACTGTCACTCACGCGCTAAATAACAAAAGAATCTTTTTTTCTCTGGTTGAATGCCACATTTTCACTGGGTGCTCTTTTTGTCGACATTTCTGTGTGCCGGCGTGTTCGCGTGTGTGTTTATTTTCCCTCGGCTTGTTGCTCCAAGCTGCATCGCGTTTGCGCAATGAATAAGTATGGAAATGAAATCGAACGCGAAAGCGATGACGAAATACGAGTCAAGATAAAAGGCAAAGCAAGTGAATATGTGGTGCCGGCATAACGCACGAACGCTACCGTAGGCTCCTTCTTTTATATCGCGTTATCCAGCTGGGAAAAACGGAAAGAAAAAAAGCCATAGCATCTCTTTACGGAGTTGAGCAAACAGACCGATTACTAATTCGATTGTCGCTGCCCCGGCGACTATTGCGAACTACTGCTCTTCTTTCGCTGCCTATTTTGCCGAGTTCTCTTTCATAAAGTCTTACGCTTGCCCGCATTAGTTTTACTAAGAAAAGGTTTGACGGTCAGTGAGCCGTTTGTTGACACTGCAATGAAAGTTTCTTACTCAATGTATGTTGTTACAAAGAAACAAACAAACGCCTTTGAATATGCCCAGATTTACGTAAGCGTTAAGTTGACGCACTCGTTACTTGATTTAACGAACCTTTCTTCGTCTCCCCTTCTCACTGATTGTTTGATGAGTCCTGTATTTACTCTTGGCGTGTACAGGAGGTCAGGGACCTTACATGAGTAAGGCTAGTTAAACTCTTTTTGAACCCAAAAGAATGCGCTCACGGAGGAACAGGGGGCATGCAATACCCCTCCCCTATTGATACGTCACATATGCGCTATAGGAACCGATCGCTGGGTTCAGCTGAGTTCAGTGCAAATACAGCACCAAAATCAGGACACAGATGTAGATACAGCCCGTTTGCCACTCAGGGGAAACCTCAGAGCACAGATATGATGCAGCCAGCGCTAAAGGCATTTGCTGGTAGCAGCTTGCACGTACGCAAACACTGGAAGGTGTTGGACCGCGTCATCGGCTACGGTGATACACGGCTGCAGCACCGGCTGCACCATGTGTCATACGCTCCGACATTTCTCCTAAGTGTAGAACACACTGTTCATAAGAAGCAAAAAAAAGTTGAACGGCACAAGGACACGTACGTGACATGCACGGTAATGACTCGATGTGACCATCTAGTAATTCTGTTTTTTTTTTTCCTTGGGATGCCGATGGACTGCTGACACAGCTATCTCCTCTTTTTTGATGTGAAGGGCCTCGACAACATTTTTTTCACTACTGCACTATTGTTCTCGATAGGGACTAAGAGCATTTTTTTTCCACGTAGTCTTTCAGATTGTAAGGGTATTAACGGGAGGACCTTGGGAAGAGCGGGCAGGGGGTGTTGCGGTGAATACCCCATCCCTAATGGAGAATTCTACATACGCCTATGATTAACGCCCCACGTCCACTTATATATATATATATATATATATATATATATATATATATATATATATATATATATATATATATATATATATATATATATATATATATATATATATATATATATATATATATATATATATATATATATATATATATATATATATATATATATATATATATATATATATATATATGCATGTGTGTGTGTGTGTGTTGCTTTCTCAACAAACCATTCTCTTGCCCTTGATTCTGCCTTTGCCTTTCTTTCCGGACTTTAGTTGCTCGGACAGCACTCTGATTACTATTATTACATGTCACATCTACACACTTAGCTAAGTCGTTAGCACTGTCAACCGTAGCAAAACTTGGAATGCTAAGGGAGACGTCAAAATTGTGCAACTCATGTACGTTTCATCCGAAGAGTCGTTCCATCTTGTCGCCGTATGTTGCGATTCAAAGCGACATGAATGGCATTCATGTCGACAGAGTACATTGCGACAGAGTAGGTCACGAAGAAAAAAAATGTAGTAGGAGAGATGAAATGAGCAGAGTCGGTCAGGGAACAAACTCAGGTTAAAGATATCGCAGTTGAAATCAAGAAGAAATGAACATGGGCGGGGCAAGTAGCGCGTAGATAGGATAACGGCTCCTGATTAAAGGTAACTGACTGGATTCCCAAAGAAGGCAAGTGGGTTAGAGGGAGACAGAAAGTCAAGTGGGCAGATGAGATTAAGAAGTTTGCGGGTATAAAGTGGAAGGAGCATGTGAAATATGTCTTTGTACTGAAGTAGGCGTAGTAAGGCTGGAGATTTTAACGGTGATGTGGCTCGCCTGCGTTTGTTTGCTCAAACTGAGGTGCTTAACCAGTTAAATTATCAAACAGTTTTGAAGAATGACTGGCAGCACTATCACAGTACAGAACAATACAATGCTTGTCCTGAAACCAGCTGTTGTAGCTAGACCAACAGCACCTTTGCATGGTCTTTTCTCCTCTGCATGGTGTGAATCGTTGCGTAAATCATTGTGACTAAAATGAAATGGCCATCTTTCTGCGCACTTTTTCGTTCGAAAATAATCTCAAGCTTTTTACGAAAACAAATTAAGGCAAAAGCTTTCATTGCTTCGTCAAACGTGAAAGATAACCGGTCATATGAGGCATCGACACGGGTGATTAGAAAATAATAATGACGCCACCACGTGGTGTCCTTTCGATCACATGACATCGTCACATGACATCGCAGTCATAACTTGGTGAAAGTTGAACCGGTCACGAATGCAATGGCCACAGCGAAAAGCCAACTAAATAGCCCTGCCATTTTAATTGAGGCATTTTGCGCATGTCATAACTGGGTCATTTTAACACATTCTTCGACGTTCGTTTTCTTCAAAAACATCGGCAGCGATCTATAGAAAGACGGAAATCTGAACGCTGATCTTCTTATGAGGTTTTTTTCAGAGCCACGCTTTCACACATGTTGACCGTGAGGGACGCCTCAAGCAAAACATGATTGAAACCAAAATGTTTGGAAGCTCCTGAACATACTTATTAGGAAAATATAAAACAACTCTGCTGACATGCCAGTTTTATGGAGACCGCGGGCCCCTAGAGAGGGTCCGCTGGCCACGTGTTTAATATCCCTTTTGCGAATCATTCATTCGAGGTTTACATGCTAAGCACAGGGTAAAAACTTGTTTGCACTAGCTATCGATATATGTCTTTAGTCCAATTGAAGTCCATTACGTGTAAAGTCCGCGTTGTATTGAATGGATATCCTTGCGGGCATACGCCGTGCCCTGGTATTCAAAATACTATTCCGTTCGCTCCTGTCGCAACGCATGGCGCTGTATCTGGCGTACTTAGAAAAGTGCATTTACGGAGTCCCAACGCGCAATAGTGTTATTTAGTATGGTTTAGGACACCTGCTTATGAAGAAAAATGCAAAAGCGATATAACTAAAAATTATTCCACGTACGATTGAAGGCTCGCACATAGCACGTGACTCCTTTTCTCGAAGGTGATGCACAGTGTAGTTTTTGCACTCGCGTTCTGAAAGTGTTGAAACACCATATTCTTGTTTCAAAAAGACCCGAGGACGGTTTGGCGACGCCCACGTACAGTTACACGGTTATGGTTGTGCCGCCAGCAGAAGTAAAACCAATGACGACTGCTCTTCCCATTGCACAATAACGTACCACGCAAAGCGAAATGCTTTCGCTTAGTGGTAGGCGCAAGTTTGGCCAACGATGACACATCTACTGGTTCAACATGTTGGCTGTTACAATTTGTTGACGTTGCACTGCAGCGTCATATCTGGTTGTCGCTCATGTTCTAGTGTGTATCCCACTATTCTTCTCGTGCGTGAAATCTCATTAAAGCAATCGACGGAATTTCCGATCGTTGCTATAAATTGAGATGTGGCTTGTGCCCCGTGATGTAACAAACGCAGCGCCACCACGGTCGTACATTGTGGTACTGTGGTCATGGGGATCGGCTCTTGACCCGGAAGTTGTTGGTGTGATCACGGCCGGGATGACCATGTTTCGACGGAGGCTAAATGATTGAGCCTTGTTCACTGCGCGACAGCAGAGCACGCTGAAGAACAACGGAAGGTCCCGATTTCTTGAGCCATTCCTTTAGGTGTTCCTAATATGAGCAACGTCAATTTAGCTCGTAAAAACCTGGGCATTGTGATCCGAGTACCATTTTTCAGTCGGTGATGCCCAATCAGATTGAACAGGAAAATTGTGCGCGTTAATCAGAAAATTCGGGAAATGACGACTGATACGATGAGTGGCATTTATTAAACTTATGTGCGCGTGTTTGTGTTTGTGTGCATGTGTATGTATGTTCTTTTGTCTCATTTGTGTGTGCATTTCTCGCGTCAATACTACCCTACAGTCTTGAAGCTCGTCCAAGGAGGTGCGTTTCAGCTTACAGTTATGTAGCCATCGATTGGCCGATTCGGAGTGGCCAACGAACTCTGCACCGGAATGCCCCGCTCTGGCGGAGGGCAACACAAGAGTATCTACCAATGGTAGGGAGCCTTCATGTGCGCGCATCTCCGTGTTGAAAAGCAGTGAAAACATTTGCCCCGTATCTGCATGTTTCTGCAAACTGCGTCGAAAGTCTTGCGTGTGGAGAGACTGAACAAAACATTTATTTGATGTTCTGCGCAAGAAAATCGGTGAATGGTATTCCGGAGGCGCTGCGTTAGAGTGCCTTAGAGTGCGAACGAGCGCATCAAGTCACGTCACACGTGAGACATGAGCGCCATCTGGCAGTTCTTTTTTGAAAACGAAGCGCGTTGCCCCGAGACGGGCGTGCGCGCCTGTCTCAGAGGTGATAAGGTGTAGAACGCAAGGCGACGGGTAGGGGCCACCACCGTCTCGTGGTGGCACCTATTCCCTCCCCCTCCCCCAAAGCGTTGGAAACACTCCCCGTTCTGTGCAAGCGTTGCATGGTCAACGCATCGTGATAAGCGCTACGGTCCTTAAAATTACTTATGTATGCCTTTTCTACTAAAAGACGAACATGCAGACTATCTATGTGTTGTTATGGTGCCTCAGATATGCGCAACAATTGTTTTTTAATTGACAATCGCACACGTATGAACACTGATCCTTGAGCAACATTGGTGGGTGCTGCGGATGGGGTTTGCCGTTGGGGATATCGAATGGTGCTGTTTAAAATACCCAGTTCGCGGTAACGGTGAACAAACAGACAAACTTACAGACAGACACACAGACCAAAGTTTTTGCGTGGAAGGTCCACAAGAAAGACTATCGTCTTTAAAAACAAGGAGGAGGCGCGCACATGAAGGCTCCCTAACCAACGAAACACACGTGTTCACTATGGAGTATAGGCAACTAGAATAGACTATAGTTCACTATACTCCGGAGCAAATGGCAGAATTAGAATGATGCCAAAATGGACCGTGATTCAAGCGTTACTTCCCTTACATGAGTGGGCACGCTGGGCACAGCGACGCTACGCTACCAAAACGTGAGCTCCGACGCGAGGCGCAAGTGACGCGACCGGCATCCGTTGGCGCGCCCAAAGTTGGCACCGCTTGAAGGCACGACGCTCTTGCGACTTGCGGTCGAATCCGCCAATTTTCACGGAGCAGAAAAAAATTGCTCCGTGGAGTGGATCTTGCTCTAGATCTGCCAGTGGAACAGAGTTGCTCCGCATAGAGCAGAAGCAAGTCTTACCGGAAGCGCTCCGAATCTGCCGATGAATGACACCGTAAAGTTGGCCCCATTTCAAGGCATGGGGTACTTCCGACTTCCGGTGGAATCCGACGATTTCAGCGGAGTAGGAAAAGTTGCTCTGTGATGTGGATCTCACGACGAAGCTTCTCCGGATCTGCCAATGGAACATACAGGGAGCACTCTCAATCTGCCAATGGAATAGACTTGCTCCGCATGGAGGAGAAGAAAGCATTACAGGAAGCGCTCCAAATCTGCCAATGGATGCCACCACTAAACTACTAGTAGTTATCCTAAAATGATAATAATAAATAATAATAAAGATGATGGGGTCTGGAGTTTTACGTCTAAACGCCACAATATGATTATGAGAGCCGCTGTATAGTAGAGGGCGCCGGAATTTTCGACCATCTGGTGTTCTTTAATGTGCAGTGACATCTCACAATACTGGGTCCTCTCCGCACGATCGATGTCGGAGACGTAAGCCTTGTAGAAACCTTAGCAAAAAGCAAGCATTGCCGGCGGCTGAAGACTTGGAGCGTAACTATCAAGTTTCGGTTGTTCTTGCTAGTTAAACATTTACACTTCTGTTTTGTTCACTGCTCGAAAGAATTCTGAGCAAACAAACAATGCCGATATAATAGCACAATTCATCATGTTGAAGTAGACAGCATACCTCAATAAGCGGCAGTTACTTCCGCTACAAATCACTCTGTTCAGGAAAATCAATAAATGCTATCTTTTTGTTAGGTTTTTCAATAACCTCTTTATAGGGCAGCCCATCTAAAGTGTGCCAGCAGATGTCAATCACAAAGACTTATTTTCTGATTTTCATACCTAAAGTGCACTAAGATATGCTTGAAATTGCTGGGGAGGCTGTGCCAATGCGAGTTTCGTGAACATCTTTACTGAATGTAAACATACATTTCACGGTGAGGAAAAAAAGAAAACACAAACAAATCATAATGCCCTGGTTAATAACACAAGTGTAACGTGCCCAAACTAATAAAAATAAACGAATTGGGCAAAAGCAAATTGTAATTTTGATTATAAAAAAGAGCGGAAAAAGAAACATAATGAAACAAGAAAAGAAAGCGGGAAAAGGGTAAATTACTAATAGGTTCAAAAAAGAATAGTCTTTTTTTTTGGGGGGGGGGGGGGGTTACGATTGTTTTGACTCTTGAAATCTTCTCGGGTGACTTCATCTTTTCAATTTCCTGGAGTGCTTCAGGGAGGTTGCGGAATCCAATTATGGGGTCTTGCTTGGGAAGATCCCGGTGATGCCATGCGTTTTCTTTTTTGTTGATGCAGGCCAAAAGCGCATAAAACGACGAAAAAAAAATATCAGGCATGAAACACACGAGCTCTGATATACGGACCGACAGATGGATGAAGGTTTTTGCGTCCTGAGAAAAAGGTTTCTCGAAACCCACTGAGGGCATCACCCGCCCGATTGCTTCACAGCCTCCCTGGACCACTCGGAGTTGTTGCGCAGGGCTCTGGACTTGCAGTGCATTCCAAGAAGTTCGTGCCATTAACGTGACGCGCAAGCAAGGGAACCGCTACATCAAATGAGGAATGGTGGCGAGTTCATTGCATGCCGATCGGTTAGGGAAAATGTCTGTACATAGAGGCATAGTGGCCGGAAACAGGAAGGATCTAATCTGGAAGAGTAGGAGGACTATCTGCTGCCTCCTAGTCAGCTCTCTGTACGGATCTGAAAAGGATTTCCAGCGTAATCTGTAGTACGAACTTACTTCATGAAAGATTGTCAGCGAGTCCCCGTCGGTGCACTACCAGTCCCCTCCTCCGCACTGTGCGGGAGGCTCATTTGCCCGGGGCGGAGAATGAGTACTCGCACCCGAGCGTGAGCCATTTCATTGAGGTTGGTGATGCCGTCGACGGAGGAGCCCATGTCGGCGTGGAAACACGTCAAATCGTGAGCGAATACCGTGCCGTTAGCGAGAATACTGCGAGCAGCCAAATAGATTTGGTAGACGTCAAGCGACCTGACGGCCATCATGGGATCAAAAAAGATAGAAAATGAATCTCTAGTCGTAGCGCCAGATATGTGGCGACTTGTTCATCCGGATTGACTTGGCCCTCACCGAGGAGTCACTGACGGTCCCATATCTACTACGGCGACCACGAAGCTATTCGGTCCCGAACGAGATGGCTCTACAAAGTGCGTGTTTTCGCTTCTGCTTCTTAAAATAGAGGAATGTTTTAGCCCTCGCTCTCCTTCCACCCTAATTATATACCGTATTCATATTTAGTAAAGCTAGATGAAGCATGATTGTCAACCTTACAAAGTCTGGAAGAGGAACTGTTTTTTCCTTATTCTTTAGTCCAACACTATTCCATTTGGGAACAAGCAACCAGGTACACAAGCAACATGATTCCAAATAACGTACTGTAGAAAATCAGCGCTTTTCTGTGGCCAGCCTCATCTCTGTCTTCGTTTTATGCGTTTTCACCCTGTGTCAGGCCAAATCAACAAGCCCAAACAGCTACCCTAGTGATTTTAACTGGAACATCTATGCGGTTTCTACTTTCGCTACGTAACTGTCACTTTAGTAGCACTCAGCTCAGGCTTCGCAACTGCATCATGCGCACTGTATTGAATATCTAAAGACAAGAGTGCACAGGTTTGTGTTCTCCGTTAGAGAGAGAGGGAGGGTAGGATGCTTTCTCTGTACCTCTCTTTCGTAGCACGAGCCCGGATAAAAACAAAGTTCGCAGTCATTCATCTTATAAGAGTCATCCATCTTATAATGTATGGGAAGTGGTGATATTTATTTAAGCAAGAGCGGCATGAGAAATGACAGTTTTACTTTGTCAATTTCCCTTAGGCAGAGTAGGCTAGCAAAAAATGCATTTTAGCTGCATACAAGCTCGATAAATCGCAAACACCTTAGAGTACCCTTCATTTGAAGACTGCTACTCTGCGTACTACTTTCTCCTGTTATTCCTGAAAAGGAAGGCATATAACAGCAGCGTCTTACTGGTACTTACCTATGCGCAGTAGAAACCTGGAGGATAACAACGAAGATTCAACCTAAATCGAGAACGACCCAGCTATCAGTTGTAAGGAAGATGATGGGTGTAATCATAAGACACAAGAAGAGAGCATTATCTGGCATCAGCAGAGCAGTTCAGAGAAAAAAAATGGCGTTGAGAAAATCATAGTCGAAATAAAGCAGAAATGACCGTGAGCTGGGCACAAAGTGCGTAGCCAAGCTAACCGCTGGTCACTAACGGTAACAAACCGGGTTCCAAAAGGAGGCAAACTTGCGAGAGGCTGACCAAGTTAGATGGGCAGATGAGATTTAGAAATTTGTAAGTTTGAAGTGAGAACAAATGGCCTAGGACGTGTTTGATTGGCAGAACATGTGAGAAGCATTTCTTCTGCAGCGGGTGTGGTCGGGTTGATGATGATGACGATAAATCTGTGCGTGAACTAAAGAAAAAAAGTTAACGACTATAATTTGGCGAGACGTTTTGCCCGAGGTAGTGTTTTAAAAGCTCGAAGGCAGGGGTTCTCAAGCATATTGGAACCATACAACCCTGTTAAGCTCCATTAATTTCCAATAAATCTCTCCCCGCTCCCCCCTCACCGCTTTTATTCGAACATTCTTCGGTCCTTTCGCGATAAATTCACGTGCTATAGATTCAAAAGCAAAAGCACATAAAAATTCAATCACGAATACGCAACTGAGCTCACTTTCCTTGCCCCCACGAATCGATCTTCTAAGTAAAAAAACATTTATTGCGTAGCTCGCTCTATTCTGTTATGCACTGAGATGTGCTTGTCCCCACTCGGGCATGAGTAATGGAGCTTCCTTAGATTGATCGGACCTTGTTTTTGCCAAGTGACCTGGTGAGTGCGTAACCAGGAAAAATTTATCAGTGTCTTGCGGAACCCCGAGAGGAGGCCTGCGCAACCCCTAAGTTGTGGAACCGTAGTTGCGGAACCACGTGGACCCCACTTTCAGAAGCAATGCTCCTATAGACAAAGCACGTGCTATATTAGGCGAATAGTAATGGGCAAACATTGCTCTGCCACTGTATTAAACATTGAGGCAGTCGAGGCGCCTTGCACCGCGCCTTCAGTGATCGTCGAATGAAATAGGACGCCCGTCGCGTGGGCACCGCAACACAACCCAGTCGAATTGAGACTTCAAGGCCAACCAAAAGTCGGGGATGAAGCTTCAGCTAGGTCAAGGTTATATACAAATACCGGTATATGACATTGTTCATGTTTTACGCGCTGCATACTTCTTACACAGGTGAAGACGATGTGACAAAAGAGTCTATGCAAAACGCATGCACCGATGTACTATAGGGCCTAGAATATCTAGGCACTATAGATGAAGGTCTAGGCACTATAGATGTACTTGAGACAGAATTCAATAAAGCATCGGATGCAGTTCATCAGTCAACTTGTAATCCACTTAAATCCAGGCACAGCAGAAGTTAAGGGGAAGATGGAGAGTTGAAGAGTTGAGGAATTAATTCTTGAATCAGGGGTGCCCTTCGAGTGAATGTTTCGACAAATAGTCTTCCCTTCTCTAAAGACAGAAGGGGACCTGACCTCTTCAAAAGGGTGAGAGGCCTTGCCTTCTTCAAAAGATATCGCATTCTTCAAAGTACCTAGAGGTCTTCAACTCTTCAGTGATCCTGCCTTTTTCAAAAGGGCAAGAGACCTCAAGAGACCTTGAACTTTTCAATAATATGGCCTTTTTCTAAAGGGCAAGAAGTATTACCTTCTTCAAAGGGACAAGAGGTCTTACCTTCTTTGAAGGGACAAGAGATCTTGAACTCTTTAAAGGTTTTGCCTTTTGCGGAGGGACGAGAGGTCTTGCCTTGTTTAAAAGGGCAAGAGGTCTAGAATTATTCCCAAATATTGCATTCTTCAAAGGTACAATAGATTTCCCCTTTTTCAGAAGATTCTGCCTTCATCAAAAAGACAAGCAGCCTTGGACTCATCAGAGCTTTTACTTTTTTAATGGTACAAGCGGTCTTGCCTTCTTCGTGGTGTTATAATCATAGCGCAAACAAACCTGAACGAAAACGCGGACTACATTAGACAACGCTGTAAAGGTCGTGACTCAGCCTACCACTCCCTGTTTGTAAACATCCAACAACGTCCGTCGCAAGTATAACATACTGCGTGCACAAGCGAGAAGGCTCACACTCATTTATTGAGAGATTCTTCTTCCACCACATTGTCCTGTTAAGGAGCATTACATCTAAAAATTTCTTTCCGTTGGTACCAAATACATGCTGAAATGAACCCCATTAGCACACATTTTTAAGCCACCACTTTTTTTGCGCCTACATGCATTCTTAGTAGGTGGGTTAAGTTCTAAAATAGTTGTGTCGCTACAGCAGTACCACAACACATCAGCATTACCTAGAGCCATCCAAATGTACAGCGATCTTTAGCATCCTATCGCCTCTGACATTATTGCTTACACTTTTGGAGACGAAATAGAAACGCATTTTCTTATAATGGTGTTTGTTAGTGTATTGTGATTGTTTTATAATGACATTTTCTTTCGGAGTTCAAAGTGCGTGTTTATTTTTACTAATTGTCGAATTTTCACTTCTCCAGCGCGCTGCTTTTTGTTTTATGTGCTGTTTCTATTCTCTAACGAACTGACCGTCAACTTTTTTTTTGCATGGTGTTATTCTCGCTGTTAATTTTCACTTGCATAGTAACTATGTTCTTGACATGTTTCCTGCTGATTTTATTTAAACTCCTCAAGCCTAATGAATTTGCGCTTGAGAAGTATTTTCCCCTAAATAAACGAACACTTACGATCAATACCGCCTATGCGTACAGGGGACACCAGTCTTGAAAAACACCAAAACGTATGAAAATTGAGAGTTAATTTCAAATTGGCAATCGGCCTTCGCCGTCGGTCAGCGTGTACTTGTGTTGAGAGGCTGCGTCACGACGTCTGGGTTTCAACTTCCGCTGTGGCAGTCGCATTCCAACAATGGCTGAACTCGAGGAAAACACTCGTGTGTCCCCATTTCGGTGCACTCCAGAGAAATGGCACCACGATGATGCCGCCAAAAACTTTGGCGACCCGCCGTGTCATCATTACGGGACCGAGTGATGATTCCTTGTTTCATCCCTTAGCGTTATCACCGACGCGCTGACGATGACGACAGTTCGTGTTTGATTATGCATCCAAGACTTTGCCTTAATAAATACATAATGCTGTCGTTGCCGTTCAACAAGCTGTTTCGGCAACGTTGCAGACAAGCCACGAAAGGCTCACCTTCGTACCAGCCTCTCGTGAATGTTGAATCGTCAATGCCGCAAGGAGTGCCAAACGTAGGCGGCAGCGGGTGGCCAAAATGCTGCCGCTGCAACTCGGTCGCGTCGCCCCATTCACTGTGCCTCGGTCTTCTCGTTTCACCAAACGTCAGCGAGTGCGGGCGCCGGCGTAGCAGTTTGGCGATATCAATGCCTGCCGGAAGCGCGAACTGCCAGCCGCGCTGCTCGCACGGATGCGTTTAGCAAACTTTTGCGCACGGGAGGCGAGAGGGAAAAAGAAAGAAGATGGCCCAACCAAAGCGAGGCGTCTGTTCAAATTGTCCAAAATAGTGTTGTGTTTGCTTCCCTCAGAAGTTCGATGCATCTACGCTAACATGCACGTGTCAAAAGGTTCCCTTGAATGCAGTCCTGGCTGCATCAATCTCTCGGTATTTGCGTATACCGATGCCCCTTTTTGCTCAATCTCTTGAAGGGTAATGGCAACGTGTTTCCCGCAAGCCACCGGTAGATAATCTGCTTTTTTTTATTCTTTTGTGTTTGTGTATTCAGCATCTTTGTGCTGTGTGTGCGTGCGTTTGAAATGCCTTCTTTTTCGAAAATTCTATTTGTTTATATAGCCGGTCAGAAAACGCACCATCGAATTCCCCGCGAATTCTGACAGCAAGCTTAAAAACGTCCCAAGACTGCACAGAATGCAGTAGGATTTGTCCAGAAGCTTCTCTGCCTCGCCCGTCGGAATGTAAAACGATACATAACGATATGTTGTCACACAAGTAGTGCGCCGGCTACTCTTTCGTACTTGAGTGAATATTCTGCGAGGCACCACGTATATGCCTCTGTAACTTTCCTTCCCCTCTCCCCTTCCCCGATGCAGGGTAGCCTACTGGGGCTCAGCCGTGGTTAACCTCCCCGCCTTTTCCCTTATTTTCTCTCTCACTCTCCTCTTGGTGGTCATAGAGCGGTATGACGCAAATTTCAACGCGTGCGACTTCAGGTAACCGAAGGAGCCAGCCAAGGGCAAAGCTTGGGAGCTAAACATGCGCAGAAAGGAAAAGACAAAACTCTACCCGCTTTGCGAATTCCGTTGCGCGAAGTAACACGTGCTCGCGAATGCGTCGTCGACAGACACCCGTATCCCAGAAGCGGTTCACTTTTAAAGAAACCATGCACGCTTGAAATAATAAAATGAAGTTGCTTACCAGTGCGGAAAACCATCAGCAACGTTTGCAAAAACGCTGAGGTCATTGTCGACTGGGTTGGCCACGTCTTTTACGCTGCCCCGCCGCGGTGGTCTAGTGGCCAAGGTACTCGGCTGCTGACCCGCAGGTCGCGGGTGCAAATCCCGGTGGCGGCGGCGGCATTTCCGATGAAGGCGGAAATGTCGTAGGTCCATGTGCTCAGATTTGGGTGCACGTTAAAGAACCCCAGGTGGTCAAAATTTCCGGAGCCCTCCACTACGGCGTCTCTCATAATCATATGGTGATTTTGAGACGTTAAACCCCCCAAATCAATCATCAATCAATTACGTCTTCTACGCTTGCGTCGTCGTTTGAGCTCGTGCCGATGGCGTCAACACCAAAATGCGCATAGTATACGACGTTGTCGCTGCACCTGCTGCTAGGGGACCCACTGCCCGAATTGTTCGATGGCGTCGATGACATGGGGATGGTACCACGGTATCACGCCGCAACACAGATACCGCTCGCAACCCACAAACAACGTGCGGATTGCGCGGCAAGTGACACAGCAACAAACTGACCGCGTGCGGTAGGTGGCTGTTTGGTAGCAGACGACAGCATTGCTCCGCACCTTTCCTGACGCCATGCATGTCACGTAAAGATGGTGGTCACCGGTGTTGGGCGGAGTTTATGGCCGACAATTTCTATGGCTTATTTTACACTGAAATAGCCTCTTAAAATCCAGCTTTCGCGCGTGTCTAGGCATATTCGATCCTCTACTTCCGTTTTCAGCTGAAAACAGCAAATTGTTGGGTGCCCCCCAACAATTAAAGGGCCCAATATCATGGCCCCTTTAAGACAGAAAGTGAAGGCACCCAAATTCTAATCTTCGCAATACTGCGTTAGACATACTTGGTTCATAGTCATGTAACGACGTGATTCGTCCTGTTTTGCGTAAATGTGCCATAACGAAGCTCATGCTCAACCGAGAGCCGTCAACCTTTTTTCTAACAAGTACTTTTCCGCAGTCTCGTGTACCAAGTGGTGCCTTTGTGAAGGTACATGCGTCCGGAACTTTTAGCACATTCGGGGCCACTGCCAACAAGCTCTTTCGTTTGCCCTTTGTAGCAGTTTGGGCAAATGCAAGTAGTTTCGTGGTAGGTTCAGCTACAATGCAACTATATCGGGCGCTACTGGCAGCCTATCATAATCACGAATGCGCTGTAATAATGAATCTGATCGCGGTGGTATGAGCGATATGACTTAAAATAGCCACGCCATTGGAACATGCTACCAGCACCCAAGCCATTGATACATAACAGCGAAAGGTCCTGATGCATACCACCAATATGCAACAAATATATGCCAGCGTTGCGGCGTTTGTGAGTTAGAAGCGAAAATAAAACCAATAACACAGTTATCCATAACCAGCAAAGGCAGACCAGCTATATGTTTCGCCTTGATGTGCTCCAAAAATGGACGGCAAATGTGGGCATAACTATTCGAATCGTGCCGGGAATATCCGCTTTTTAACATGAACAAACTGGCCCTCGACAGAGTATATCGATAGCAACATCACCACTGCACTGGAAAAATTGGTCTTTTGAAGGCAGTGTACGAAATCGGGGAGAAAAATGGAACAGTATACATGCAGCGCCATTGATGTTCCTAACCGCGGGAAAAGCAATGTATACGTTTTATGCGTTCGCAGGATATGGAGCGCGGGTGAAGGAAAAAAGTATGCGCAGTGGCATTTTCAGGCACACCCAAAAGCACCACCCGCATCATTCACCTTTCTCGTGTCTTTCTTTTCTTTTTCTATTTTTCAACGCTATAAAATGGTCCAGCTTGCCATAGCAACCGTGGCACCAACACACAAAAGCTTCTTGCACCCTAACATTCGGCAAGGAAAAGTTCCAGCTAGTGCCGAAGCTTGGGAGGCTATTATTAGCAAAAGTGACCGGACAATGCATAATAGTAGGCACGGTTGCAAATCTTCGTGAAAGCGTCCCCAGCTCTGCAAGATGTATTTTGCGTAAGAGACCTCCATATTTGTGGCAGCCTACTTGGTATCTCTTTGTGTTTTTGTTTTTGTATTCCTCACTGATTCTCTTTTTCTTTGCCTGTTGATTGTTCAGCATATTTTCGTGATAGTGGGTGCGTTAGGCTTCAGCTGCTTCAACGACCTGGTACCCTTTTACCGGAGACAGGTGTTCCCATGACGCTTCTGTAACTGCCCTTTCAGAGGGGACCTTACCGAAGAGATATTGATGAACATAGAAATGTCTGCGCAGTCAGCCGCACTATTTATAAATGAAACCGTAGCCCTCTTTTGGTGGTTCACCGAGGAATGCTTCATTTATGAGAAAAATGGAAGGCAGTGGAACATTTAAAAAAATTCATAGTTTCGCCGCCAGCGTCAATAAATGGATGCGAAAGAAACAAACTGGAAAGTTATACGAAATAGCGCTAGCAAGTAACTGAATTAGGATCCCATCTCGCGTAACTTTACAAAACGCTGACGAAAGGAGCTACGGCTGCTCCGGGGAGCAAAGTGGTTTTCGTGCTGCATGCCGCCTGAACGCGAGGTAAGCGGTGAAAGCACAAAAGGTAAAAGGGCATGAGCCGTCTTCTGATGTCTGCCGAGATAGCACGCGCGACTGTGCCCCTTCGAACGAAGTTCGCTCTTGTTGTCTGAGCAACATGGCTCTCAACGCTCCTTGGCCCGATGGAGACGTCTGGCACGCTTCATCTCTGCCTGAGCCGCATTCGTCAAGCTTTCACGCGCACATGGAGCATATATGATGCGTGGGGCGATGTTTTCGGTCTAGACTATATACGGCACATCACGGCGACGGCGGAAATTGGCCCACAGTGTCATTATAAGTGTTATCGCAATGAATGAAGTATTCGTTCGAATAAAAAGGAGCGCAGCTGCTCTGCACTGAGGACTTTGTGGAATATAGTGTGTGGAATACAATCATGCGTAATATACTTCAATTCATAGAGATGTTTAAATTGTGTTGAAGGTGAACATATACATCTCAGAATGTTTGAAACCTTCTTATGGACCCCATCACTTTTTTCAAATGCATTCAGGAAGTACACCTGTGAGGAAAGGCCGGTTTTTTTTTTGTAAGGAACGGCCAATTCTTCGGGCTTTCCACGATACTGAATGTTAGATTTATCAAGTGTTCCGTTACGTTCCGCGTTTTATTTAATGTAGCCATGTATTTTCTCATGCACTCACGTTAAAGCACTGTAGATATCAAAAATGCTTTGATATAGAAATAATTCAATTCACACAAACTCCTAATAGGCGGGTATGACTGTATAAAAGAAGACTTGTTCTCGAAGTCGAATACCTATGTCAACGTCACCCTAATTCAGCTAATAACAAGAGACCACTCTAATATGTATACGTGTAACATTCTTCGTGGCTCCTTATTCCACCCTCAGTGCCTATAACTCGTATGAGTACTTCTCCCTCATCGAGCGAGCGCCGACGCCTGTAAAGAAAGGTCAGGAGCCATATCTGGCACTTGCCCTCAGAAGAGTATGCTTCGTTTTGTTTCTTTGTTTATTATTCGATCATAACCAACATTAGTTTTTTTCGCAGTTCGTTGAATGCAAGGCGGCAATCAGCTGCAATGGGAGAGCACGATGCCAAAACGCCCGACTCTTTCGGCCACTCCGCTTTACTACGAGGCTTCCTCCAGAAGCGACAGAATTCGGAGCCCGCCTTTACTGCAGGATTCCGCACTCGTGCGCGAATTCGGCGGATAATTCGGCCATCCTGTGAACAACGCTGGAAATTATCTTTTGCGCCGTCTTGTGGCAGCCATATACTTCCTTGGCAACTGCTCTTCGAGAAGCGGCTCATTGCTTAAGTGGCACAGCCCTTATATGTGGCCCGATGAAGGTATGGCACCAACCATAAAGTAACGAAGGCTCATCGGACCTAGTGATGCTTTGGTGGCCTTCTGTATGGCTCGCATTAGAAGATAGAGGCTACACAGAAGTATCTGGCATTCGGAAGCACGTGATGATGCTGCGCATTCCACGTCGAATGATTTCACGAAGTCTACTGCTGTCATTTGGAAGTCTGGCGAAAAAAAAAAGAATAGAATGTCAGTTAGGTGCGGGCTTTCCACGTTCATTACTCCTATAGTTTCGTGAGCTCTCGCAGAGTGCTCAGTGCTCTGATGAGTGCTGGGTCGTTTTCCTTGCGTTAAGCTAATGTCTTGCCTGGCTTACTGTGGTCCTCATAATGCACGTGCAGATGGCGCTGCTCTCAAAAGTCCTCACGGCGCACAAAGCTGCCCGCAAACCGATAAGCGTGGGCATTGCGTTCTTTAGTTGTGTTGTTCTTGTTAGCACGCTAACCGATGAGGCTTCGCCTGACGAACCTCTTCGCGTTACTCTGTGACTCTACCCGAATGTATAAATATCATGGCACCGTATGTAAAGAAGACTTAGACACCACGTAGGACTACCAATAGCTTCGCATTTCTACAGCAAGAGTGGGTTGTTTGACCAACCCCCCGAATGAACGACGACTCATTCGTTCAGCTCAGACGGAGGAAGAGAAACAGATAAAAACACTATAACAGAGCTACGTCCTTCCGTTCGTTTGTTTTTTAATGCGCTTCCCCATTTGTTCCTGGTTTCAAGAAGAATGGACCAACGAGCCAGACTGCCCCACCACGGTGGTCTAGTGGCTAAGGTACTCGGCTGCTGACCCACAGGTCACGGGATTGAATCCCGGTTGCGGAGGCTGCACTTTCGATGGAGGCGAAAATGCTGAGGCCGGTGTGCTCAGATTTGAGTGCACGTTAAAGAACCCCAGGTGGTCGAAATTTCCGGAGCCTTCCACTACGGCGTCTCTCATAACCATAGGGTGGTTTTGAGACGTTAAACCCCACATATCAATCAATCAAGCCAGACTGCACACCTGGTTACTAGGCTCTCGAAGTCGTTCTGGGCTACTTGGGTTCGCCTAATAGTAAATAGTGCAACACTACTTGTGTACGGGGAAGACGTTCCTCCCGTTTGCTACTCGACACGTGGGGAGGGAATGGGAAGAAAAATAGCATGAGTCTCCGTCTTTCACAGGCACAATGTTCAAGGCATAGCGTATCTTTATTTCGGTGCTCTGGTCTGTCGCATCCGAGTATTGTACACGAGCTCATGCGGCTGTCCTTTCTGTTAAGCTGTGAGACTTGGCTTTCAACTCTTTTGCTTCTCGGAAAGGCGTTTTCTCCAGCCTCCTTAGGCAACAACGTTCAGGAGGGTTACGATGCGGGCTTGTTGGTAGCACATTTTCAGTAAGTTTCCTCGTAGCGCAAGTAAAGGACAGAAAAAAATGAAGGCACACAGACAGACAGATCACTAACTTACAACATAGCTTATCCTCGAAAACCAAGGTACATTCGTGCACTTCTCTGACGAGTCACAGTCACGTGAGCATCTTAAAGCACGCTCAAATATGTTATTTCTTTGTTCTGAAAGTACTGTCTACGCGTCTTGCTGACTCACATATCTCCAAGTGCAGCTATGTGTTCGGCTTCTAATATAAGTCGTGTCGTTTCACATTCGCTTCTAGCTGTTATTCTCGTGTTTTCAAAGAATAGGCAAACATTGATGCTGATTGGAATGTTGCGTGAGAAATCCAACACTGGCATTTTTGAAACTTTATTTTTGTGTTCACGCAACCTAACATTGACAAATCTTCCTGATTGCCTCTCGTAACATTTTCCACAAGTCAAGAAAATGCTCTATGCATAACTGATGTCTCATATTCAACAAACTTATTCCTGTGTTTTACTGGGTGTGGTTTTACCTGGCAGTCCGTAACACTTTTCTTCCCTGGTTTTGATTTTCTGCATAGACTGATTAGTTTATTAGGTGCTGAGAAAACCACATTACATTTACTGAAGATACTTAAGAAGAAAAAACATCAGTTTTACTGAAGAAGCTTACTGACGATACTTAAGCAAGCTCACCGATATGGCGTTACTTATCAAAATAGAAGCAATGACCCTCAAGAGTATCAATTATCTATGTTGAACTCCACTGACCACCCGTGCATTGATTAAGCATTCCTAGGGATTAGCAGCCTGATTTAGGTGACTGTGACCCTGATTCGATGCAGCAGTTTTGCACAGTGTTGTGAAAGATATGGCGATAGCTGACATTACTGCGAAATATCCAGGACCTGTAAGCGATGGATGAACTTCCCAAAGCGGCATTGCCTAGAAAGCCGCCTATGCCGTCGACCCCGTCTTCAATGTGCGATCTTTCATGGAGGTAAATATGCCTTCAAACATACACCAACTTGGCCCAGAAGAATTAGGTTCTCAAATTGAAAAGCAAGCGTTCTGAGACAGCACACTGCATTCAAGGCTTTGGATCAGCGTTGACTATACGTGGGATTATTAGGGGCGAAGCTCCTTATGGCGTGGCTTGTGCGTCCCTCGTATGTAACCACCAGTGGCACATACCCGAAATAGCGGTCCTTACGATTTTGACCTCCAAGGTGGTTCCGGTGAGAGATTTCTTCTGTGCGTTGTTGAACAATTAAAGATAGTGCTCAATGCACATGTTAATGGCTGCTAAGGGGGAATGAGAGACAGGAGCATTCGGCTTTTAGTCAACGCGCACGCTGCGATCCCCATTAGCAGCCATTGGCATGTACATTGAGCACTATCGGACAAGAAAGGGTTGCTACATCATACTTGCTGGGTGTAACCTCCTTGGTTTTAGAAAGGTTTATCGAGCGTTGAGCCGCAGGGCCATGAATACAATGAACTAGTATATACCATGAATTAATTCGAGGTGGTTAAAGGGGGGGAGCAGATATGAAGCGCAAGCCGTAAGAAATTAAAAGCTGAATCCTCCTGTCTCTCATTTCACATTAGCAGCCACTGGCATGTACATTGAGCACTATCTGACAGGAAAAGGTTGCTAGGTTATACTCGCTGGGCGTAACCTCCTTGGTTTTAGAAAGGTTTAGCGAGCATTGGGCCGCAGTGCCATGAATACAGTGAACTAGTATATACCATGAACTCAAGGTGGTTGAAGGTGGAAAGTAGACCCGAAGCGCAAGCCGTAAGAATGTGTGCGTGTGCCACCTCTCGTTTAGTCTTTGGAATGTCCACTGAATGGCGTGCTTCTATATGGGGAATATATGATCAAAAGATGCGAGATGGTGAGACTTGGAGTGTTGAATAGATGGACGAATGGACACACAGACAGATGCATGGATGGACGCATGAAAGGACGCAGGGGCAGATGCATGAACGAACGCAGGGACGGGCGCGCGAACAGACGCATGGACGGTCTCACACAGACGGACGAATGCTTCGCCCCACTCTCCATCATTCACTCCGTGGATATGCTGTCAATTTTTTCTGCCCTGTCGCGAAGCAACAGAACGTCAACGATATCATGCATATTTTTTGTGTTTCTTCACCATGCGATCTACTATTTGACGTAGTTTCGTACGGGTAGTTAGGCAATTTATTGAGATGCCTTTTTTTTAATTTACACATGTGCCTGGGCTACAAGTACAGTCAATTATTCGCTGCACATTTTAGGCGAGTTTCCTTGTATGAACAAGACAGTAATATTTTTATTTCTTTCCCCTTTCCGCATGACGTGAATTCCTTCTCAGCTCCTTGTAAATGGGTCCAAAGAAGTGAGAAACTCTTGGCGCAGATAGCATGCACGTATACGTAGTGCATGTTTTCTATCCTCTGAACATATTTACGTTTTTTTTAGCAACAGTGTACACGACGCAACACCAACCAGCTTATCAGTATTACCATTTGAAGGCTGAGTACATCAAGCCCTCATTAACACGTCCAAGGATAGCTCGACAGACATAGGTGTCCAAATACCTCTCGTCCCTTTTCAGTTCTTCTCCACGGAAATCGCAACGACAATTTCCGGACAGAGGAAAGCGACAGTCATACCCCTCGTGTTTTACAGACACCCTACGCCAGGCTATCAGAATATAGGCATACGACTTAGGAACCGCGACGTGTTGTCTACGCGAAACTACTGGTGTAGCGAAATTGCAGTACATGTCTTCGGAGTATGCGACATGGCTTTCTTCAAACGTGCCTGCTCAGCAAGTAGCATCATAGATACAGAGCTAAGTGGCTCCGCCTCGGGCGATGCGCTTCCAAGTCCATTCCGACCCATTTCGGCGGGCGTCGTAGCTCGTAAACAAGTCGTCACGAGCGCTAATTCGGTGTCCGCCGTCTCTTGAGTGGCGTAAGTCTCCGTTAGAGTGTCTCGTGCTTTCTGCACTACTAAGCGCATTTCGTGTGCCGACTGGACTCGTTCAGTTGAAAACAGGAACAGACCGTCGAAAGACTCGGCAGATTCCACGTACCTTGGGAATCAATGACATGCGAAGCATGCGGAGAAAGGTGACCGTGTTGCATTATTTATTGAGCGAAACGTTATCAAATGACGCTAAAGATGTGTACGAATGATTTACATGTAGACATATGTTAACCAGTCAAATGTTTACTATTGCATAACGATGCCAACAGCAATGTCGGTATAAGCAACATCAGCAGCGGTAAGCTGATAGTAGCGCTTGTGCCAGCGGGGATCGCGACCCTGGACATTGTCAGATAAATGTGGACGGCGCTGGACATTGTCCACATTTATCGTAGACAATATCCACGATAAATGTGGACATTGTCAGATAAATGTGTCAGTGGACGGCGCTTTTCTACAATAATTGTTAAAACCGAAATTAACGTTTCACGAACGTTACGGTCGACTTGAAAAGCATTTCCAAGACGAGGCGTGGCTGTATGGTAGAATACTCGATTGCCACGCAGAGTGCTGGGGTTCGATTCCTGCTGTGAGAATGCTGTTTATTCTATGCATTTGTTGGGTCAAGGCTGCCGATGCTAGCTTTTGGGGGTGAAGCTCCTTCGGGCGGACCTAGTTGGTGTCAATCACGCCCCACAAAACCAAAACCGAAACTGAGCATCTACAGAACAAAAAACAAAAAACGAAGATGTGTAAACAGCCGACTTTATGCGTCAACTATACGACGGGAGACTACATCAACACCGGCTCCGTCTGTTTGTCCATCCGTCCATTCATCGATTCGTCCATCCAACCGTCCACGCGTCTATATATCTGTCTGTTCGTGCGTACGTCCACCTGTCCGTCCATCCGTCCATCTGTCTGCCCTTACAAAATACATTATGAGTAAGAATCGCATAATTGCAGGCATAAAATTCCGATTGCCAAATGGCTTTCCACCCGAAAAATTAGGCATGCTGCACTAGCCTAAAGTGACGGTGACTTTCACCGGCTGACAACGCTGCCTCAGCGATGCTGCTGCCAGCGGCTTTAAGCGCTTTACCGCATGGACCATTCTGTGCTAGAGGCGAAACCATCATTGGCTCTATCTGTGTCACCGACCAGCGCCGCGCCTTTGATTGTCTTGACATGCACTCATGCACACACACACAAACAACCACCAATAAAAGCCTCCTTCCCCATTGGTAGCATTCCCCATTGCTAGCATTGAAAACGCTGGTAGACTAATTATCACAAAATATTATAGTAACGAGACACCCTTGCTTTCATAGTAGCGCGATACAATTGGTACATCGTAAAAGTATTCCGCTACAGAGTTTCAAATACATTTTGCAAATGCATCTAGATACATGAATAGAGATGCTCAAAAGTATTTCTGAAAAATTATCGCTACACTCTTGTATCGCGATACTGCCCTGTCCTGCCTGAAACGACATTGTCATACTGTTTTCCGAACGCTGTCTTGACGAAAAGCTATAGTGGGAGGGAGCAAACGCTTCCTGTCACATCAGGATCCCTCACATTCCAGAAAGATCAGATCGCGGGATCTTTAGGACTCCCGCGCAGTCGTAAGAAAAAAAGAAGCGGCTATGTTAGACAAAAAGAGCACTGCAGCAAATGAGAAAACAGCGCTCTTTTTCTACTCTTCTACTGCCCTTTGTACTCTTCCACTCTTTATACTCTTCTGAGTGCGGACAACTTGGAAGCCCGTGATGTCATCTCGTGTTATCTCGTTCCATCTGCTGTTATCTATCCTCTCGTGCCGTCACTGGGCTTCACGCAGACAATATCGCATGTAGACAATCTACGGTGTCGCCTTGCATTTTTTTTTTACATTTAACAACTTAACGATCCACGCCACAGTGCCCGTGTATACACATGATGACGGTGGTATTGGTACATTCACTGTTTCATGACCTTATCTATTCACGTCACGACATACAAAAACTGTCATCCAGCGTACCTGTGAAGCGAGCTGGTAATAGTGCACGTGCACGCGAATGAGCCCGTGGTGGCGGTGCCTATTTGTGTTACGTATAGCGTAGTCTGTAGCATAGTCAAGTACAAAATAAGAAAAGAAAAACACCTAAGGAGAGAAAAAGAGAAGTGAGGGTGAGAAAGGAAAGGAGGGGAGAAGGCACATTATTGAATAGCCATGTATGGCGTCACGCAGGCAAACCCATGTATTGCATATTCATTCATATTATAGTAATTAGCAAAGAAAAACTGCTCAGATTTGGGTGCACGTTAAAGAACCCCAGGTGGTCTAAATTTCCGGAGCCCTCCACTACGGCGTCTCTCATAATCATATAGTGGTTTTGGGACGTTATACCCCACATATCAATCAATTAGCAAAGAACTTGATGGTGTAGAGGTTTGATGGGACGGGAGGAAAAAGGAAAGATGCCACCAGTTCATCGCAAATGAAGGTTTCCTTTCCCGCCATGAAGTCCCCGCAAGCAGCACACTCCGGAAGTTGGCCGCTCCTTAGGTATTCGCAATAGGTATACTGGAGCGACACCACTGAATGTTGGTATGGTGCAGCGTAATTCGTCTTTTCTTCGATCTTTTCTTTCTTCGATAAACGACTTTTTTTGGCTTCCCGCTTCTCTAACGGAGTTTAGCATACTGTCAATCCAATAACGTTATACCACAAAACCACGCCGCATCATGTCTGTTCATCATCTTCATAATCATCATCATCGGTCTGACTACGCCCACTGCAGGACAAAGGCCTCTCCCATGTACCACCAGTCGACTCACTCCTGTTCTTGCTGCTGCCACTTTATACCCGCAAACTTCCTAATCTCATCCGTCCACCTAACTTTCTGTCTCCCCCTCATCCGCTTGCCTTCTCTGGGAATTCAGTCAGTTACTCTTAATGACCAGTGATTGCCCCGCCAACGTGCTACGTGGCCATGTCCATTTCTTCTTCTTGATTTCAACTGTGACATCCATAACTCCGGTTTGTTCCCTGACTCTTTCTGTTCTCTTCTTGTATCTTAAGGTTAGACCTATCATTTTCCTTTCCACCGCTCACTGCGCTGTCTTCAATTTAAACTAGATCCTCTTTGTAAGCTTCCAGGTTCCTGCTCCGCAGGTAAGTACCGGGAAGGTGCAGCTGTTACATGCCTTCCTCTTGGGAAACAGTGGCAATCTACCAGTGCTGATTTGAGAAAGCTTGCCGAATGTGCTACGTATCATGTCAGTTCAGCGTGGTCTAAATTGCGCAGCTTGTGCTTCAGATCTTGCTCACCTACAACAAGCGCTTCGATGGCACCAAGCAGTGACGAAAACAGTATGCAAGATGCGTTAATGCCTTTCCGTCTGCTACAGAATGTACAGAACACACGGAGTTGACTACATTTTCTTGTGATCCACTGTGTGCATAATTTTCTTGTTGTTTATATTTGTCGTTATTTTTTTTCCGAAGCACCTTGACACTTATGTGATCACACTGTTTCCGAACCGTGAATATACAAGGCAACCGAAGAAAACCATTTGCAGAAACTCTGAAGCTTATCTCGGTTGTTGCGGAGCCCGAACAAAATAGAGTGCACTTGGACGCAGTGCATGGTTCACCTTAGACAACTGCCCCGAAATATATATGCATATCCCATTTTCTCTATACCCCGCTCCCGTTACAGCAGTAAAACCTTGGCGCGACATCGAAAATGAAAAAAAAGGCGTGCTTTACGGCTGTTTGGCATGCTGCAGGTGCATCGTGATTCAGCGAAAGCCCATAAGCTGCTCAGTCGAATAATCCAATTTTTCTGCGCATCCCATTTCCCGTGCCTGTGCTGCAACTTTAGAACATTGCATTCTAAGGTGCAAGAAAAACTGAACACGCCCATGAACAGTCACTATCGCCAAATTTCGCTCATGCAGGGCATTGCAAGACGAAGACGCTATCATTGCTTCAGGCCATAAGTGGTAGTATGGATGGTAATTCCGGGCAGCAGATGCACATATTGCATATTGCACACCATCAAGAACGTTGTCACTGTTCACAGAAAACGTATTGTGCTCAAGTGAGTTCCCGAATGAAGATGTTATAGCTATCACGATATGCTTTTTTCTCTTGAGTGAGGCTGTGCCCATGTAAGTGGCTTTTTTATGCAGAGGGGATAAGAACGAATGGTCGTAATAGAGAGAAACGAGCCACGGCTTCATTTTTGCTGCAGTAACCCAGGTGAACAAGGATTCATGTTTTTTTATAACGACACGTTGAACATATGCATGGGCCGTTCATGTGAAGTGGCGAACACGATATGTTATGTATGTTACTAGCAAATATACAGCATAACCAACTCAGAAGAGTAAAAGGCTGCGCTGCAAAGTTGAGGACGAAAAACTGGACTGGCACAGGGAAAGCGCTTTCCCAGTGCCAGTCCTGTTTTTCTTCCTCAACTTTGCAGCGCAGCCTTTCCCTGCAGTATGTTCCAACTAGTCCCCACACAAGTTTTTCAGAAGAGGAAATTCTGTAGCGCATTATTGGACTATTACGACAACTGACTTCAACACCACCGCCATTTCCATTGCTGCTATTTCACCGAACAAAATCCCATCGAAAAAGCTCACCTAACAGGGGCATGTATGAAATTTAGGAAAGAACATTTTGTAGAAGTGTTACTACATGTTTCATAGAATGCATTGTTAAATAAAACGTCATAACTACCTAAAATCAGGCCTCTCTTGTTTTTTTTTTCAACGCGAATAGTTTTTATGCATTCTATACTTCACTAGGCGCCTCGAATGTCAATGCAATATACAGTGCTCTTTAGGCCTCACCTACGAATTTTTTTCCGGAAATGCTTATTCACTGCGTTGGTATTCCTTTGTAATTGAAATTTCCATACCGCACTAAAAATACCAAGATTAGGTTTGGTGGGCGTTTAGTCATTGGGTTAACGTGAACGAAGAACTCTTATGGTGTAACCTGGAAGAAAACGTGTAACCTGGAAGAAACCCGAAATTTTTGTCGCAAAATTTCAATAATGAACGAAGAGTGGTTTGAACTGGTCAAACGAGCACTCCCTTCTAAACTGGTCACCTAGCCTAAGCTTGAGCTTTAGCACCAGGAAGCATAAAGCTCTGTAAAAAATTAGCCGAGTGCTCTGACATAATATTGCAGCTGAAAGCATGGCTGATCAGCCAGCCTAAAAATGACGCCAAGTACAAATTTTTGCGCGTGCCTAAGCATTGTCTTCGCAATATCAAAAGGCCTAGCGAATTGCGAAGCGTCGTAACCAGGGTTGCGCGTTCAAACAAGCTACTTTTTGGTTTTTACATGCAGGGAAGTATGTTAGTACCGCAGATTTCTAAAATGTAACGCCCTACAACAAAAGACAATTGCGAAACGTTTATAGACGAGAGCGAAGTGTGTAACAATATCCGTAGTGAAAATTCCTTTCGAAGGAAAACGGCAATCGGAGTGCCGATGTTACTTTCATAAAGTTTGCAGAAAATTGTGTGATCCAAGACCTGTTATTGTTGACTCACTTCTCCCAGTACACAGAACGCAATGAATATAGGGATATTAAGTCGTTTCCGACGACTATCTTCAGACGAAGTGTGTCACCATTCTAACATTCCTTTCGCAAGGGTGATATTGTGATGAAACAGGCCTTCTTCAATAAGAATGCAGCCTATTTCGGCTTTACAACGAAAAAGAAATATAAAATTAGATCAAGTCACTGAGCGTAAGGAAACGCCAGTTTGAGTTGTGCGACGCTATAATTCCGCTTACAAGGCCGCTCACGAAATGCAATTAGTCCTTTTTTTTTTTGGCATATCCAGTGCGTGACCTCGTACCCCGTTTAACCACTCTCACAGCTCTAGCTTCCACAACGACGCGCAACGATCGATCGCGTGCTACATGTCAGCGTCTTACGAGGACGCGGTGGTTAGATCAGTGGTATGGTTGGCGCGAGCTTGCAAGCCACATTCCACGTCAGGTCTGCAGACGAGCGACATACATCCACTGTCATCATATCTTCATGCAATTTAGATATACAATAGACAGGCACGATACGATGAAGGCGAGATGAATCTTGGAAAGGATCGAAACTTGGGCGAGTTAGTCTTGAGCTGGGGAACGTCTTGACAAGGCAGCGCAAGAAGGCACGAGGCAAGATGAAGGACAGGCGAGTCATCAGCGTCATAACTCTAAATGTATGTCTGGGTGTGTTTTCCCAATATTGTTGGTAGCTCGTCAACGCTACTTCATGTTGCCTATGCCTCGTGCCTCCGTTTCTCGTGCCACGACATCGTGTTGTCAAACGGAAAAGATGTCAAACGACGATGTAGATTTCATCTTGACGGGACGCTTTCTACCCCGATGGAGCAAAGTGATCAACGCGAAACCACCTGAATACCAACATCTACGTGTGTGGCCAGAACATATTAGCAAACTCTGCTTAACCTGGCCAACTCTTTGACCTAACCTCTATTTAAAAAGTTGCAATTACTGCGTGCAAAAATAATGCCGCTGTTTCAGACTAATTATAAGAAAAAAACAGTGATTAGCTTAATCCCACTTACTTGGTACATTTTGTCAGTTTATGTGAACGCTGGGAAACAGAGATAATAGCTGTAGCTTAGCTGCGATATTCATAGAATGGTACTTTTTCCAAACCATTATAGGCGTTCACACTGCTGTTTCCCACAGTTTATCTCAGACAGAGTGAAAGAGTAAAATAGTTGAAAGAAATAGCGAACAGAAAAACGAAAGTCATGAAATTCTGTTTATTTACTGGTACTACAAACCCTTCAGGAGTTCCAGGCTATAATTGGCATTTCGCTATACCTGCGGGTTCGTTATACTGAGGTTCGAGTATATTTTCACCAATTATTTTTATTGCCAATAGACCCTTATTCTAAGTAAGCTTACGAGCCCATATCATATGCCACATTCCTTCCTCAAGTTAGTGATCGCCCCATTGCACAATGTTCAGAGCAAACCCCACCTACGGTGTTCGAGAATCTTCAAGGCTGTAGTACATCGTTTCGCATACATTTTCGCTTAGAACCTGTATACGTGGTTGCAAGCGATAACGCTAAAATATTCGACGGCACGTCTCTATAATTGTTCACGCGCTTCACCGCTAGTCATTTTATCCCCGGCCGACGCTCTGTCAGAGTTGTCGCTCAGCAGGATTCTGCACTGCGGGGTTTCGCAGATTGGGGGCGAACCGTTCCTGCAAAATCCGCTCACGTGACTTTTTTTCTGGCATTTGTGGCATTGTAGTCCTTTCGGTGTAAACGGATAAACCACGTGTCGAAAGTGTTTTAGCTTCACGCGGAATGGGAAAGTGTCGCCTCCATAGGTCTGCGCAACCTGTGGAGCTCTCTTAGACTCACTCACGAAATACATTTTGCGCTTTAGACTCTTAGAAACATTAAGCTTTTTCTGAGCCAAACTCACAACAGACTCGCAATGAAGAACGTCATCTTGACCCGAACTCACTGGGACTCAAACGCACCAAACTATTACTCGCCCGGACTCATTCACTCATGGCTCGATCTGTGTCTGAGTGAGTCGACTCATAAGTCTGTTAGCCTAGAATTGGCTTTCTCGACCAAGGTGTCATTGCTGTTTAACACCAATATCTCACGTAATCGATGTTATTCTTCAATTCATTTGATGTAGTGCCTTTGAATAAGGTTTAGGAGTGCTAGCAATCGAGTTCTTGGAAGAGATGACAACCTAAGACATTTATCAAGAACTTGTCTGGAAGGATTTCCGGCGTGGGGAGGGGGCAAGTCAAGACATATCTTCTCTCTCCCCCCCCCCCTCCACTGTGGTGTTTCGCGCCTCTGATCAGTTGATATTGATATGGTGGATGAATGACACTGCATTAGAATACAGGTGAATAAAATTGGCTATAGACTTTGATCCAGGTAACCATAACGGTAATAGCGAAGCTTGGTAGATGGGGCCGTATGTCGGCAGAAAAAAGTGGAACTCACTCAAACTCACTCAAAAAATATGTATTGTGTTTTTGACTTACGTGGACTTCAGCGCTGTCTCAAGAAACAGGAAATTGCTACCAGGCACAATCTCAATTGTGGTAGAGTATAAAGCCACAAGTTATTCAAAACCTACTCAGTAAAGTACATTACCACAACAGAATCGAAAGTTGGGCTAGTCGGATATGCATGGTATAACTATCAATTAATGCGCACGAAAAACAGACATGAAGAGAGGACAAGCGCTTTCTCGCAACTAAACTGTTCATTAGAAAGGGCAGAATATATATACAGGCAACTGAAAACCACGACGCATGCGTGTGCAGGCAAAAAAGTACATCAGTGGCACATTGAGAACACTTGGTACAAGAAGACAGACTATCTCGGAACATAATCTAGAAAAACAAACTCTTTATCGTGCAGCAAAACAGAAGGCTGGCTGACGCATTGTTCCCCTCTTTTTCTTATGTGAAAAGCTTCAGTCAGCTCACGAGTTAATTTATTTTTTGACGCAAAAACCACTTCAGTATCCTGAAAAAGAGTATAACAACTGCACTCTCTGCAATGAGCCGCGAGATGCGATGCACCCACAGATTTCAAGGAAGAATCGTGCTCTCTGAGACGAACATTGACGCATCTTCCCGACTGACCAATATACACTTTACCACAGCTAAAAGGAGTCATGTAAACAACGCCCATTGCGCACTCCATGAACATTTTGCTGTGTTTCATGCGACATTGCGGAAACTCTTTGCGCATGCGTGAACAAATAGACTGCAGTTTGCCTTTGGCTGAGAAAAGCACATCGACTTTATATCTATTACCTAATTGCTTAAGTTCATGTGAAGTCTTATGAAGGTAAGGAATCACTGATATCCTCCTACCTTTTCTACTCTCTTCGCGACGCTCCGAGTGGTTCCCTTCAAATTTAAGTTTCTTAATCAAGTTGTTACAAACGGACGTGATGACATCATTAGGATACCCTGCTTCTACTAGTTTCTTTACTTGACTATTAAAGCTCATTTTCATTCTGTGTTGACAGGACATTTTTAGAGCGAAACCCAAGCTCGTAGTAACAATACCCCTCTTCACCAGCTTAGAGTGGCTCGACCTGTAATTGAGTATAGGCTTTACGGATCTGGGACAATAATACCAGCAAACATGCTGGGGTTCAAAGACCCAGTTGAGATCTAGAAATCGCAGTTGATTTAGTCGCGGCAATTCAAAAGAGAAGTTCAGTTTCTTGCCTGTTTCTTTAAAAATCTGGACAATATTCACAACATCTCGCATAAAATCTGAGGACGTCGTGAACACAAGAAAATCGTCGACGTATCTGAAGACGTGAACCGGGAGTCCTTAAAAATGATTGTGAAGTGCTACATCAATTTTTCTAAGAAAAATTTCGCTTAAGATCGGAGCTACTGAAGAGCCTATGCATATCCCTGATTTCTGGACAAAAAGATTGCCACTCCAAGCCACAAAAGTTGACTTCAGGTAGAAGCTAACTAACTCTAGAAAACTGGATACAGAAGTTCCACACTTAAGGCTGAAAGACAATTCATCATTATCTTGCACGATGCAGCTTTGAACACTTGCCATCAGCTCATCTTGAGGTATCGAATAGTACAAGTCCTCAATGTCTATACTAAAAGCCCTACATTTGCTAGAACTATTGGTGCTCAGAAACTGTACCACCTCTTCCGAATTACGGACACGATAAGGATCCGGGATAGCAAGAGTTTCTAAACAGCTTTGCAGGTATCTAGAAACAACACTTTGCCACGTGTCTCTTTCGGACACAATCGCTCTAAAAGGCATTTCTGGCTTGTGTGTTTTGACCGAAAAAAATATATCAAGTTCAGATCGCTTAGCAGATTTGACCTCAGAAGCTAACCGCTAAATATTCAAGTCAGAGAGCAAAGAACAAGCATTTTTCTTTACTTTTGAACTCTTGCAATTTGCAGGCACAAAGTTCTTGTCGAGTGCTTTCACGGCCTTCTCCGAAAAGTTTCCCTCATCCATAACAACAAAAAAACCTTCCTTGTCAGCTACAAGAAGTTGTAGTTTGTTACCTGCCAAAAACTTACAAATTGGGCGAACTCTGTTCCTACACTGTGCGTTCGTCTCAGTCTTAAAAAATGGCATCCACACACTCCGAAATGCATCTGGGTCGCTCCTCTTCCACCACTTGCCTGGAAATGGACCGTGCTAACACCAACTTGTCCACCCGCTTGAGTGACGGCTTGAAACGAAACTTGGGACCAAGACCAAGAACATCAAGATGCTTGTCAGGAAGTGTTGTGTCGCTGAGGTTCAACACTTTTCCAGCTTGCGCAAGCGACTTCTTGCTCTTTGGAAGTAGTGGAAGAACTTGTCGCCAGAGATACTCGACCGTGTCGTTCTGAACAAATGAATGAACTTTTATTTAGGAGTAGTTTATTCGTAGCCACATTCAAAGGAAAGACGGTATATGAGGTAGTTGGCCTGCCAAGCAAAGCGAACGATCATCTAAGTGAATGCTAACTGATTTACTGGACGAATATGATGTCTCGCGAAGTGCGAAAAGTAACCATAGGCCCCACTGCTTCAGGCGTTGCAATAATGCACGAAAAAAGCAAACAAAAAAGATTATTCTGGTGACGAGGTCACGCTTTTCCAGAATTTCACGACATCATCATGACTTCACCATGACGTCACATATGGTGTCGTCACATATCGTCGCTCGTTCAAAGAGGAGCTGGTCTGGGAGGCAATGCCCATCCGCCTTTTTCATTTTTCTGGGCTGCTCTCTGGCGGTTTGGTAGGGGCTGGAAGAACTGGCATTCCTAGAACAAAGGCCTCCGAGACCGGGAGTTGTTACACGACTTTTCTGCTAGAGCAGGTCGCATGCGACGCAGCATCGTGGAAAAGGCGGATTATACGAGAGTCTCGCAGCATTTCTGCTGTTGCTGATCCCGGGGGCAGTGCAAAGCTTCGCTGTGCACGGAAAATATTCGGGTGAAGTTGGGGGAGGGAGGTGAAGTGAGAGAGAATGCATCGACTAAGAAGAAGAAGAGGGCTTTCGTCTTCGACTCATCTTAATAAGTGCATATGGAACCGTCTCAGTTTTTGTGTTGGTAACAGTACATCATATTGCATAACACTCTAACATTCCCTCTCATTATGCGCGTGCTCAGACTGATTTTTTTTCCTACGAATGTCAGACTGCAATTTTGCTACTCGAGCTCTGAACGTATTTCGCACAATTGCACTTGGAAGCAATCAATGCGTCCAATCTGTACCCAATCCCAGAACCCCTTTTTTATGATCCATGCCGTCTACGGGCCTTACCTAGTAAACACAGCGGCATTGCGTTACGACGCGCAGAGAGGCTTTCCGGACTTTAGTTGAAGCGCACCCATCTCATATTCTGTGCCGGTCCGGACGCAGGCGCAACGTAATCAGAGACGCATTCACTGCAGCGAAATTCTGGAAACGTCCCAGGCCATCGTATCGTGTAAACAGTAGCATTTAATATTTACAATATTAGTTCCAATGCGTTTTTCTTCCCTCTAGGTAGGCTGTTTTGAGTTCACTTATATCAACACGCACCCACCCACGCATACGCACACACACACGCACACTCGAAAATGCAAATACGTAAGCAAGCACAACACACAAACGCGCGCTCACCCCCGCAGGGGCGCCTGCGCAAGTAGGCGTTTGGTGTGTAGCGACACCACGCACCCGAGCTAACGGGGGAGTTTTACTCCCTCCCACGCTTAGCCGTGCGTGGCTTTGCCGTGTCCGGAGAAAAGGGGATCCTGGGGGTTGAGCCGACGCTGGGTGATTGGACCTTTAAGGCCCCCGGGCAGAGGCAACACACCCCTTTGGCCCCGGCTTCACGTAGACGGCACCCCTGGGCTGACCCACCCAGGGGAAATCGGCAGTCACCTTTTCCTATCTCTCTCTCCCTACATCTTCGTCTTTATCTCTCTCTTTTTATCTGTCCTGTCTTCTACTCTCTTCTGTTTACTTCCAATTTTCCCGGGGGCAAGGGTTGCACCGAGCGTCTGCTTGAGCTTGGCATACACAACACGCTCGAAGAAATAGCAGAAGCCCAAGAGAGAGCACAGTTTGCAAGGTTATCTACTACAAGGTCGGGGAGAATGATCCTGCAGGAGCTGGGCCAAAACCCAATAGCAATCAGACGCAATTACAATGATATCCCTGACAACATCAGGGAGACTATCACGGTATCTCCTATACCGAGAAACATGCATCCAGAACACAACGTCGGAAGAAGAGTAGCGAGGGCCAGGACTATACTTCGTCAAGTCTCAAACGAGGAACGAGGGGTCGTATTTGTTGACGCGGCTTCCTACGCCAATGGGAAAGCGTTTGTGGCAGTGGTAGTCGATGGGGCTGGCCATGTCGTCAACTCAGCGACGGTCAGGACGAAAGACCCAATCATTGCGGAACAAGTGGCCATCGCCTTAGCACTCAAGATGGATAACATTGAAGTGGTCTACAGTGATTCCATGGCAGCACTACGGGCGTTCGCCAAGGGGACGGTCTGTGAACAAACGCTAAAAATACTGCAAGGCAAGAACATAACACATCATCTTCTGAGTTGGTTCCCAGCTCACCTTGGACAAATCAACGATTCCCCTCCCAATCTCAACGAAGCAGCACACGAGGCGGCGCGAGAACTCTCCAACCGCGCCTCCCCGGGGATGCGTTCTAGCGGTGAAGGGGATAACCGGGAAATTCTTACAACATATAACGAGCTCACTAAACATTTCTACCTGTCTAGAAGGATTTTTCCTCCACCTCACAAAAATCTAACCCGGCCCCAAGCACTTACATTAAGGCTTTTGCAAACGCGGATGTACCCTACTTTGAAAATGTTACACATCATGTACCCTGACCTATATCCAAGTAATCTTTGTCCACATTGTGGGGAAATAGCTTCAATAGAACACATGCTCTGGCAGTGCACCAAATTCGCTCATTTATCGCACATCACCTCTGCCAGATGGGAGGCGGCAATCCGCAGCTCATCCTTGGCAGTTCAGCTCTGGGCTGTCCACCAAGCCCGCGAGGCGGCTGAGGAGCTTGGCATCTCAGTCCCCACGTGGGAGCTGCCCGCAACACAGTGATCTGTGTTTTGGAGGACCAAATAAAAGTTTATCCAATCCAATCCAAGGGTTAACCCGGTGCAAATAGCCTACCTTGGTCTAGGCGCATTGGGTTATGGCAGTGTTGTACGGCTGACGTCTGCAAGCTTTCACCACCTGCAAACTTGCAGTGTCCCCTTGTTGGGCTCCATGGTGGTTGGCCGCCAACGCCTTCTACTGTCTGATCGAACCGGCCTAAAGCGGGTACGCACCAACGACATAAATTTCTTCAACCAGCCAATAGAAACTTTTCCCCACTTCCACGTCATTCACTGTGAAAAAACTGGAAAGCAAGCCAGGACGGTATTTCCTTTTGTTGTTGCCAGGTGTCTTACTGAAACTCCCGGGGCTGGATACAAAGCAACCAAAATGGCTAGCGGAGACCTTCTTCTAGAAATTCGGGACAAAACACAATTTGTAAAGCTAGACAGCCTCTCAACGTTTGGTGACGTACCGATCACCGTAACACCACAAAGATCTATGAACATAACTCGCGGAGTGGTATCTGGCGCAGACTTACTTGACTTAATTGAAACTGAACTTTTGGAAGGGTGGAAGATCCAAAATGTCAGTAATGTACAGAGAATTGTAATCAGAAGAGATAATAAGGAAATACCAACGAAACACTTAATACTCACGTTTGCATACAGTAAACTACCAGATTCCATTCAAACAAGGTACACGAAAACATCTATCAGGCCGTATATACCAAACCCTCGTCGTTGCTTCCAATGCCAGAGGTATGGCCATGGCTCTAAAACCTGTCGTGGTCGCCAGACTTGTGCACAATGTGGAGTCCTAGGCCACGTGTCTGAGAACTGCAAACAACCGCCACACTGTGTAAACTGCGAAGGAAACCATGCCGCATATTCCCGCTCCTGCACATACTGGAAAAAAGAAAAAGAAATGATTACATTTAAGGTGAAGGAGAACATATCATTTAAGGAAGCACGGCGAAGAGTCGCTCCATTCTATGGACCTACATACGCTGATGTGGCGCGTCAGGGGGCACCGCCGCATCAGCCTTCGCCACTCCTTCAGCCCGCGCATACGGAGCCGGCGATTATGGCACCTGCCCCCAAGGCGGCTGTAGCCCAGGCTACACCGCTTACTCCCAAACAGAGACCGGAGACTTCAGAGTCTTCGGGTCTCAAGGCCTCGCCTCACCAGGCGAGGCCCGAAATTCGAACTAACAGCCTGCTTGTGCGGGCATCCAGTGCATCCAAAAAGGCAATGGATACGTCGGTACCCTTGGTACCGAAAGAGCGGCGTGGCTCCTTGGAGCGCGCCAAGAAAACAAAAAAGCAAATAACAGGGCCTGGTGACAACCCTGTTAAGTGAGCTCAAATTCCCTGTCTAAACAGCCACTCGCTTTTCGTACACACAGCACTATTTCACATTCACCATGAACACTCAAAATATACAATGGAACGTCAGGGGCCTTCTCAGAAACCTTGACGACATCCAAGAACTCTTACACGAACACTCACCAAAAGTGCTGTGTGTACAAGAAACACACCTTAATTCAAAACACACAAATTTTCTTCGTAAATACGCTATTTTTCGAAGGGACCGTGATGATGCAATGACATCATCCGGAGGTGTTGCCATCATAGTGAATCAAGGAATTGCATGCGTGTTACAACTCCAAACATTCCTTGAGGCAGTGGCTGTTCGAGCGGTTCTTTTTGATAAACTAATCAGAATCTGCACTATTTACATTCCTCCTAGCTATCAGCTGCAGAAACGTGATTTAAACTCTTTAATTGATGAACTTCCGGAGCCTTATATTCTCCTTGGAGACTTCAATGCGCATAGCAGGCTATGGGGAGACTCTCGTTGCCACGCGCGAGGTCAACTGATTGAACAATTCCTTCTCTAGTCGAACGCATGTCTCCTAAATAGAAAAGAACCAACCTATTATAATCTCGCACATAACACCTACTCCTCCATAGACCTAAGCATAGTATCTAAATCTCTTGTGCCTCTGCTACAGTGGAAAGTCGTCAGTAATCTGTACGGAAGTGACCACTTTCCCGTAGTTTTGAGCACAAAACAGCAACTGAGTGTCCACCCCGTGTTCCCAAATGGCTCATAAACAGAGCCGACTGGGAACGGTTTTATACTATCGCTCGTATAGATTGGAGTGACATATGTGCTTTAAGCATTGATGTTGCTGTCGACTTCTTCACAGCTTTTTTGATTGATGCTGCAACAAAATGCATCCCACAAACAAATGGACACCCAGGAAAACGGCGTGTGCCATGGTGGAACTCTGAATGCCGAAACGCGCGCAAACAGCAAAACAGAGCTTGGAGGCTGCTTCGGAACTCACCGACCGCTGAAAATCTTGAAACCTTCAAGAAAATAAAGTCTCAAGGCAGGAGAACGCGTCGGCAGGCCAGAAGAAAAAGCTGGCAGAAGTTTTTGTCAGGGATCAATTCATACACACAGGAGGCTAAAGTCTGGAACATGGTCGGTAGGATAGCAGGAAAACAAGTACACACACTTCCACTCGTGGACACTCAGGGTGATACCTTGGAAAATCAGGCAAACTTCCTCGATGTACACTTCGAACAGGTGTCCAGCTCATCCCACTATACTGACACTTTCGAAAAATACAGAACAAGAATAGAAAAGCAGAAACTCGAACACAAATGCACTAGATCCGAGGCATATAACCAAGCTTTTAGTCTAGCTGAGCTGCGAATGTCTCTAAACTCCTGCAGTACTTCTGCCCCAGGTTCTGACCGTGTGGTGTATGAAAAGTTAAAAAACCTACCAGTCGAAACACGAAAAACCTTACTTTGTTTGTACAATGCTATCTGGTTTTCTGGCACTATCCCTACCTCCTGGAAAGAGGCTATTATTATTCCCATTTTGAAAGAGGGCAAGGACCCTTCTTTACCCTCGAGTTACAGGCCTATAGCACTTACAAGCTGCTTGTGCAAAGTCTTCGAAAAAATGATAAACTGCTGACTTGTACATTTTCTTGAAACAAATAATTTGCTCGACCCATTTCAGTGCGGGTTTCGAGAAAGTAGATCCACCACAGACCACCTTGTTCGTATCGAGGCACAAATCAGAGACGCCTTCGTCCATAAACAATATTTTCTCTCTGTGTTCCTCGATATCGAAAAGGCTTATGATACAACATGGCGTTTCGGAATTCTAAGAGACCTGCCCCACCTTGGCGTGCGCGGAAGAATGTTTCACATAATCGAAAGTTACCTGTCAAACCGGACATTTCGTGTCCGTGTGGGTACGGTTCTTTCCCAAACATTTGTCCAGGAAACAGGCGTGCCACAAGGTGGTGTACTTAGCTGCACACTTTTTGCCATAAAAATGAATTCCTTGCGCTTGACCATTCTCGCAATATGTTTTATTCTACATATGTCGATGACGTCCAGCTTGGCTTTAGGTCTTGCAATCTGGAAATGTGTGAGCGGCAGGTTCATTTAAGTTTAAACAAGGTCTCCAAATGGGCAGAGGAATACGGATTCCGACTGAACCCACAAAAAAGCACGTGTGTCTTGTTCTCTCGAAAGAGAGGCATGCACTTAGAACCCGACATTGAATTGAACGGTCAACGTTTGTCTGTTAATGCGGAGCATAAATTCTTGGGATTGATATTGGACAACAAGTTGACCTTCCTACCGCACATCAAGTATTTCAAAACAAAATGCTTAAAAGCCATGAATGTTTTAAAAGTGTTGTCACGCACTACGTGGGGTAGTGACAGGCAATGTCTCATGAATCTGTATCGAAGCCTCATTCGCACCCGCTTAGATTATGGCGCCGTTGTTTATCAGTCTGCAACTCAAAGTGCGTTGAAGATGCTGGACCCCGTGCACCATTTGGGCATCCACCTTTCTACGGGTGCTTTTCGCACCAGCCCCGTAGAAAGCCTTTATGTTGAGTCAAATGAGTGGTCGCTTCATCTGCAGAGAACTTACATGTCCTTTGTTTATTTCCTTAAGGTGAAAGCAGATAAGAAGCACCCCTCATACTCTACTATTAATGATTTGTCGAGCTCCATTCTGTTTCAAAACAGGCCTTCGATGAGGCAGCCCTTCTCAGTTCGCCTGAAAAGTCTAGCTGGGGAAACTGGAGTCTCACTTGAACACAGTTTAATGGCTCCTGTAGCATATCCGCCACCGTGGCAATGGCAGACTAGAGACTGCGATGTGTCCTTACTTGAAGATACAAAACATGCGCCTATTGCCCATATCCGAACATACTTCCTGGAACTTCAACACAAATACACACGTCCTGAGTTCTTTACAGATGCCTCCAAGTCCAACTCCTCTGTGTCCTACGCTGTTGTCGGCCCATCCTTTTCGGATGCTGGCCCTCTACATCCAGGCACAAGTATCTTCACAGCGGAAGCTTACGCGATACTTGTGGCAGCTAAACACACCAAACAATTACAAATACAAAAAGCAGTAATTTATACAGATTCCCTCAGTGCGGTAACGGCTCTGCACAGTCTTAAAAAACAAAAAACCTGGTCCTCGTCTCACTGTACTCCATTTTATGCACACTCTACACACTCAACCAACATGTTGTAGTGTGCTGGGTGCCAGGGCACCGAGAGATTCAAGGCAACGTGAAGGCAGATCAGCTCGCTGCATCCGTCCACAAAAGCACTGCCCCTACACCCATATCAATCCCGGCCCTTGATCTTAAGCCGTCTCTCAAACGAAACCTCAGGGTATACTGGCAGAGCAAGTGGGATACACACACACAACACAAACTACACATTATTAAGCCACACCTTGGCCATTGGCTGCCAGTATCAAAATCGCGTCATACATAGGTAATACTAACGAGACTCAGGATAGGACACACATACACGACACACACATATCTTTTGTCTGGTGGCGATCCACCATTGTGTGACAGATGTGGTGAAGCATTGACAGTCCTTCACATGTTAATTCAGTGCAAACACTTAGAATCTCTAAGAAAACAGCATTTTCCGTTACCCTACCGACAACATATACCTTTACACCCTGCAATGTTCGTTGGTAGGGAACCGCTTTTTAGTTATAAATCATTGTTAGCGTTTTTAAAAGAAATTTATAATTTTCATATCATATACTCGGGCATTCCGTAGCACGACCTCTCCAGAGAGGTTTTTGCTGCGGTGGCTACACAACAAGGCACTTGCCTCACGGCCCTTGGACGCAAGGGTACAAACGAGTGAGGCACTTGTGCTAATACCATACATGTCCGCCATCGTTTTTATTATCACCAACTTTTGTCATCTATTCGCACCACACACACCTTTCACGGCATGGTCATGATTTTATTACTTGTATGTTTTTACCCGCCTTACCACGTGGAATGTTATGGCCCTTATACAGCCGCTAATCACAATCATTGTCCACAATCCTTATCCCATGAACTGGCGCTCTTTGGCCATCAAATGGCCCTTGCGCCAAAAACACCATATATCATCATCATCATCAAACGCGCGCTCACACATTAATTCCAGCACACCCAGTCCCAACATGCAAACATAGGCGCTCACACAACGCTTCAACACACACGCAGCAAACTCAAAACACACAGCCCCGCCACGGTGGTCTTGTGGCTAAAGTACTCGGCTACTGACACGCAGGTCACGGCATCGAATCCCGGTTTGCGGCGGCTGCATTTCTGATGGAGGCGGAAATGTTGTAGGCCGGTATGCTCAGATTTGGGTGCACATTAAAGAGCCCCAGGAGGTCAAAATTTCAGGAGCCCTCCACTACGGCGTATCTCATAATCATATCGTGCCTTTTGGACGTTAAACCCCACATGTCAATCAATCAAAACACACACTAACACAGACATACGCACTGCACACACACACACATACATGCGCAGGCACACGCACATGAACGCGTATAATCACGCATGCAGACGCACATGACAAATGAAAAACGCCCACAAACGCTGATACAAGCACTGCCCATATACAAGCACACGCACGCTCAACACACGGAAAAACACGAAGATAGAAGCACGCACGCACCCACACAGACGCGTACAACACAAGCAAGCGCAAGCACATTAACACATTCGCGCGTTTAAATGCGCACAACTTTTTTGTTTTGATTTTTATTGTTTACCTGCGATGCCGTTCACACCTACAGAAAAAAAAATGTGGATATTCCACGCACCTCCACGAAGTCAGTCATGACGAGTGGGCGAATATCTGGGTATCGTATCGGCGAGTAACCGCGCATTAACCAAGCGTTGCTCCTTATAATGTAAATTGTGTGACATAAAGTTCACGTAGAAGTTGTTTATTTATTTCGCCCTCCACACTTTTTCGGTAATACTAGAAAGACTTAGAGAATTGCTGCAGTGGAGTATATGCCTCGAAAGTAAAACCAAGCGCCCGAAATTTTACCGCTGACAAGAAACCATTCTAATTGCGAAGCATTTCTTAGCGAGCTTCGGCGACTTTAAGCGTATCTATCTATCTATCTATCTATCTATCTATCTATCTATCTATCTATCTATCTATCTATCTATCTATCTATCTATCCATATATCCATATATCCATATATCCATATATCCATCTATTCATCTATCCATCTATCTATCTATCCATATATCCATATATCCATATATCTATCTATCTATCTATCTATCTATCTATCTATCTATCTATCTATCTATCTATCTATCTATCTATCTATCTATCTATCTATCTATCTATCTATCTGCTTACGTTTGGGTGCTCTCGTGGACACCCCCTTAACTTTTCGTGGACCAAAATTAGCATGGGAGGGTAAGATGGTTTTACGAATATGACGCGCTGGTCAAGACATGAATAATGACACAATCCCATCGCGTCCGTCTTCAAACCTTTCCCGCCAGACAGTGGCACATACCCACGGGCGAGAGATAGTGAGAATTTATATGAAGGCAGAGAGGTTGGCCTGAGCTAGTTCGCTCTAGCCTACTACCCGCGGGCGGGTATGTGCCGCTGGTATGCGGGTATGTGCCACAGGTGAATGACGAGAACACACATGGGCAATTCTAACGCACGAGCGTTAAGAAATACCTGGCATCGGTAGCGTCGTACGACGAATGCAAAGACTAAATCTCAGGGTGCCAGCTGGAACCGAACCCAAGCATTCTGCGTGGCCATGAACCTTTTTAGCTCAGAGATACGCCAGGTCAAGGAACTGCTTTTCAAATAGACGCTATTTTTCGTGAAACATCAATAGCGGTTGTAGTACTGCCTACCCAATTTTATAAACACTCAATATGTACTCCTTCGATACAGCCGTCACATCAGGTTAGCGTCAATCGTGGTTAGTTTCTATGTGCTGAAGTTAATTTATGTAGCAGTGACCAGGGCCGGCGTTCTCGCGAGCATCAGCGCTTCATATCAGCTTATGGTGTTGCCAATACGCGTGTTCCAGACGGCATCGTTGCGCAAGTGCGCAAGTGCAAACAAGTGGTTATACAAGCATCTGCGAATCGTCAACATATCTCTGTGCGTGCGAGATTTGTACGTATATTTAGCGACGTTTCATAACGCACCGCTCAATAAAAACATTGCAGCACGGTCACCTTCCCTCCGCATGCTTCGCATAACGTCGATTCCCAGGTACGTGGAATCTGCCGAACTTTTTTTTAATTAGTTGGGACATGCAGTGGCCTTCGTGTTACACGTTTCCTTGAGAAGCGCCAACATTCAGTTGAATTTTGTAGTAAAGGTAAACTTGTCAATACTCTTTTAAATACGATATTTTTATCGGTAACAATGTTTTTTGTGCCTTTAATGAGGCTATGTAGTATACCTTGAAGTGTATTGTATAATCTTTATTTTTTTTCCTCGCATACGTTTGGAGTATAGCAATGGTCTCATGCCGTGACCACAACAGAAGACAAGGCTAGGTAGCAAGAATTTTCACACCTGAAATCTAATGCCCTAAAGTGAATAATTAGACGACACCATTGGAGTTCAGTGCCATTTTACGGCGATCGCAACCGCTCCCAGTTTAGACGACCCACACTTCCCTGTTTTTTAAGTGTGAATACACTTTATAGGCGACCCCAAACCATCCACCGCCGTCGGCGGCGTCCGCAGGCTTCTCTCTATCTTTAAAAGAAAGAGGACTTGGCGGGCCGCAGCGCGACGCTCTACCGAATAAGCCACGGACGCGACGCTGATATCGGTGTCAGTAACGCGCCTTATACCCCCTCCCCCTTCGCTCGCTCCTCCGCTCTCCTCGCTCGCTGCAGCTGCGCGCGCACCCCTCTCTCTCGCGCGCCCGCCTTCTCTCTCAGTCTCCCGTCGAGAGCGGGTCGTGAGGGGGAGTAAAGTTAAAATCCGTTGGCATTCGCCAGTGAGTTTACGTAAACTCCCCCGTATGATCAAATTGCGATTCCCAGGAACCATTACACCATAAAGGCACCATAGTGTGATTAATAAATATAATTGATTGATATGTGGGGTTTAACGTCCCAAAACCACCATATGATTATGAGAGACGCCGTAGTGGAGGGCTCCGGAAATTTCGACCACCTGGGGTTCTTTAATGTGCAACAAATCTGAGCACACGGGCCTACAACATTTCCGCCTTCATCGGAAATGCAGCCACCGCAGCCGAGATTTAAACCCGCGACCTGCGGGTCAGCAGCCGAGTACCTTAGCCACTAGACCACCACGGCGGGGCTGATTAATAAATATAATAGTGCGAATTAATAAATACCCCTCATAGCATCACCCCGTGTATTCGCACTTAACCATGTTCACCCTCGGGGAAATGCTTGGGAGTTTTTTCTTCTTTTTCTCTCCTTTTCCCCATCTACCCACGTTCGAAGCAATTTCACAGCGCCCTGTCTGGCACTGTCGAGTTTTGCCACGAAAACATACGTTCTCCATCGACCCCCTAATGACGTCCAAGTCATTAGGCTGTCCTCTTTTGTGTGCGAAGCGATGCCCCGTGTTTAACTCCACTTCTTCACTTTCTTTATTTTGTTTTTGTCGGAGGAGGCATTTCGCTCACAACCGGATGCCGCGAAAGTACAAAAGCGAGCGCCCGAGGCCGACGTCAACAGCGAACGGATTCCGCTGAGACCGGTAATCTCACCGAAGACGGAGCGGAAACCTCGTATTAGAAGTTCACCGCTGCTTTTCCGCGTCATAGCTTCGTCTCCCACTTATCTTTGTCACAGGGGGCCACCAATAGAAACGACGGTCCTACGGAGCGAAGGGCTACACGGGCCCATTAGAAAGAAATACCACAGCACTAACCCCCCCCCCCCCCCGCCATAATCACTTCTATTTCCGTGTATATGCTCTTCTTGCCTATATTTTCTTTTTTTTCTGTTGGATGGGAATCAGGAAATCAGCTCGAAAGCACCATTCCACAGCTCATTATTTGCAACTTTTGTGAAACCCTTATTTCAGGAAAGCCTATTTTTTAAATATTTTATTAATTTTAGTAATACCATGTAAAAGCACTAACGTTAGTGCCGGCTAGTTTTTTGGCAGTTTGACGTCGTTCCGAACATTAACATATTTTGCAAGCGTAGGGACGTTTATTGACAATCTATTAAACCCGAATACATTGGAGACTAGAGACTACAGGTACTCTAACGTTAATGCGCTAAACTGGTTCATTTATTGAAACAAAAATGGCAATTTAGGGTGTAGCGCAGAAATAATAGCAGCAAAAACAAGCACTGAAATACAGCCATGAATATCGCATACTTTCTTTCTTGAAAACGAGATCAACAAGTTGCGCAAGAAAGGCCACTACGAGAGTAATGTTCGCTACATAACATCTCGCCTAAAGCGCCCATTTCTGTCATGGACATCGGTAGGATGACCAAGAAAAAGCACTCGCACCTTCCTTCCCTCAAGCAACACCTGCACTTGCCCCCCATCTCAGCGACACCGGATATCTCTCTCTCCCACCGTGATGTATCACAACCTTAAAGACCCCAGCGTCTTGTGTATGGTCTCACATAAAAATGCAGTGTACAATGGCTTTCAAAAGAGTTTTCTGTGAGGATCCTGGTTGGAGAGATGACGGTGGTCGTGAAAAACATTTATATGAACTATTTACAAGCGAGAGACAGGGGCGGCCTTGAGGGCTGACTGTACAAACTCTAGGAAGAAAGTCTAGTCCGGGACCCCTGTGGCTTCGGTGGAGGTACGCGCCCTGGACACGAGCACTCTTTGACCCTCCAATGCCGAAGAGCCGAGCAGGCCAGCCTGCCAGCTTTCTCTGGCGTTGGGAGAAGGAAACTGACTGGGGGACCGCCGGTTTAGATGGGAACGTCCAAAACGTCTGGAAAGTAGAGGCAACGGAGAAGAAGAAGACGGTGATGTAGTCCGTAATGGTTGTTTACTGTGTAGACAAACGTTCATTTCCTGTGATGGAAATCTTTATCTTTCCCGTCTAAGTTAGATGCACAACGAACTGCCAGGCGTTGTGCAATGCAAAAATAATTCAATTAAATTCTTGCGGCGAAAGTGCAGCATGCTTGGCTGCGCTGTCCTGCTTCAAGCTTGAGGAACAGCTCAAGCTGATCGACAGAGCTCGCAAGATGACGAAGGCCACGTGTCTTTTATGTATGCACTCAATGCCAGCACATCAGCGGCTAGCCAAGCGAAATTACCGGGACAGTATAAGTAACTTGAGACAACGTCAACAATTTTTGTGCCCCCGTTACAAAGAACACACGCGTACCATCACATGTTGGTCTTGTACTCGTGACACTAAGTGACCCACATTTACTGCGAGACAAAGCCAGAAACTTATCAATGCTGCCCGACATGGTTACATCATACGAGGGGCACCCGACTTTTTGATTAAAGCGTAGCGGGACTCGCAGGACGTCGCCGGCGCCTATCGAGAGAAAGCTAGAAAAAGTACAGGGTCAAAGCCACAGCCACTTCACCCTGGGCTCGCCCCCAATCAACGCAGCAGGTCAATGATGGCCGGGACGTCGACTGGCTTAATTACATGCTAGGCAACATATTAGGGTCATTCGATACTCTGCAGCCGTTCGTGGACATCGCGCAAGTTGCACGACAGAAAGACAGTGGATCGAAAGTCCCGTTCTTTGATAAAACCATAGCACTCATTGGCCTCTGGCCGTTGCGTAAGCGGTGTCGTTCTTCGCTTTCACCAACCACCGTGCACGCTGTCAACGTCTGTTTCAAAAGCTTCCCCGCTGGCGTACGTTACCACGGGCGAAGCTCTGAGAAAGAAATTCTTATTTGTTTACCCCCTGTGACTCTGGAGATTGAATTCAGGTTAGACAGTGGCTTTAACAAGGCTGACATTGAAGGCCATTGATGACAAAATTGATGACAAAACACGTGAACAGAGCTTTTGTGCAGGTGGGTCCACTTCCGCGAAATGTAAATGGCTTCGCGCCGTAAGCAAAATAGTGTATTAATCCTTGGCATAATCAGTGACCTATATCGGCTGCAGTGAATGGTTTTCCGAAGCCCACATTTGTTACTTTTGCGGGTCGAATTGTAGTCAACAGACTTGGGCTGCCTGGAACACGGCTGGAACAGCAGCTCATCGACAGAGGTGAAGCGCTGGTCATTGGTCCTCGTGTCTGAGGCCGCCCAATGCAGTGCAGAGAGACCAGACGGTGGCGCATCAGGCCGTGCCGTGCTCGCACCTTTATCGGTACGAGGATGAAGCGAATGACCGAAGCAGTTGCAGCTGCTGCGGCCAGCCAGGTCAAGAGCCAGGCCGTTCTGTTCTCTTCGTGGCTCGCGCATCGTGAGAGCCATGCGGCTCTCTTTTCCTTTTGTCACTTCTATGTACATACATACAGACTGCACGCACGCATGCATGCACGTATGTCACGTAAAGGCCTGTAAATTCACTGCTGAGTTGACTCACTCGGACCCATTCAGACTCGGCCGGACCTCCGAGTCGGATTCCGAGTCATCCTAGGTGAGTATTGTTTTGGTGAGTGTTAAGTAGGAGTCAGTCCCGGTGAGAAAATTTCAGGTGAGTCCAAGTAGCCCTGAGAGCAAAATATATTTCGTGAGTGAGGGTAAGCAAGCTCCACATTTTGTGCCAAGCTATGATGCTACGTGGCGTTCCAGAAAAGTGGTTCCAAAATGCGAGGCGTGCATGCACTCGTAAATTATACGGTATTAATTCTGGCCAAGCTAATCACGCGGCAAGTAATCGTTTTCTGCAGATCAACTCCACCAAAACGTGGATTCGTCTCTTCATCTTGGCCGTGGCAGCTCGTCATTGCTTTGTGTTCTGAAAACACAGAGACATGTGTTGCACATGTCCACGCTTAGTACAGGCTGTGTGGCACGTCGAGTGTACACGTTTCCCACAATAATCTCTCCAAAACATTAGACAGTACTGCATTGTGCATGAAGGCACAATAATTCAAAAATGCACATCTCAATAGGGTATCTAAGTAGCAAGGCAGCTCTAACGCGGTGTTCTATTGTCCCCTAAAAATATATGCTTGGTATTTATCGTGATTAGCTAAAATGTCACAGAATATATAAAAATATTCTTTTGATGGTAATCTATAACATAGAGGCAGCTTACGAAGTGTGGCAAGAATTCATAAGGGCTATCTTCTCATACAGCGAGGGCCAGCGCACATATAGTGAGTTACGAGCGAGCATAGCGTTGCTGTAATTGTTTTGACACGTCTAGTATTCTTTTCTCGTGTCTTCAAATGAATTCGCCTGAAATAAAAAAAAAATACAACAATGTTCCTACAACACGCGCTTCATCTGCCAAAACTGTCATATGCTCCCCAAAATCGAAAAAAACACATTTGACAGGGGAAGGCCGTAATTTCTTGGACTGAAGCCCTGTCATGTTTTCCTCCAAGCCTCTTTCGCCAAGCTGGGAACCGCCAGATGGGAAACTGTTTATACCAATTATACCGAAGAGTCGCCTTCTATTCTATCTTGAGCTGAGCGTTACTGGTTCGTTAAAATGTAGTTCGCAGTAAATTTTTACTTCAACTACTGCTCTGGCTTAGCAGAATGCTCGCCTAAGAAGAAGTTGCACATCTGCCACTCTTGGCATGTGTAGCTCTGTTTCCGCGGTTATTATTATTATTTTTTCCTACTGCTCAGCTTTTCGGTACTCATAAACGGGTAAAGAATAACGCATAACTTCATACTAATATGCCTGAAGTATTGATTTATTGCTTTACTTGTTGTGTAAGGAACCGAAAGCTTGATTATAATATTTAAAAACAGCCACTCGCCGAGGGGACTTAAATGCTCGTATAAATTTTGGAGTAAGTTTGCAGCCGTAACGGTATTCCTCTTTTCTTGAGTATGTTTTATTTAAATGCACTAAAAAACTCTTAATTCCATGCGTTCAAAAGTGCTAGCATAAATTTGTAACTATAAATATGTGCGTGCGCCGGAATTCTTTGCCGTTCTCAGTTAACTATCGGGTACATGAGGAAGGAAGGAAAATAGGGGGAAAAGAACGGCAGGGAGGTTAGCCAGCCTATAGGCAGCCGATTTGCTACCCTGCGCATGGGAGAGGGATGGAGGACATGAAAGATAGAAATGAGCACGACACTAAGGAAGGAAGCTGCTGCTATGGTGCTTGTCGAAACGTTCGCTCCAGCCATAATCTTTGTTCAACGATTTTTCATCAATCTGAACCTCCCTTTTCCCCTCTGTCACAACTGATAGAACGTCTTGCACACAATAGAAAATTTTCGAAAAGCAAATTATATCTGTGAGAACAAAAGTGATTTTATTCGTGTGACTTACAACTTTTCGGTTATGAACGTTTCTACTCACTTCGGAGTTCCACGAAACTTACTTTGCGTATTCATCGGGTCTGCGCTTAGAAAAGACGGCTGGCTTAGCTCACCTCGGCGTTGTGCTGGCCTCGCAGGCTTTGCTAATATTGAAGAGCCTTTTGACCTGGCATTACTGCTGAAGGGCTTTTGTTCAGTGTGGGATTTCATGGGTACACAATTTTTTTCAACTGGCAAACTATTTTTTCGATGACCTTATGTGATTTATGGTTGTGGTGCTGTCAAATAGTTGACGGTCCCTTTTAAAAAGAACACAACAACAACAAAAAGAACCAGTCGTTAAAAAATTTGAGTACCTGTGGTTCTTTAACATTTACAGTCACGCTCGATATAATTTTCAACACGTTGGCTAAGGTCAAAGTGACCCCAAGCGTGAACGATGACACCGACAAACATTAAATTGGTCCAGAAAGTATCGCTGAGACGGCTTAATTTACCAGGTTTTTTTTCTGTTTTTCCTTGTTCATGTAAGTGCCGATTAGCAGTGTTGACGCCATTTTGAAGCCATACAGCATGTTTCCACTCATATTGAGCGCGGCTGCACCTAAATACAAACACATGGACTTCCATCGAAGCGCTACTGCTGCAGCTGCGACTTTCGCGGCCAGCAGCCGAGTACCGTTACCCTTGTACCAACGTGTCGACAGGCTTTTCTGAAAATAAACGAACACTAGCTGACACGCAGTCGTATGCGAGAACGAGCACACACAGAAATAGGAAGAGAACAGCTGACGCTAACCAAACTTCCCAGATGCGTAGGAGCAGCCAGCCTTGTCCAGTTTTAGCGCAGTCGAACACATTAGGTGGGAAATCGCACCTTTAAGGGCGCATGAAAAAAAGGCCATAAAATCACCCGTTCTAGTTAACGTCGAGCAATAGATGGATACTGTTGATTCCATGACATATATTTCTGAAATCTTGAACTCTTTTTTTTTTATTTCTGGACTCTTTCAGAAAGCACGTTACGGCCTAGTTTTTTTCGAGATGGGATGATTAATAAGTTGTCTGTATACTCATTTCATGTTGAAGAGGATACATTTGCCTAAATTTACTTTAATTCCTTAAGCATTACTTTATGAACACAAAAGTGTTTTACACCGGAGTCCACCACGGCTCCACTGACGTACTTCCGTCACGGAAGATACGTTTAAAAACATAACAAAGGACTGCAAAGAAAAAACCGGACGGCAAGCATTTGTTTCGCGGTATCGAACCAGCAACCTCTCGATACTCAGCGCACGACACTAACTTCTTCATCACAGAACGTACGCTGTCTGGCATGCTAACGGCAAGCTATTTACGTACACCATACGCCGTTTGGCAGCCCCCAGATCTTCGAAACTTAAGCGCTAAATGGCACAACAGGCTCCTTTTGGGCGCGTTCTGAAGGTCGTCACCTGCACGAAGTGCCGCCTCCACAGAGAGTGGGCTCTCCTCCGTGCGCGCTCATGAGACTTGTATTCTCGGGATGACAAAAGTCAGTTCGCACGCTGCACAGCCGCGTTAACGAAAGAAGCGCACAGCTGACCCACGACGCAGGAAGAATCGTGACAGTTCTTCGCACTTCTCTTGTGTATACGTGTGGGCTCGTTTCGTGCGTGTTTCTTTCTGTTTTAACAGCGCGCTTCAAGTGTCGCGCTGTGACAGTTGTTAGTCCCCCTTCGTTCTGTGTGCTAATTGCGTTCGTGCTTTCTGCTTGAAGCGCGCTTCAAGTTTTTAGCTGCTTGCCGTTCTTTGCGTGACTTTCCAATTTGTTACTGTGCCTGAAACAAGGCACAATGAACGCCCAAATATCTTTGTTGACACGTTTCACTTTAGTGCTATAGCGATTCCTATATAGGGGGATCAGCTATGTTTTTATCGTAGAACTACGTATGCTGTTTTGTTGCTTGCGTGGCCTGAAACTGTGTCCAGCACACGTTGATAGCAAATTATGTCCATCGACCTGCTACGGTGGTCCAGTGGCTAAGGCACTCGGCTCTTGCCCGAAAATCACGGGATCAAATCCAGCCCGTGGCCGCCACATTTTTTATGAAGGTGAAAATGCTTGAGGCTGTTATGCCAGCGAGTCCTCGTCAAACGACCGTGCCTCGGAAAAAGGCAATCTGGGTCAAGGCCAGCCCGCAGTCTGCCTGGCGCGATCACCTCGACGGCGTGAACACGCGCGGCGCCCCTCTGGCCCATGTGCAGTGAGTCAGCGGCGCACGTGACAGCGAGCCGGCGGCCGCGTGTCGGGTGGTCTGACGCATGGCGCGGCGACCCCCCATTGGCGGAATCTGCCCGGACGACCAGCGGCGCTTCTGATTGGACATTTTGGTTGGACCCGGTGTAAATAAAAGAAGCCCTGCGGCGCGTCGCGATCGGCGGTCCTATGTGAGAGGCGTCCCCGTGTCGGAGTGCCGACATGTGTGTGAGTCAGCGGTCTTAGGTGAAAGACTGACCTATGTGTTAGAGAGAAGAGCTCGGCTCTTCGAGTCTCTGTCGGCCCCAGTGCCGAAATTGTAACGCCTCTGTAAATATGCTGTACATAAACCTTGTTTAACTCACCGTCGTCTCGTCCGCTCGTCTTATCAGCTCTGCGCAGAAGCAGTCGCGAGCTGATAAACATACGCTACCAAACGGCTGGTGACCTGCCCGGCGGAGTTGGAAGCAGTGGCGCCATCGGGACCGTGTTGGCGTCGCCGTCTTTCGCAACAGTGGTGGCTTCGGCGGGATCGGTCCGCCGTTTCTCAACAGTGGAGGTCAGCGGCGGGATTCGGAGCTGGCTTCTCAACAGTGGTTGGCAGCTGCGGGATCGGCCGGCGTCAGCGACATCGATGCGGTGAGTGCCTGATGTTTTCCCCTCAGTTCACCAGACTACTCTAGCTCAGGTTGTAGTAGTTTAGAGAAGGGCTGTGTGAAGCATTGAAGTGAGCTTTGATCGTTTCAAGCCAAGTCGAAGCGCTTTGAAACCAAAGTTAATGCGGAGGGGGTAAACACGGGAGTGTGAAAAATTGCTTGCGCGTCTTGCTAGTAGGCTTATAGTGGGTACGGCAAGTAGATTCTTAACAGGGGAAACAGCAAGAGGCTAGTGTGAACGATGGAGAACCTTAAAGTGAAGGAACTCATCGAAATTTGTGAGGAACTCGGCATTACTTTGGGCCGTGCGAAACGAAAGCAAGCGATCCTTGAGATCATGAAGGATGAGGGAGTGTCGGCTGAGGAAGTCGATGAGGCCTGGGTGGATATCAAAGCACGCCGTGAGGAGGCTGAAAGGCGAGAAGTAGAAGCTCGCGAACGTGAGGAGGCTGAAAGGCGCGAAGCTCGCGAACGTGAAGAAAGGCGCGAAGCTCGCGAACGTGAAGAAAGGCGAGAAGCTCGCGAGGAGGCCGAGAGACAAGAGCGCCTAGAGTTGAAACGACTAGAATTGGCAATCCTACAGTGTTCGCAGGCGCCTAGCGTAGCTTCTCCGACGATTCAGGTCAGCGGTTTTAGAATTCGGGACCAACTGCCACCGTTCGTAGTAGGCGAGGACATGGCGAAGTATCTCGTCAAGTTTGAACACGTCTGTGAGCGAAACGCTTTGGAGCGGTGTCTTTGGGCGCGGAATCTGTTAGCTCTTCTTCCCGGCGAAGTGTCCGACGCGATAACTTGCTTGTCGAGGGAAGCGTTTGAGAGCTATGACGAGGTTAAGGAAGTGCTCTTAAGACGTTATAAGTTGTCACCCGAGGCTTTCAGGCAAAGGTTCCGGTATGCTAGAAAGGGGAATGAGTCACACGTTGACTTCGCGTTTCGTCTTAAAGCCGATTTGATTGAATGGCTCAAGGGCGAAGGTGTTTATGACGACCGCGATAAAGTGGTGGAATGCGTTGCATTGGAGCAATTCTACCGCTGCATCGAGGAGGATGTCAAACTTTGGCTGCAGGACAGACTTGGAGACGTACAGTTAAACAAGGCAGCTGAGTTAGCTGAGGAGTATTATACTCGCCGAAAGTTGCATAGCAGGGCAGCGCGCGTTGAAAAGGATGAAAAGAAAGAGGGCTTTTCAAGGAAACCTGATCAACGGAAACCCGTTCCGCACCGTAATTTCAAAAAGGACCCGTCTCTTACGAAGGACAGTGTAGGGGAAGGGCAAACAGAAGCGGAGAGATCGAGTGAGGTTTCTACCACACAGGCATTTGAATCGGAAAACAAACGGAAGCCGCTAATCTGCTACAACTGTAAAAAGGAAGGGCACATCGCGAGAAACTGTCAGGAAAAATTTGCCTTCGCCACGATCCGAGAATCAGAAAAAAACATTCGGTTGTTGGAGCCGTATCTCCAAGAAATTAGGGTCAATGAGAAAACGTGCCGAGCACTTAGAGACTCAGCGGCAACCATGGACGTTGTCCATCCTTCATTGGTGTCTCCGGATGACTTCACAGGAGAATGCGCGTGGATTAGGCAAGTCGCCGAGGTGCAGAGTGTTCGCTTACCAATCGCCACGGTTGTCATTGAAGGCCCGTTCGGTAAGCTTCGCACCGAAGCAGCTGTGTCTGCCGCGCTAAATGATCGTTTTCCTTATCTATTCTCCAACAACTCAGAGCAGCTTCTCAAAGAGCAGGGCAAATCGTTCTTCCCCAACTTAGCGTGCATGGCTCTCACGCGATCGCAAGCGCGAAAGCTTTCGCGGAAGCTTGACTTGGTTCCATGCGGTGAACTCTCAAGTGACCTTGTCGGCGGGTCGACGGAACCCCAGAAAGGAAATTTTCCGCATGAGTCATGTGAGCAGTCACGCGAGCGGCCCGTCGCGGGAGCGGCCGGCGCGGTATGCGCTGGGGGAGACGACGTGGCGCCATTGAGTCAGAGCGAGAGGGTTGCAACGCTCTCGCCTGTAGCGGAAAGTTGGAGCGAGCTGCCGAGAGTTGATCGAGAGACGCTCATTCGAGGGCAGAGTGAGGATCTCTCGATTGAAGCGCTCGTGGAAAGCCAGAAAAAACGCGGCAAAAGTGCTGTCGAAGGAGCACTACGAGAAATCGGGGAAGAAGCGCGCTTTTGAAGTTGATAATCAGGTAATGCGGCTGCAGCCACCAAAAAGGAACAAGCTTGAGGTTGATTGGGAAGGGCCCGCCACAGTATTATCGAAGCCTTGCGATACAACTTATGAGGTGCAAGTAGGAAGGCGGCAGAACAAAATTTACAACTTGATGAAACCCAATGTTCAACATCAAGCGGTCGTAAATCAGCTGTTGAAGGCTTCAGAGGAAGAGGAAGCAGAAAATTTGAGTTCTAGTGAGGTGATCGAAGGGGGATCGAAAGTAATCCGGGAGCAGATAAACCTAGAGCCTAGCGTAAGTGAAGGAGGACCTGTGAAAGAGGACCTGAGAAAGATTGTTTCCGAGTTTGGGTATGTGTTGTCGGACCGTCCCGGAGACACGACGGTGATCGAACACGATATCGAGCTAAGCGGTGAGGAGTCAATCAGTAGCAAGTCGTATCGTTGTTCCCCTGTGCAACGTCGCAAGTGTGAGCCGCTCTTGGTGCCGCATAGGTATCGTCGCCTAAAAGTGGCCGGTTACTGAGGTGGAGCATGTTGCTCCACAGCGCAACTTTGACGTTCGCTAAAGAAAAAAAAAAGGAAAGGTAAACGTTAATGCAGGTGCATTGAGCAGTGCGTTTAGTTAGTACCTTCTCAACCTTTCGGTTTCTGGCAGGCGATTCGGGGCAAAATTTTGACCTCATCACGACCTGGGCTGAGCGCTCTCGTTCAGAGTGATCTCAAGGGGCCAACTTTGTGGTATTCTAATTCGTTACGTTGTTGTACGTGGGAAAAAAAAAAAAGTTGTCATTTTAAGAGTCTTTTGTCCCACATGTGCCTCTTGATGTAGAGGCAACAAAATTCCGATAACCACGTAGATAGGTATATGTTGTACTATACTTTGTCTGGTGTTCTGTCGGGTGACCGAGGGCACTTGCGTGTGTCGTGTGTTGTCTGTTGTCGATCCGTTCTTGGCAAGTTGCAGAACCATCGACAAGTGCTGAAACCGAAGATGGTCAGAAGAGACGAGTGAAGCTGGTCAGCAAGTTGTGGCGACAAGCCAGTGGGGCTGGGATCCGTCGTCAAAATGGGATGTGTTCCCGGAACAGTCTGGAGCTGTAGTCTCCCCATGGCCCTGGAGGCGAACCTGGAGGGACCTGGCGAACGAGCGCACCTGACATCCGAGCCCCGTGGAAGCAGCTCGTCTTTCCGGTGCATTGTCTGGCGGCGGGGGTGCTGTTATGCCAGCGAGTCCTCGTCAAACGACCGTGCCTCGGAAAAAGGCAATCTGGGTCAAGGCCAGCCCGCAGTCTGCCTGGCGCGATCACCTCGACGGCGTGAACACGCGCGGCGCCCCTCTGGCCCATGTGCAGTGAGTCAGCGGCGCACGTGACAGCGAGCCGGCGGCCGCGTGTCGGGTGGTCTGACGCATGGCGCGGCGACCCCCCATTGGCGGAATCTGCCCGGACGACCAGCGGCGCTTCTGATTGGACATTTTGGTTGGACCCGGTGTAAATAAAAGAAGCCCTGCGGCGCGTCGCGATCGGCGGTCCTATGTGAGAGGCGTCCCCGTGTCGGAGTGCCGACATGTGTGTGAGTCAGCGGTCTTAGGTGAAAGACTGACCTATGTGTTAGAGAGAAGAGCTCGGCTCTTCGAGTCTCTGTCGGCCCCAGTGCCGAAATTGTAACGCCTCTGTAAATATGCTGTACATAAACCTTGTTTAACTCACCGTCGTCTCGTCCGCTCGTCTTATCAGCTCTGCGCAGAAGCAGTCGCGAGCTGATAAACATACGCTACCAAACGGCTGGTGACCTGCCCGGCGGAGTTGGAAGCAGTGGCGCCATCGGGACCGTGTTGGCGTCGCCGTCTTTCGCAACAGTGGTGGCTTCGGCGGGATCGGTCCGCCGTTTCTCAACAAGGCCCAGGTGGCTACATTTAGGTCCACGTTAAGTAACCCAGGTGAGCAAAATTTTCGGAGCCCTCCACTACAGCGTCTCTTTAATCATATTTGAGACGTTAAACAATTCATAAAGGGCGATCAACAGGCTACGACTTTTTTTACACCCTCCAAAATAGCTCGCGCATCTTTCGTACGTCTGACCAACCTCCTTCCACGCGCAGTGACGTCAACTCGGCGATCAGTGACGTTGACTTCATTACTCTTTGTTGAAACCTGGTTTAGACCAATCGACGAGCTGCGTGATGCGTCACGTCACCGATCGCCCAGCTGATGTCACTGCGCGTAAAAGGAGGTTGGTAAGGCGTAAGAAAGATGCGCGAGCTTTTTCGGAGGGTGTGAAAAAAAGTCGGAGCCTGTTGACTGGCCCTTTAAATAATCTTCTTGTTTCTTCATGTACGTGCTCCGAGTGCGTGCATTCGAATGCCGCATTCCCGTGAGCCATAGCTTATCGGCCTTTTGTCTTTGTATCCGAGAGCTGTTTGTCTGAAATGAGGTGCGGAATGAGGGATGAATGAAATAAATAAAAGAAAAACGACAACAACTTTCTGCAGCGCTCCACAAGTCTGGAAGCGCTCCTCCCGCACAAGTCGGTATAGCCAACGTGAATGAATTCCCAGAACATATTCGGAGAGAAAAATAAATTTTGCGGGAAGCTTTTACTGCTTCGCTGCTCTTCCCGTACTACGAAAAATCCAGATCATAATAACTGCCACCCATAATGTCGGGTCGTCATTGTGTTGACAGCTCGCCCGAAAACAATGGCATTTGAGAGTGATTTACACCAAGCGACGTGTTCCTTTTTTGTTGTTGTTTTTTGCCATGCGAATAAAGTTATGCACCACAAATTGCAAACGCCGTGACGACCACACCAACCAGCACAAAGAGGAATACAAAACCCACTCTTAACTATGCCTTTTGTGGGCATTGGAGTGTGGTACTGTATAATGTCAAACTGCATACAACACTACTCAATGAAGGCGTGAATGAAGCTTGATTAATTTGTGGGGTTTAACGTCCCAAAACCACCAGGCATGAATGAAGCTTTTACACACATGGGAAACAGGCATCAAGATGGCAAAATATTCAGGGCCTGGTTTGACGCGTGTTCGTACACGCAGTGTCGCAAGTTGGCGGTTCGCCGTATGTCGGCTGTATCCGTAAATGTAGCACGCGTGTACGGGCTACAATCACTGTCTGCAACTTCGATGCTCTTTCAAGAGCACTCGAACTTATCTCAGAATCGCAAACAATATATATAAAAAGTCTACGCTGCCATCAAAGAATGCTAACGAGATGGTGCAAGAGCTTCTGGGGAATCGCACTAAATTACAGTTTTTCCGCGGGTGGTTGTCACCGCGTTTCAACGTGCGGCCTCGGCTAAACTGTCGTGCCACTCACTTTCTTTGCGATTATTCCAGCACGACCGAGAAAAACGTGCGCTGGGCATTACTGTGAGGCAAAAACGCAGATAGTAGACTCGCGTTTGTAGAACGTCAGCTCTAGTTGTCACGAAGCAGTTCGCGCTTTAGGAACGGGCCAAACACGACTTTCCTTCGTCCTCGAGGCTTGAAAAACCCGCCGATAGCACATCTGATTCTCCGACAGAGAGTTCGCGTAAATTTACGACCTATGTCTTGAATTGCATAAGCCACTTATGGTTAACGACTACGAGTAATCGATAATAAAAGTGATAGGTCACGTACGCTCCAGATCAAGTTCAGGAACTTAAAATGTTCTTCTCGAACGGCCCTAGACTCAAGGAGAAGAAAAAGAAGCAACCGTGGCTCGATTGATTTCACGATTTTGCTCGAGACTCCAAAATCCAGACTACGCGAGCGTGATGTAAAAGTCTGAATCGGAATTCAAACTTTTCTTCTTGATATGATATCTTCGAAGACCCTATCACTATATGTAGAATTCTTGCTCTATAATCGGGAAAAAGTGGTTCTGCTATACCCACTAGGGCCCAGATATCTAAACGTCTGTGCTTTATATTCAGGGGACGCTAATACACTATGATCGTTCTCAAATTAGCTTTTGTGCAGTCACAATGCTTGACCTACTGTTGAGAAAGAAACAAAAGTAACAAAAAATTATGTCCATTCTGCTCTCGCTTATATGACTTTCGGCGTTTGCTTATCCGTTCCGCGTTGCAGCGACCATACATCACAACGCTCTTGTACAAAAAAAAAGCAGAAAAAAGGAATCTGGAAAACATCCGTAGCCTAACCGAAACAGTTCCAGCTCACAGACTTTCAATACGTGTCGGCCTCTGTACACATATTGTTCAAAAACTCTATTCCAAGTTTTAGGTTTAGCATAGCAAATTTATCTACTGACGTTTGATCTTTCGTCGTTAAGGACGTCGCTCTTATAGTTTCTTCTTTACGGTAGCTCTGATGGTAGCACAATCGATCACTCAATATTGAACTGGAAAAAATGCAATCAGAAGGATGTATTGTATTAGTCAATATACTTCTATATACTTTCCAATGAACTTCGGTGAGCAAGTTGGCTTTACAACACTGCTCTACGATATTTCACGGGAAGTGACTTCACGAAACTGTGCAGAGATTACAAGCTCGAACATGTTGTAGCGTACTATTAGTTGCCAATCCTCATTCACTAAGAGTTTTCGTGGTAGAAATGTTAAATGCATCTTCACCGTACAGGTAGGACGAGTGGAACGAATGAAAGCACATCTTGCTGGATTTTACGTGGATATGTTAGTTTGTTGCTGTCCTTACCAAAAACTTTCGTTAAAGCAATTGTTATTAGAGCTTTGACAAAATGGAAGTTTACGGAAGCATTTTAGCTTGTCACCTTATTTCAGTGTAATAATGCAGTATTGCCGATCAATATTCACATATTTTGTCTATATAGCTGCACCATCGGTAACAGTTACTGTTTTGCAACGTGTGGGGTGCAAAAGGTAATTAGCAGGAGAGAGAATAAAATGAGAGAAAGGCGGGAAGGTTAACCAGAAATCGGAGCATCCGGTTCACTACCCTGCGCTAAGGCAAGAAAGAATAGGGTATAAAGATGGGAAAGAAAACGAAGAGCAAAATAGACGCGCGAAAAAGAAAACAAAAGTGTGAGTTGGTGTGCTATAGTCCATTCAATAGGTCACTACCACTCAAAAAGTTCAATAAGGCCTTCACTGATTTTCTGTGCGAAGACAGACTGTCGCTTTTCAAGCACTCACTGTTCTTACAAGGGTCTGTCGTCAAGGCGAGCTAAGGCAGCAGCTAGCAATTGTCTTTGCACGCTGTAAAGAGGGCAGTGACAGAGAACGTGCTCTATCATTTCATCGCTGCCGCAATGATTGTAAGCAGCACTGTCTTCCATGCCGATTCGGAAGGTGAAAACTCTGATGAAAGTGACACCAAGCCACAATCGGCAAAGCACCGTTGTCTGAAGTCGAGAGATTCCGGATGGAGGCCGAAGTCGACGAGATGTATCCAGCCTATGTAGTCACGTGCGCCGTAAGCACTCAGCGTTCCACGAGGATTTCACTTCTTCATTAGCAATCTTTCAGATTTTCATTGGAGCATCAGTCCTTGAAAATGGAATGGATCCTTCTTGACCATTTTCTTGTGCTGATCGAGCAGCTGCATCGGCATGTTCGTGGCCCAATATGCCGCAGTCACTTGGAAGCCATTGAAACGTGATTTTGTGTCCTTCGTTGAAGAGGTGGTGACGTAACTTTCTCATTTCCAACACTAGTTGTTCATGAGGTTCCCAGCGTAAGGCGAACACCAAACACTGAAGTGCTGCCTTGGAGCCCATGAACACGCCCCATTTCTTGGCTTCTTGGTGTTTTATTACTTTAACTGTGCTACGTAGAGCAGCAAGTTCCGCAGCTGTCCATGACGTCTGGTGGGATAACCGAATCTTCGTCGTTGTCGCTGTTGCACAAAGATGACCGACCCAGCAAGTCCATCTAATTTAGTAGAAGCGTCAGTATATAGATGGTTATGCTCACTGTACTTTTCATACAACAAGAGAAGAGAGAGCTGCTTTAGCACTGAAGGTGAGAGCCGGGCTTTTGACCGTGTACCTGGAACCATGAGTTCAACATGTGGATGAGTCATGCACCATGGGGGAGTTGCGATTCTGGACATAGTTGTATATCCTGTGGGTATACGTGTTCGATATGTCGAGACTGTCTCGCGAAAGGAGGCCCAAGGTAGGTCTTCTACCTGAGGTCTTGTCACGCCAGATGCCCAGACGCAGATGTCGTCAACGTACATAGATAGCTCGGCCATACTCGGTAGTCGTACCACGAGACCAATGAGAACGAGGTTGAAGAGGGTTAGACTCAAGGCGCCATCTTGTGGAAGTTCAAAAACAAGGGTCTTAGGAGGTTGGACCATCTGCAGTGTTCACAAACAAGGTCCGCCCTTGTAAATAACTGCGTGTCCAACAACACAGTTTTCCACCTAGGCCCACTGACTCAATGGCTTCGAAAAGCAGAAAGTTTCTGAGGTAATTAGCAGATTAGAATTAAACTTAACTTGATTGAACGAATAACTTTACGCTGATCACTATTGAAATGCCAAGGCTGGCGCAACGTCAAAGGTCTACTCACGTTTCATCATCTCTTTAACACGAACTCGATTCTTTATTAAACCACTTCTTTTTCTGCATTCTCCCGGCCCACCGAAGTTGTCACTCTCTCTATTGTCGGTAAAGTTTTCGCACAGGTCTGGCAATCTTCCCGCTTTGAGTCTGAACTCGGTATGATCGTACCAGTTTGTCAAGTCCAGAATACACCTTCATCATTTTTCTGAGTGACCAGATACATTGTGAAGCAATAGGTTTCTCGACGATCATTGTGTCGTCCACCTTTAAGCCTTTATCTGTCGCTGACAATAACGACAACCAGGAAAGCTGGTACTAACTCCTCTACAAAGTGCCTCTCTCTAAAGTTGATTTAAAACGTTTGAAAGATAAGACAAGTAACCGCATACAAAGGAGACTTCGAAAGACTCTGTTGTCAATCGATATGGCTGATTCGTGTGTTAGCCGAATGATGTTAATCTATTAAAATTGACTAATCGCACTTTTCTTGTGGAGGGCTTGGGAGAAATTTAACAATGCCCGAGGCTTTCTCTCAAGACATTTCGGGGGAGAATAATGTTATTGAATTCTCCCGAGTACACACCATGGGCCAGCATATATACATCGACCATCCCAACCATATCCCCTCCATTTTCAAAATATTCCAATAACTTTCGCTCAAAATGTGGTTGCCCCTGTAAAGTAATTCAGCCTCTGGTAGATTTCGTATTCTGCAAAAATGTGGGGCCCCAACGTCCACTGTAATCAAAAAGAAGTATGCCATTGACTTCAAAGTAAAAAAAGGGAAATGTTCGACTTAAATGGAATAATAACAAAACCACTCTTTTCTTGCCACATAAGCAAGTAATATTCCTCGAAAGGAGGGACTTATACCTAAGCATCCCCTGAGAGTGCACCTCCCTACACAGCGCAAGAGTGCTTACAGTGGAAAAAGAGGACTAAGCCCTCAAAGTAGATCGCGGCCGCAGGGACCGAGATTTTCTCGTCAGCGCCCGCTTTGCGGACAGGAATAACCTCTCTGAAAGAAGTGACGACGTCTGTCGGAACAAGCACAGACGACTAGACAACGCAATTTCATTTCCATTACCTACACTCTGGGCGCACATTCGGGACCTGTCGTAGCCAGGTGGCCGCTCTCATTGTGCTTTGCCTGAATGACCAATATTCGGAAGGATGAATGGTAGCTAGAAATGCGTGGCTACACAATGTCCATGGGCTTTGACATTGTCCAGGCATGCCGTCGCATGCTGAGACGACATTTTCATGGGTGTTCAAGCAAGCACGCAAAAATGGGTACGAGACTAGGGCTGTGTAATACCACTGCTGAGTTTTTACATAGACGTACCCCCTGCGGCCAAATCTGGACGACGTGTTTTATTTTTCTTGTTGTTCTCGTTGTTCTCGTTGTTCTCGTCGTCGTCCTTGCGGCTTAGCTTTGGAAAGCAGGTGGTGGCATTGTTAAGGATGCCGAGTTCAAGTTTAAGTGGAGGTTCCTACAAGTACGTTCTTGCTCTGTGACTTCGATGCTGTGCGAAGGAAACATTATGTAACTGTTGAACGACTGCCGTCGGCCTTTGAGTTGGTATGAACAGCGTCCAGCTGGCAAAGCTTCAGACAGGCTTTCGACGAACTTGTTTCCACAACACTGATGCCGGGAACTTCATTTCTACAAATGGCATTATCTGTGTTTTTTTTTCGTTTGTGGATTTGTGAAACTCGCGGTTTTGTGAAAAAGAAATGCTATCTGATTGAGCCAGTGGGTAGATTATGTAGAGACGACTTAATTACCTCAGTCACGATCCCCTCGCAGTGCACGCTGACGTCACTCTCTTCCTCGCCTGCGTCGCTCGCTGCAGCGCCTGCAAATGCCGCCTCGTCCGTTCGCCCACAACACCTGCCGCTACCACCGGTCGCTCCACTATTGTGACCGCCGCTCGCTGCACTGCCAACTCGTCGGTCCGAAACGATCCGAAAGCTATCGGAGACGATCCTGCTCCGAGTGCGATGCCGTGCGCGTCGGCAACGTCGTGATCCTCGCGCTGTACCTCGCTCCCAACCTGCCGAAGGAAGAAATACAGCGCTGTCTGGAGGAGACGTTGACTGATCGCAGCGAGGCGTGTCGACCCACGCCTCTTAAAATGTGAACAGTATCGCCGCGCGAAGACGCAATTTCTTGGCCGCTCTGGCGTTTTAATTTCCCAAGTGTGAACGCGCCGTTAGTCGCGGGGCCTTCAACGTTAACGTCAGTGGAGGAGGAGGAGAATTGCTTGGCGATTACATGCGCGGCGTGTACTCGCTCAAGTGCGTGTCGGCGGCGAAACGGAAACTACTCACACGAAAGGAGTGCTTGCATCAATCTGGTCTTTGCCAACTTCGACGTCGCGGGTCTGCAGGAACCTCTCAGCGTGCGCCTCAGCGATTACAAAATCGTGGCAGTGCAGGCGAAATGCGCGCCAGCTCCGGTCCAGTGCCCGTGTTCAGACTCGAAGAAGAAACGACGACTATACGAAGTCTTGCCAAACGCTTTAACGAAACTTACATGAAACCCAACCTGCCTCCCGTGCCTTCGCGTTTGAAACAAACGTGTACTACGAGTCAACGCTACACCGAGTTTTGATTCGGACCATTCTTCCAGCGTATACGAGTCGGCGCCCGTTTCAAAGGAGTCAACGCCGTGCGCAACGCTGCTTTTTCGCATCCCATCAAGGTTTCCTTCGGAGTGATGGTCCATAATTTTTTGTGCCGTTTCAAGCATCACATCAACCCCGACGCTCAAATTTCGTGCCTTGCCATGAATCGAAGGCTAAGTATATAATCATTGCCGCGGCTCTCCATCCCAGAAGCATGATATGCGATTTTGTGTGCCACTATAATATAAGGCTCGGGACGTTTCGGTCACATTGGGTTATTTACGCACACCTAAACACGCGGGCTTCTAACATATTTTGGCACACTAAAAAATGGAGCCGAAAGAAATCCTGTGACCTTTGGGTCAGCAGTTGAACACCGTAAACTCTTCACCACCATACAGGTGAAGCAAAATCTCAGAAACACTCCCGTTAACCCTCGCCTCTGGTGCGTATACACGCAGTGAAGAAAAATATTCAACATTATCGCAATGCGTCATTCCACCTTTGTGCATCTCCGCATGACTTTTTTTTTCTTTCTAAATCCTATATATTGTCGCGCTGCCGTCGATTTTGTTGTTATTAATTTACATTTCTATCTACATAGCATCTGGGCTGAAAATTACTTACTCTGCACCGGCGTACACACGCAAAAGGACAGGCATTATTCGACTTGCGCACAGCGCCCGTTGCAAAAACAACGCGCATACCAGCTCTTCCGGGTACAAGAAATCTGCGTGACTAAAACGGTGCGTGGTACAGCAGGTGTTTGTTTATCTCCTCTTAGCGGCGCAAGTGAACAGGGCCCTTGGGACGCTAGTGGCGAGCGAGTCTCTCGCTTTATTTCTCCCGCAGCACGCATGCATTAGAATACCGAACAAGCCGCCGAGGCCTCGTTCTCTTCTTTTTTTTAGCGCTTTTTCTTTAGCGACACAGCGAGAAGTTAGTTGGTTTTATTCAGCTGCACTGGCTTCATACACTGTTACTTCACTTTACCAGAGTGAATCACAATTTCCCAGCAAAGAAGTGCCGGCGAGCTATTCTGAAACTTTATTATCTGCTTTTTCTCTTCTCGTTTGCTCAGACCTTCCTGCAAAAAATATTTTCTGTGTTGCTCGTTATTCTACACACAAATTAAATGTTATTAGGAATTGAGAAAAAGTATTTCTGCGCAAGTGAGCTTGAAGAGACGGGATAACGATTTGGACGTAGGATTTGGCGCTACTTCTCGCGTGAGGTTGTGATTTTTTTTTCTGCCAGCTGTGAGGAACTAAACACGCACCCACACAGGCACACACAAATACATACAGACACACACACAAGCATTACCAAAGGAACCATGTTAAGGAAAAAAGAACGCCTCACGGTAAGAAGAGAATTCGCTCGCCTGCTGAGATATATCGCACATTCGTTCGAGACAAATGAGACCTTTTTGTGACAGTTCAGCCTCCCTCGGTTTCGCACAAACCTATCACTTCTCCCAGCTGCCGCATGGGTTACAGAAACACAATAACTTACGGCGTTTTCAGTGAGCGCGACCCCTCGAAATGCTTACAGCCCGTTAAAACAAACACTTTTTCCAGCATCGTCTGTAACACACATTCTACCAAGTGGGTTGCCGTCTTTCGCAAAAAAAAAAAAAGAGCAAAACAACGAGCAGGGCTATGGCAGCGTACTTTCTCTTCTTTATTTTTCTTTTCGCGTATACCTTGCGTGTATGATGTATGACCGCTTCATTGCGTATGTCGTTGCCGCGCACGTCTTGGCATAAATGCCGTAGTCAAGACATACGCGGCCATTTAGTTTGGCAGATACGGATGCAGATATTGAGAAGTGTTGTTATAAAACGTCTTGTAAGCATGGGCAAATGTGCTGTACTTTCCTAGGCAAAAAAAAAAACGAAAAAATTCGACATATCTCACGTATCTTGGGAATGAATGTTATGCGAAGCATTTGGAGGTGAGGTGACTGTGTTGTATTTATTTTTTATTGGGCGAAACGTGTCTACGAATGTTGTACGCACAGGCTTATGTTAAACTGTCGCATGTTTAGGGTTGCGTAACGATGCCAGCTGCAACATTCATGTGTATTAGGACCACCAGAAGTGGTAAGCTGACATATTGCGCTTGTGCTAGCGATGATAGTGGCCCAGGACACTGCTATGGATCAATGGCGTTCATTGGATGGCGTTTGACTACAGTTGTCGTTAACCTGACGTGGCGGCTGAATGATGGAAGTGTGTGCTGTTTATAATGTAGTGCCACGCCAGTCTTGGCCAGCTGCCGCACTGAAGAAGTGAGCCGCGTGGCTTGTGATGCGCGAGCCACAAGGAATTTCAGAACGGCTGCGTTCCTGGCCTGGCTGGACGCTGCAGCGGCGACTCCACCTACGCCTGCGTCTCGAATAAAGCTGTTACCTCGGCACGGACTGGTCGCCACCGTCTCGTCCTTGCTTCCATGATGAAAAACTTACATAATCAAGAACAAAGTTTCAAGTAGGGTCAGCGGTGGAGAAGAGATTCCTTCGAAAACAATGCAAACAGGAGCCCGCAAATCTGTACTCTATTTTTCGTAAGCCCGAGGAGAGAAATTCCAGCGCCCGCATTAGCGCATGACCCGAGGGCGACAATATAAGATATGCTCTCGTAAATCCTCTCTTCCTTCTTCGAGCATTCGCTGATCCCATTATTGCGGCCGAAGCACCGAGCTAGGCTTATAGCTCAGCCATTTCAGTAGCTTTTTTTGTCTTCGATACGGCACTTGGTGTTGCGATTGCATTTCAGAACTTGTCATTGTTACCGAGGTGTTTACGAAGCTCTAACGACGCGCATTAGCATACAGCCGGGAAATCTTCCGGTGGCGAAAACGTTTTGCCTTGATACGAAAATGACTCCGGCGAAGTTGAAAGGAAGATTATCACTTATAGTGAGGCCAAAACAGAAAATAAATTGAAGCGGATGGCTGGTGAACATTAAGACGACTGAATGGCCAGCGGGTTCGTTAGAGAACTTCTCGCTCTGGTCACGTCCGCGGTCATGGCCCGCTGTTTTGCTGCGTCTTCGAATCGAGAGTTGCGAACAATCGGCTAAGCGCCACTAAGGATCAAGAGGGATCGAAAACCTCAAAAACTCTATGTTTTCTTTGCTTGCTACACATCTAGAATACTAAATTTTAGAGTACGCCAAAAAAAAAGAGAAAAGAAACAACTCATCCACGTGAATACATGGGTTTTCCCGAAAGATAGCTTCGCATTCGAAGCCACTAGAACAGGGATGGTCGGTTGAGTTTTTTTTTTATTCTGTTAATCATTTTGATGAACCTAATGTATCGGCTGCGTATTTGCTAATGTGTACGTATTTTAAGATGCCAATAGTTGTGCAAAGTACTTTCATATTTTACTGTTGTTCAAGCTGCGGTGCTTCTTTGTGCGGTTTTCCTTTATCCCCTTTTTGCTAACTTGTTTTCTCTTTCTCTATGAACATAATTGCGAGATCACATTGTAATACTACCCTTAGTGTACTTAAATGTTGTGGCTGCAGCTGAATGGGTCTTTTTTTTTCTTCTCCCTTTCGTATTTTATATATAAGTATTTGCAAATGCGCATTATCATGTGAAATACTTCCATTTTTTTACTGTTGAAATAGGTGTGGCTTTCTGTGGAAGCTAGTGTATGGTTATGGCAGCAGGCTCGAGGTGATCTTGTCCTAACTAGTTTTCAGTGTATTAATATTCAATTTAAGATTTGTTCTCTTTTAACGACGTTTTTTATATGACACTTCAACACGTGTTCCGCCTGAAATGATCCCGATTAGTATAGAGAGTGTTGTTAAATAAATAAATAAATAAATAAATAAATAAATAATGCACAGTGACTATTCTACAAATGCATATCTGAGATAGTTCCTCATCGATCAGTCGACAATTTGTTGATTAACCAGAAAAAAGTCACTCTCGCTAAAGGGCAAAGCAGTGAATGCGATATCATTATATTCGAATGTTTCACGAAACAAGGCAAGCATCTAATTCCACGTAACTCTGCAAAACACTAGCGTAAAAACGCGTTTACACTAGAGCGAAACAACCCTGACACGACCCCAACGAAGACGCGAGGACGACGCAGACCACGGCCCGAAGAGTTACCCCCCGACAAAGTCGCCAGACCCCATGTTCACACTAGGCCGCCGCCGACAACGACGCCTCAGAAAACAGCATGTCTTCGTAGTTTAACGTAATGACAGACTGAAAACACTAGCAAAACGCATCGACAGACCTGTCGTCAGCGTGTCATTGGGAAGTCTGCAGCTGAAATAAAAATTGTCTATGTATTTGCTTCAATCGACCACAAAGGGGGAGATAACAATGTCCCCTCCGAGACTTCCATGGCGTTTGAATAAGCATCTTGCACACCTCACGGAAGTCTTTGCTTCGCTTTTCTTTTGTGTATCCCTACCCCGTCCCTCGACGCCATGGATTATGGTGGGGGCTGCGCCTCCTAGCGACAAAGGCACAGCAGGGAGCATGGCTGAAATTTAGGTGCAGGTGTGTAAGTTTAGTCGCTGTCGCTGTGTGTGCCTTCAGTGTGACTACAAAGGCTGTGAGTAGGACAAGGCAAGGACAGAATCTTCCAGGCACCATCGCCTCACTGTTTGTGTCGTTGTAGTGTAGATGTGGTGACAACAAGACAAAAGACCCTCCCAAAGAGACCAAAATCGGTGTCGTCGTGTCTCTCTGGTGTAAACGCGCCTTCAGAGAACACGGCCGCTACAGGTGAACTTTTGGCACCGTTTTTTCATGTTGAAAGTACAGCCCGTAGAAGCTTCCGCATGCTGTGGGGGCACAGCACAAGGCGCGCCTGATCATTGCCGTGATGGAGCGGCAACCATCAGCGCCCCCTCTCCCTTGTTTGCTCACGAGATTAGCGCGCACGCAGACGACCCCCGCCGGAAAGGCGATGTTGGCTCCGCAGAAAGAGGAGGCTAAGCATCCTTCCCCGTATACATATACATATACATACACGTGAATGATTGTGGCGGCGGCGGTGACGGCAAAAGTCAGGCGACACTGTTCATATAATTGCCACCGAAATAAAAAAGATGCTGAAGCAGCTTATACTCGCATACGGTTTATGCAGTTCCACGATCTGGACGTTGATATCAAGGCCAGGCTTTGTTTTACTTGTTTCTTGAGTCATGTACATTTTGTTAAATACTTAGCGCAGGAATTATTAATTCAGTGATAAGCACCATGTCATGCAAAGCTAAATAAGATGAACATTAAGGGGACAATGTAAACTTGAAGTCGCATGAAATAATCTGGCAAGAAGTGCGTAGTGGAAGAAGGGAGAACAGTGCTGAGTGGTTTTCCTTGTCTCTTTCAGTTTTTTTTTCTTTTGGAAGGCGAAGACTGTGCAAAGTCCCTTCTGCTATAAACCACCGCCCGGCGTCTACAGCAGGTGTAAAAGCCGAAATGTCTGTGAACAACAAGAAGGCTATTAAAAGGCTGTTCACTGGAACGAACAAAATAAAAGGCCTCATCGCCGGAAAAGCACCAACATTCAACCACAAGTCAATCAGCGCACCTGACAGAAGAAAAGGTTAACAAGAACAAAATAAAAGGTTGTTGATCAGAACGAAATAGAAGAACACGACTCAGGATCCGACGCACACTGCTTCATCCTATCTTCAGCGTTGACTTCGTGGATATGAGTGGTCTTTCTTCCACAGACTGCACGTGGTGGGCCCATAGTAGAGTACCTAGTACTCTAAAACGTTGCCTACTTTTTCTGAACACCTACTCCAGGGGCTGATGCTTGTGCTTACGACTTCGTGAACTCGTTAACGTCATCGTTTTTGTCAGCTCGGCACCATTAGGTGTGAGACCCTCGAGATGGCTTTATGCTCTCCCATAGTAGAGTACCTAGTACTCTAACTTGCTAACCACTTTTTAGATGCGGAGCATCTTATACTCGCGCCTTGTAGTGCGCCGTCCGCGTCGTCCGCGCCGTCCACACCGCTTCTCGAACATTCGACAGCTGACGCGCGCGCATGCGCCGTCGCGCCGTCGCCCACTCTTCCACCATCTGTGCATCCCTTCCTCCTCTACACACCGCGCGCGCTTCACTCCTCCACCATCTGTGCACCCTTCCTCCTCTGCACACCGCGTTCGACATCTACAATTCTCCTGATTCTCCAGTGGACGCGCATGTGGCGTCGCGCTTCGAGAACATTCAACAGCTGACAGTGCATGCGCCGTCGTGCTGTATATATACTCAAGGTCGGCGCTCGCTCGCTCAGTTGCCGCTCGTCGGTTGGTTTGTACGGCGCGTCGACGTCCAAGGTCGCGGTGAAATGAATTCCAACGAATCCACAAACACAATGATCGACGTCCCTTCGACCAGCGCCGCCCTTTCGCATACGTGTGTACGTGTTCACTCATTTAACACCCCCTCCTACAACCACGTTAACCAATTTAGCCATCGACCCAAGTAAGTCGCAATTTAACACCCCATTTCACAACCACGTTAACCAATTTAGCCATCGACCCAAGTAAGTCGCACTTTAACACCCCGTTAACCAATTATATGGTCCGCATCCTCCTCAGTGTTCCCCCGAGGGAAGCTGCGGGCAATTTTTTTAAGCACAACTCTATCTTTCTCTTTCGCCATATATACTGCATCTGTTTTTAGGATCGAATCTCCTTATGCAGTGGGTCGTGCGTCCGCGATCTATGTAGTAGCAGTCGTCATAGTAGAAGTAAGTAGCCACCTCTCGTCTGTTCTTGTATTGTCCACTGGATGGCAGTACTTCTATATGATTGATATATGATGAAAAGATGAGAGATGACAGTACTTGTAGTGTTCACTACTTCGACTGATGCACGGGCAGACAGACAGACAAGCAGACGGACGGACACAAAGAGGGCTGCACGGATGGACGGACGGACGGTTCACCCCACTTATCTTTATGCAGTCCGTGGACATACTGTGATTTTTTTCTTTTCGTTTCTTTATTTATCTCCCCATCTACTTGTCTTTCTCTTGCTATCCAACTTTTGTTTTCTTTATTTCTTTGTCTGCTATTTCTGTCTTTATTTATTTATTTACTTACTTATTTATTAATTATGATTCTATCTAGCAGAGTGGCGGACACGTTGAAGACGTTTGCGCTCGGCTTCCTTGGCTCCCGTCTCGTCGGTGTTACCGGCACGCCGTCTGCATTCTCGAACGCGATTGGACGCATGCACGGACGGATGGACAAATGGACGCTTGGACAGACGGACGCTTCGCCCCATTCATCATCATTCACTCCGTGGATATGCTGCGTTTCTTTTTTTTTTTTGGTCAAGCAGCACCGAGTGGGTCTCTTGTGCGTCCTTATAGGAAAGCTGCGTTCTCAGGGAGGCTTTGCTTTCCCTAAGATGTCCATACGCTGTCGGCTGCTGGCACTGCGCTTCGTCTTGCGCCTAGTGCAAGGGGAAGAATCTCCCGTGCGAACGCTTGCATATTACTTTCTGTATACTCATCTTCGGCATTTGATACCTAATGTGCATCTTAACAGGGGGCCACAGTCAACAACACTTCCTTCATTTTATGAAAGATCTGATGCATTTTTTGCGCATGTCCAGTCGACCTGTCCTGGTGTAGATGTGTTGAACAGCCCTATAGTCGAAAGAACTGCTGCTTTGTTACCTTTGTTGGTTCCCAGCCCGTCACTCTCACTCTAGTCGGGTGTCTTGGACCACGTTTTCTGCCTGGACACCTCTAAGATTTGATTTGCCACCTAAGGTGGAGTGTGCTTCCCACTCTCGACCATCTTGAGAGGTGTAGAATGGTCCTGTCAGCAACATTCCTGAACTGCTCCCTTCAGGAAACAAATCAGCGTGTTCAGTGAGGAATTGTGTCGTTGCTCGTATTTTCTGGTGAGCCGTGCATTGCGGGATTTGGCAGTCTCAGAGTAAATTGCTTCGTTTCTTCTGGCCGTTGCTCTAGAGGCCACTTCGCCTGCCTTCTCATTGTTGCTGGTTCTTTCTGCCTTTGGCCAAGGTCACTCTAAATGGGTCGCGAAAGTCGGAACGAAAAGTGAAACCTAGTGCAACAGACGTCAACCACCGCGTGACGAATGAAGCGCGACTAGGGAAGGAGGCAACAAACAACCAAAACTAAAAACTCAATGTATTTTTTTATTCAAACCGTCTTAAGTTTATATATACCAAAGTTAACTATAAGTTTATACTTCTTAGTGTATCTCAGACCTGGCTAAATGGTTGACCGCCTCAATTTTTTGTCGAGTGCCATAAATAGGAAAAAAAAAGGGGGGGGGGGTCGTATCTGGGCGATTCGCTATCAGAGTTTGTGTTTAGTTCGGCGTGTTCTTTGGATCAGCACATTCTCAGGTCAACGAGGCATCGCTTATTTTTCCGTGGTGTTTCCGTACGCATCTTCAGTAGTTCACTTATTTATGTGCTGCTTACTGATGTGACATTTCAGAGCTCAACTAGCTCACAGAATGTGTAGATAGCCGCTCCTGTGACTGCCGATTGCTTTCGTTGGTGATAGTGAAAAACCTTATTTGCTTGTAGGCCAAAAAGTAAAATAATACTTAAAAAATCAAAACGCAGCATTGTGGACAGCCTTCAGGCGCACGGCCGGCATGCCCTCGTCTTTGGTGACGGTGAACGCGACAGGCTAAGCAACAATTAGGACGCTGTACTCTATGACTGCCAAAGCTATATTCTCAAAGCTGCTGTCTCTCTGCAGTGCTTTTCAACAATTTGGCAACATGAACTTGCGAAGTATTATGCTATTGTGCTCAAGCACATTCGTATCCCAAATGCCTCTGCGAAGTTTTTTCAATATTGTCAGTACGCCATTTCGCTAACAAAACAACTTTGCTTCCTCAACGTTTGTTTTTTGTTTCTTTTCTCTCCAGCATGCAATTAGCGAGCCACAAGGCGCAATGAAGTCGCGTATTAATAAACGTTCGTTAAAGGTCAGCAATGAAGACAAAAATCAATTTCGCGCCATGTATGGCAAATGCGCGACGTCGCTACCACTTCCGGTTGTGACGCTATGTCTTTTTTTTTTGTTTGCTGTTAAATGGCTGCTGCTCACGTAGACGGCGATGGTGGCAACAAGCCACCGACTATTGGACCCATGGGCTTCTATGGAAGTTCCGCTACCAGATTAAAAATACCTTGCAACCGCTGCGACGTGATTGCAGCGGGACACCGGCGTAGCACGTTCTTCCCGATCTTAGAGTGATTGTACGCGGAGCTGCTATCTGTTTTCTTGTCTTTCTGTGATGAGAAATTCCCTTGGAACTGGCCTTTTGTATTTGTCTGTGATGGACGAGCGAAACTTGTCTTTCGGCCGGCGTCTATTGGTAGGCTGATGTATCGGTTGGCATCGGCAGTAATGCCATGTCAACATGTAAATATGCATAATGTACATACTCGTGTTTAACTTGTGCCTGTTGTTTATCATGCAACACGCATATTTGGACCTGTATTTCTGTGAACCTTTTTGTGTGTGTTTGTGTGAAACATCGATTCTACCAGTTCCTTCCGCGTCATCTCATATCCATGCTCATGTAAATGAAGTCTGTTTCGTCATCATCGCTAACGTAAGTCAAACGAGAGAAAGTTGTTTTGAACTGTTATTACTATCAGTGAAAAAATTTCTAAACACATAAAAATAGGGTCTGAATCATCAAACACTTCTTTTTTCTAAAACAACTTTGTTTGATGGGTGGTTAAGTGTTCTTTGGCGCTTATATTTCTGGGTTCGCCCATGCACACGTTTCTGTGGATGTGCGTAATTATCTGGATGAAACCAAATGACTAACAAACTAATCTCTGATAATATCTTTCTGTGCCGACTCATGCTGAACCTTTGTTTTATTTATTTATCTTCCTTTTGCAAAATAGTGTGTTGATTTATTTACTGTCTATTACCGATAGAAAAGAACCATGGTTTGTACACTTTAGTGAGCATCACAATTTCATATAAAATGTCTAATATTTTTTTATTGCATGACTTCTATTACTCTGAAATTTCATAAATTTTTATTGGACCAGGTTGGAAATGTGGGCTAGTTGGTAATTCATGATGGTTCAGCGAACTGGGAGCGCGGGGGTAAACACAGACACAAAGCAAAGAGGAGGCACACAGCACGAGCGCTCAACTAACAACTGGTTTATTCTCACGCTCGAAGGACATATAAGTACACAAGGTTGCGCATGTCAACAGGAAAATAGGATGATAATGTGAGCAGCAAGCGGGGCGTTCATTCGAAGCACTTGTCTACGAATTACCAATATAGTTAAACTCACAGTCAAGTAGTGATAATGGCGGATCGCTGATACATTGATTCTTATTTCTAGAAATGTGATATGCTTCGGAAATTTCACGCGTGGTTTGAAGCGGATTGCGGAACAGTACACTTGTTTTTTCAAACAACGGTTGACACTTGCAGGAATGGCAATGTGAAGCTAACATGAAAAAGGGACTACCTTTCAAGGAACTCAAATGCTCCCTGAGGCGTATATTCAAACATCGCCCGGTCTGGCCAATGTACAGTGGTGAGAACTGTTAGGGTGAACACACGAGCGCGTGGCCCACGGCACTATTAGCGCCACGTAACAGCTATCGTTGGAAACATTGCACATGCGCAGCATGTGCTTTGCGAAACACTCTTTCCACCACGCGCATCACGTCATCGATACGTTTGTACGGTCGTCTGCTAGCCGCATTTTTAATTCGCTGAGCATCAGTGATACCTTCTGCATTTCAAGGTTCATCTGGATTCACGATTGGCGCCTGAAGGAAAAAAGTGAATGTCAGAGGGATAAATAATACATTTTTATTCAAGAAAATTGCACTTTTGCAATTCAAGTTAAGCAAGACCATGAGAACAAATAAAAAAAAACTCGAGCAAATCTAATAGCGAGTCATGTGACCACTTACAGCAACGACTGCAGCTATTCTGGACGGTAACGAGTCGTAAAGTGATCGAACATATTCCCGATCGGCTTTCAGCCTTTCCCACTCGTTGCCGACTTGCGTCCTCAACCGGTCCGAAGTCGCGGAATAAAGGGGCTTCCTTGCCAAAGAAGCTTTCAGACGGCCCCACACGTTTTCTATCACATTCAGGTCCGCTCCTTTCGGAGGCCATTCCAGTAGCTGCATGTGCTGCTCCGCCTGGAACTCCTTGACAGCCCGCGCCGTCTGTAACGGTGACCGGTCCTGTTGGAACAGGTAATCACCATCTGGGAATAAACTGCTCACATATGGCAACAGCACATTGTTCAAAATGTTGTTCCGACGATAAGTGTCCACGTATACGTTGCAAGGGCCCTAAACTATATCTTCAAACAGCACCCCACACGCTCACACTCGATCGCCCACTGGCAGAAACACTTTGCACGTTGTCTGGGTCGTTCCTATGGGGCATTTTGACGTTAACTAAAACAATTGCTTTTAAAAGCAGGGAGTTTGCCTCGCCATGCACCTGGTGGTCTCCAAACACGCAATCTTTGGTCTTGTCGCGTTGAAAACGTTAACTCATCCGAAAAGATGACGTGGCCTCACTCTTCTGATGTCCATGCTTCGTGCAACTCAGCGAACTGCCGTCGTGCGTCCTTGGTGCCGCCGTTAGTAGTGGTTTCTGCTCTGCGACGCGACTGCGAAGGCCCGCAGTACGCAGGCGACGTCGAACAGTGGTGTCCGAAACGTCCAAATCTAAGTCCTCGCGTATTGCTGGGGCTGGCAAGAAAGGGTTACGAACAGCAGCTGCAACTATGAGGGCGTCTTCATCGTCTGTGGTATCTTTAGGACGCGGCGTGCGGGGTGCATCCTGAATGCGACCTTCATACTTGTAGGCTTGAATTATCCTGTTCACAGTCTTCAGGGGCCTATTAACTGAAGCGCCAATATACCGCTGGGAATAACCTTTCAAGGAAAGATCGACAATTGAGCACCGTTCATCATCCCTAGCCATAATACGATCTGGCGACAGAATGACCGGCCGCAAAAGATGTTTGGTTGTTTTATATACGACGTTGCATGCACAATAACATTGAAGGGAACGAATAAACACACCCCCATAGATATACAAGTTTTTTTTGTCTTGTTCTGATCAAGCACAGATGTCTTAAAATGCAGGATGAATGGGCTTAGAAAACAAAAATTTGGCTAGCAGACGACGCACAAGTGCATTCATGACGTCATGCATGGGCTGGAACAATTATTTCGCGGAAGGCGTGATGCGCATGCGCAATGTTTCCAGTGATGACCGTAACGGGGCGCTGACAGTGCCGTCAGCCACGCGCTCGCGTGTTCACCCTAACAGTGCTCACCGCTGTACATGCAACCGCACGTTAGCGGTATGCTGTACACCACCCCTGTACAACACTTAAATTGTTTTGCATGTTTCTGCAAACATATGCTTTTTGACGCACCCTGCGCCCTTCTATGCACCATGGCGCATATACGGCCCAATTTATTGAGGCAATCATAATTGCTAGCAATATAACCCTCGATCCGCAAAACCTGTTTTAAATTACTCGTCTGGCCATTCCAAGCTTATAAAACGAGGAATAGTTCTGTCATGCCTTCGTTCAGCGCTCAAAAAAAGCTGCATCCACATGGTGCACTGTTTTCTTAGCGCAGCTAGGACGGTTATTCGGGGCTGGGTACCCACCGTACTTAATTGCATCGGTGTGTGAGAGACTTCTGTGCATGGTGAGAAACGCTGATAAACGTGCGTGCGTTTCTGCAGAATGCAGTGATGGAAACAAACGCGTGGCCGTCATCCCTTACATTCATAAATTGGCGCATGAACTGAAAAGTGTGGTGAATCGGTTTGGTGTGCGCGTTGTTTTCTCGGCACCCAATAAATTGGGCCGTAAGGTGCATAGGAGGGCGCAGGGTGCGTCAAAAAGCAGATGTTTGCAGAAACAGGCAAAACAATTTGTTAAGTGTTGTATAGGGGTGGCGTATAGCATACCGCTAACGTGCGGTCGTATGTACATTGGTCAGACCAGGCGATGTTTGAATATACGCCTAAGGGACCATTTGAGTTCCTTAACAAGTAGTCCCTTTTCCGTGTTAGCTTCACATTGCCATTCCTGCAAGTGTCAACCGTTGTTTCAAAAAACAAGTGTACTGTTCCGTCATCCACTTCAAACCACGCGTGAAATTTCCGAAGCATATCACATTTCTAGAAATAATAATGTATCAGCCATCCGTCATTATCACTACTTCACTGTGAGTGTAACTATATTGATAATTCGTAGACAAGTGCTTCGAATGAACGCCACGCTTGCTGCGCACACTATCATCCTATTTTCCTGTTGGCATTGTTGCGAAGCGCGCCTCCGACGACGTTACGAAGGGCGCCTCGAAATCTCACCGCTGCAACCACCGTTTCGAAAGACGGCGACGCCAACATGGTCCCGAAGGCGCCACTGCTTCGAACTCCGCCGGGAAGGTCACCAGCCGTTTGGTAGCGTAGGTTTCTCAGCTCGCGACTGCTTCTGCGCAGAGCTGATAGACGAGCGGCCGAGACGACGGTGAGTTTAAACAAGGTTTATGTACAGCATATATACAGAGGCGTTACAAATTCGGCACTGGGGCCGACAGAGACTCGAAGAGCCGAGCTCTCCTCTCTAACACATAGGTCTGCTCTAAAATGGGTCCGCTGCGACACACATGTCGGCTCTCCAACAGGTCTCCCTTCACCTAGGACCGCCGATCGCGACGCGTCGCAGGGCTTCTTTTATATGCACCAGGTCCAACCCAAATGTCCAACCAGAAGCACCGCTGGTCGTCAGGTCAGACTCCTCCAATGGGGTCGCCGCTGGGCCGCGTCCTTCTTTGTCATCAAATCTAGAGAGGCTGCGCTGCAGGTGGCTGCGCCCAAGGATGAGTGACGTCGCAAGGCATTGCGTCAGACCCGCCAGACAGGAAGGCGCCAGTTGTTTACTCGACGGGCTCGCTTGCTGAGGTGACTCACAGCACGTGGGCGACAGAAAGGCGCCGCGCGTGTTTACGCCGTTGAGTTGTTCGCGTCAGGCGGGCTGGCCTTGACACAGATTGCCTTTTTCAGAGTCACGGACGTTCGCTGTCGACTCGCAGGCATAACAGCACCCCCGCCGCCAGACAATGCGCCGGAAAGACGAGCTGCTTCCACGGGGCTCGGATGACAGGCGCGCTCGTTCGCCAGGTCCCTCCAGGTTCGCCTCCAGGGCCATGGGGAGAATGCAGCTCCAGACTCTGTTCCAGGAACACGTCCCATTCTTGAGGACGGATCCCAGCTCCACTGACTTGTCACCACAACTTGTCGACCAGCTTCGCTCGTCTCTTCTGACAATCTTTGGTTTCAGCACTTGTCGGTGGTTCTGCAACTTGTCAAGAACGGATCGACAACAGACAACACACGACACGAGCAAGTGCCCTCGGTCACCCGACAGAACACCAGACAAAGTATAGTTCAACATATACCTAGCTACGTGTCTATCTGAATTTAGTTCCCTCTACATCAAGAGGCACATGTGGGACACAAGACTCTTAAAATGACGACTCAATTTATTTCCCATGTAGGACAACGTAACGAATTAGAATACAACATAAAGTTGGCTCCTTGAGCTCACTCTGGACGAGAGCGCTCAGCCCCGGTCATGATGAGGTCAAAATTTTGCCCCGAATCGCCAGCAAGAAACCGAAAGGTTGAGAAGGTACTAGCTAGAACGCACTGCTCAATGCACCTGCATTAGCGTTTAGCTTCCCCCCCCCCCCCTTTTTTGATAGCGAACGTCAAAGTTGCGCTGTGGAGCAACATGCTCCACCTCAGTAACCGGCCACTTTTAGGCGACGATACCTATGCGGCACCAAGAGCGGCTCACACTTGCGACGTTGCACAGGGGAACAACAATACGGCTTGCTACGGATTGACTCCTCACCGCTTAGCTCGATATCGTGTTCGATCACCCTCGTGTTTCCGGACCGGTCCGAAAACAAGTATCCAAACTCGGAAACAATCCTTTTCAGGTCCTCCTTGTGGAATTCACTTAACCTAGGCTCTAGGTTCAACTGCTCTAAGATTACCTCCGATCCCCTTTCGATTACAGCACTAAAACTCAAAATTTCTGCTCCCTCTTCCTCTGGAGCATTCAACAGCAGATTTACGACTGCTTGACGTTGAACGTATGGTTTCATCAAGTTGTAAATTTTGTTCGGCCGCCTTCCTAATTTCACCTCATAATTCGTATCGGAAAGCTTCGATATTACTTTGGCGGGCCCTTCCCAATGAACCTCAAGCTTGTTCTTTTTGGACGGCCACACCAGCATTACCTGACTTCCTACTTCGAAAGCGCGCTTCTTCGCCGATTTGTCGTAGTACTCCTTCGACAACACTTGTGCAGCTTTCATGTGGCTTTCCACTAGCGCTTTATTAGAGGGGTCCTCACGCTGCTCTCCAATGAGCGTCTCTCGATCAACCCTCGACAGCCCACTCTAACTTTCCGCTACAGGCGAGAGCGTTGCAGCCCTCTCTCTCTGACTCAATGGCGCCACGTCGTCTCCCCTTTCTACGGAAACCGCGCCGGTCGCTTCGGCGACGGGCCGCTCGAGTGACTGCTCACTTGACTCACGCGGAAAATTTTCTCTCCGAGGTTCCGTCGACCCACCGACAAGGTCACTTGAGAGTTCACCGCATTGAACCAGATCAAGCTCCCGCGAAAGCTTCCGCGCTTGCGATCGCGTGAGGGCCATGTACGCTAAGTTGGGGAAGAACGATTTACCCTGTTCTTTGAGGAGCTGCTCTGAGTTGTTAGAGAAAAGATAAGGAAAACGATCGGGAAGCGCGGCAGACACAGCCGCTTCGGTGCGAAGCTTCCCGAACGGGCCTTCAATGACAACCGTGGCGATTGGTAAACAAGCACTCTGCTCCTCGGCGACTTGCCTGATCCACGCGCATTCTCCTGTAAAGTCATCCGGAGACACCAATGAAGGAGTGACAGCATCCATGGTTGCCGCTGAGTCACGAAGTGCTCGGCACGTTTTCCCATTCAAACTAATTTCTTGGATATACGGCTCTAACAACCGCATGTTCTTTTCCGATTCTCGAATTGTTGCCAAAGCAAACTTTTGCTAACAGTTTAACGCGGTGTGCCCTTCCTTTTTGCAGTTGTAGCAGATTAGTGGCTTCCGTGATTCAAACGCCCGTGTGGTATCAGTGCGTTGTTTAGGAACCTCACTCGATTTCTCCGCTTCCGTTTGCCCTTCCCCTACAGTGTCCTTCGTAAGAGACGGATCCTTCTTGAAATTACGGTGCGGAGAGGGTTTCCGTTGATCAGGTTTCTTTGAAAAGCCCTCTTTCCTTTCATCCTTTTCAACGCGCACTGCCCTGCTATGCAACTTTCGGCGAGTATAATACTATTCAGCTAACTCTGCTGCCTTGTTTAGCTGTACTTCACCTAGTTTGTCCTGCAGCCAAAGTTTGACATCCTCCTCGATGCAGTGGTAGAATTGCTCCAATGTAACGCATTCCACCACTTTATCGCGGTCGTCATAAACACCTTCGCCCTTGAGCCATTCAATTAAATCGGCTTTAAGACGAAACGCGAAGTCAACGTGTGACATTCCCCTTTTTAGCATACCAGAACCTTTGCCTGAAAGCCTCGGGCGACAACTTATAACGTCTCAAGAGCACTTCCTTAACCTCGTCATAGCTCTCAAACGCTTCCCTGGACAAGCAAGTTATCGCGTCGGACACTTCGCCGGGAAGAAGAGCTAACAGGTTCTGCGCCCAAAGATACCGCTCCAAAGCGTTTCGCTCACAGACGTGTTCAAACTTGACGAGATACTTCGCCATGTCCTCGCCTACTACGAACGGTGGCAGTTGGTCCCGAATTCTATAACCGCTGACCTGAACTGTTGGAGAAGCTACGCTAGGCGCCTGCGAACACTGTAGTATTGCCAATTCTATTCGTTTCAACTCGAGGCGCTCCTGTCTCTCGGCTTCCTCGCGGCGTTCTCGCCTTAAAGCTTCTTCACGAGCTTCTCGCCTTAAAGCTTCTTCACGAGCTTCTCGTCTTTCAGCTTCTTCACGTTCGCGAGCTTCTCGCCTTTCAGCCTCCTCGCGGCGTGCTTTGATATCCACCCAGGCCTCATCGACTTCCTCAGCCGACACTCCCTCATCCATCATGATCTCAAGGATCGCTTGCTTTCGTTTCGCACGGCCCAAAGTAATGCCGAGTCCCTCACGAATTTCGATGAGTTCCTTCACTTTAAGGTTCTCCATCGTTCACACTAGCCTCTTGCTGTTTGCCCCTGTTAACAATTAACTTGCCGTACCCACTATAAGTCAACTACCAAGACGCGCAAGCAATTTTCCACACTCCCGTGTTTACCCCCTCCGCATTAACTTTGGTTTCAAAGCCCTTCGACTTTGCTTTAAACGATCAAAGCTCACTCTAATGCTTCGCACAGCCCTTCTCTAAACTACTGCAACCTGAGCTAGAGTAGTCTGGTGAACTGAGGGGAAAACATCAGGCACTCACCGCATCGATGTCACTGACGCCGGCCGATCCCACAGCTGCCAACCACTGTTGCGACGCGCACCTCCGACGACGTTACGAAGGGCACCTCGAAATCTCACCGCTGCAACCACCGTTTCGAAAGACGGCGATGCCAACACGGTCCCGAAGGCGCCACTGCTTCGAACTCCGCCGGGAAGGTCACCAGCCGTTTGGTAGCGTAGGTTTCTCAGCTAGCGACTGCTTCTGCGCAGAGCTGATAGACGAGCGGACGAGACGACGGTGAGTTTAAACAAGGTTTATGTACAGCATATATACAGAGGCGTTACAAATTCGGCACTGGGGCCGACAGAGACTCGAAGAGCCGAGCTCTCCTCTCTAACACATAGGTCTGCTCTAAAATGGGTCCGCTGCGACACACATGTCGGCTCTCCAACAGGTCTCCCTTCACCTAGGACCGCCGATCGCGACGCGCCGCAGGGCTTCTTTTATATGCACCGGGTCCAACCCAAATGTCCAACCAGAAGCGCCGCTGGTCGTCAGGTCAGACTCCTCCAATGGGGTCGCCGCTGGGCCGCGTCCTTCTTTGTCATCAAATATGGAGAGGCTGCGCTGCAGGTGGCTGCGCCCAAGGATGAGTGACGTCGCAAGGCATTGCGTCAGACCCGCCAGACAAGAAGGCGCCAGTTGTTTACTCGACGGGCTCGCTTGCTGAGGTGACTCACAGCACGTGGGCGACAGAAAGGCGCCGCGCGTGTTTACGCCGTTGAGTTGTTCGCGTCAGGCGGGCTGGCCTTGACACAGATTGCCTTTTTCAGAGGCACGGACGTTCGCTGTCGACTCGCAGGCATAACAGCATGCGCAACCTTGTGTACTTATATGTCCTTCGAACGTAAAAATAAACCAGTTGTTAGTTGAGCGCTCGTGCTGTGTGCCTCCTCTTTGCTTTGTGTCTGTGTTTACCCCCGCGCTCCCACTTTGCTGAACCATCATTTATTGGACCACTCAATTTTTCGGCAAACTCCCACAGTAGGTACGAGCCACAAGAGAAGGTGAACAAGAATAATGCCGCAGTTAAAAGGTGCAGCGATGGGCAGCTAAACACCTCAAACGACGTCTACCGGAGGTGGAGCCTGATTTACATTGGCCAGTGGCGATGTCATGGATGATTGACCAAATCATGTACAGTTTGGCCCGCCAACCACCTGCATAACAACGATCGATTCCCAGTGTTTCGCGCAGTCGATGGTCACGATTCACTTCGTGGAGATGCGTGCATTTTTTTTTATTTTTTTCAGCTAAGAAGCTGTAGGTCGCCGTAATTTGAGTCGTACCACGAGAAAGGCATCATCATAAATTGGCATGCCCTCTTGTTCTTGTTCACCTATTGTTCGTAGTGCATACCCCCTGTGGGGGATTGGCCAAGCATTAAGTGGTTTCCCAAAACGATGTGCAGTTTTATAATAATGGAGCCTATATAATAGAGAAGGAAAGTTTAAGCGGAAGGACAAAGAGGTTAGCCAGTTCTTAGACCGGCTGGCTACCTTGTGCTGGGAAAAGAAAAAGGGTGAGGGGAATAAAAGATGATAAAAAGAAAATTTGCGTATATATATATAGAGAGAAATTACAAAAAAATAGCGACAGAGGAAAGGCAACATCAAAGAGTATAAGACACTAAAGTCTGTCTCTGAGACCAGTCGTCCGCGGAAAGCGCAGCAGAGCTTTCAAAGCCTTCTGGGCTGAGGATCGGCTCGGCCAATGACCCAGAATCCTTTGTTCCGACAAAGGCCGATCATCTAGTCTATCCAGGGCTTCAGTGTGTTCTCGTCCTGGCGGGTTGAAATGGTTACACTCATATAGAAGGTGGGCGATGGTTTCTTCGTAGCTGCAGAAAGTGCATGTAAAAGAGCTGGCCTTTCCAAGGCAACTGAGAGAATAACATATCACCAAATACATAGCTGATGACGCTGGTCCTGACACCGTTTCACACCCCTATATGCTTCATTTACTATTTTTGGCTAACAATTTTTTTTCTCTGATCCTCCTTCCCCATTCATGCTCCTTTTTCTGACACATAATTCTGTTCATTCCTGTCCTGTCCTGTGTGTGTGTGTGTGTGTGTGTGTGTGTGTGTGTGTGTGTGTGTGTGTGTGTGTGTGTGTGTGTGTGTGTGTGTGTGTGTGTGTGTGTGTGTGTGTGTGTTGATGATGATCATGATATGTGGGGTTTAACGACCCAAAATCACCATATGATTATGAGAGACGCCGTAGTGAAGGGCTGCGGAAATTTTGACCACCTGGGGTTCTTTAACGTGTACCCAAATCTTAGCACACGGGCCTACATTTCCGCCTCCATCGGAAATGCAGCCGCCGCAGCCGGGATTCGATCCCGCGACCTGCGGGTCAGCAGCCGAGTACCTTAGCCACTAGACCACCGCGGCGGGGCTTGTGTGTGTGCACGTGTGGGCGCGTGTGCGTGTGCGTGTGTGTGTGTTTGTGTAACGCATTACAACAAGAAAACGTACCAAGTAGCCCGTTTTGCAGCCTTACTATGATGAGGAACGCCATAGTGGATAGCCCTGCGAATTGTTGCCGTCTGGGGTTCCTAATGATAATGATGATATTTCGGTTTAACGTCCCAAAATCACCATATGATTATGAGAGACGCTGTAGTGGAGGGGTCCGGAAATTTCGACCACCTAGCATTCTTTAACGTGAACCTTAATCTAAGCACACGGGCCTCGAACATTTTCGCCTTCATCACAAATGCAGCCGCCGAAACCGGAATTCACTACCGCGACCATTCCGTTAGTATTTTAGCGCCATAAGCACTAGACCACCGTGTCAGGGCCATTTGGTATTCCTCAACTTGCACTTAATTCACAATTATTCTTTAACTTGCACATGGGCCCTTCGAATTCAGCCTTCTTTACACACACGAGAAAAAACGTGCACAAGTGCTTGAATATGAGACAAGCAGGCCACCGCGGCTACTCAGCGCAGAAGCTCAACAGAATGGCGAGTCAGTCACGGTTATCGTTAACGCGCGCTAAAGAAACGTGCTTTCATTTGCTCACCCCGCTGAGGGTGACGCTAAGACGTGACGAATTTTCCTTCGCTGCCACGTTCCTCTGCCGAAACAATTGCGAACGTGCAGCCATTCGCTGACATTGTTTTTCTCGCAAATTATCCATATCGAGCTGTGCTTTTTTAGAGGCGAAGCTCCTTATGGCGTGGCTTGTGCGTCCCTCGTAGTACGTAACCACCAGTGGCACATACCCGAAATAGGTATAACATTTCACCTCCAAGGTGGTGCCGGTGAGAGATTTCTTCTGTGCGTTGTTTAACAATAAAAAATAGTGCTCATTGCACATGCCAATGGCTGCTAATGGGGAATGAGAGACAGGAGCATTTGGCTTTTAGTCAACGCGCACGCTGCGATCCGCATTAGCAGTCATTGTCATGTGCATTGAGCACTATCGGACAAGAAAGGGTTGCTACATTATACTCGCTGGGTGTAATCTCCTTAGTTTTAGAAAGGTTTAGCGAGCGTTGAGCCGCAGGGCCATGAATACAATGAACTAGTATATACCATGAATGAATTTGAGATGGTTAAAGGGGGGAAGCAGATACGAAGCGCAAGCCGTAAGAATTTAAAAGCTGAATACTCCTGTCTCTCATTTTGCATTAGCAGCCACTGGCATGTACATTGAGCACTATCTGACAGGAAAAGGTTACTACGTTATATTCGCTGGGCGTAACCTCCTTGGTTTTAGAAAGGTTTAGCGAGCATTGGGCCGCAGTGCCATGAATACAGTGAACTATTATATACCATGAACTCAAGGTGGTTGAAGGTGGGAAGTAGACCCGAAGCGCAAGCCGTAAGAAAGTGTGCGTGTGCCACCTCTCGTTTAGTCCTTGGAATGTCCACTGAATGGCGGTGCTTCTATATGGGGAATATATGATAAACAGATGCGAGATGGTGGGACTTGGAGTGTTGAATAGATGGACGAACGGACACACAGACAGATGCATGGATGGACGCATGAACGGACGCAGGGGCGGATGCATGAACGAACGCAGGGACGGGCGCACGAACAGACGCATGGACAGTCACACAGACGGACGCATGGACGGACGAATGCTTCGCCCCACTCTCCATCATTCACTCCGTGGATATGCTGCCATTTTTTTTTCTACATGGGTCTATATATTCGCATATGTGCCCCGCCGCGGTGGTCTAGTGGCTAAGGTACTCGGCTGCTGACCAGCAGGTCGCGGGATCGAATCCCGGCAGCAGCGTCTGCATTCCCAATGGAGGCGGAAATGCTGTAGACCCGTGTGCTCAGATTTGGGCGCACGTTCAAGAACTCCAGGTGGTCAAAATTTCCGGAGCCCTCCACTACGGCGCCTCTTATAATCATATCGTGGTTTTGGGACGTTAAAGCCCACATATCAATCAATCATCATAATTGCATATGTTCACGTATGCAGCGTAGAGAGTCCGCGTCGGTTTTTCAGACTCGTCGCTCGGCGAAAGGCAGAATGTTTGCCTTCCAAACATTTACCACCCCACAACTGGCCGTATTCACTCACTCTGGGCATATGCACGCAAAGCGCCAGCCAGTAGACGGTGGTGAGGAGAAATGACTCATATGACGTCATGTGCAAAGTATGAGGTAATAATAAAAATATTAACAGACGTGGGTCTCTAGTGAGACCCAAGCATGACTTCGAAATGCGGAACTGGTTATTCGGGCAAAGCTGTGCCCGGAAAAATGAAATGTCAAGTACAAGCCATACAATGATAGCGGTGAACAGAACGTCGGCAGTATACAGCAATCTAATCATCGCGTCATCTAATATATATTGTACATAGAACTTTCCAGCGTTATCGCTGGTGCTCGCGTAAGCTCTGAAATAAATTTGATTATCCGCGTTTCGCGCTTCCCGTTAATAAGTAAATGACGCCAAATAACCGCCAAGCTTCTCAAGCATTGCGGTGCGGTCTGGGCCGAGCAATGCTAGCAGTTTTCGGAGCTGAAACCCAAACACATGAAAGAAGGTTCATAAACACGCGTAGATATAGTAACAGTTACTGGGTTTTAATTATTAATGAGTTCTAACGGCCCAAAATCACCACATGATTATGAGAGACGCCACAGTGGAGGGCTCGGGAAATTTCGACCGCTGAAAGTTCTTTAACGTGCACCCGAATCTGAGCACACGGGCCTACAACATTTGCGCCTCCAGTGGAAATGTAGCCGCCGCAGCTGGGATTCGATCCCGCAACCTTCGAGTAAGCAGTCGAGTACCTTGCCACTAGACCACCGTGGCGGGGTGTTTGCTTAGCTTCTGCAGTCCTCTCTGGTAAGTGATTGCGTTTTTACTGTCGTTCCTGTTCTTGGAACGCACAGAAAGAAGCATACATTCTGAAGATTATGCTAATAAAGCAACTCAAAAGCAAATAGTATAGGCACACACATACCTTAGAACCGCGCAGGGAACGCATATGCATGTCATATCGATGAACGGCACGCTCTCATTTCACTTTTCGGTCATCTTTTAGGAAAGGAATGAAAACACTTGAGCTTTCAGCATGTTGTCAATATCGGCGACAGATGGGCCCGCAGCACTGCTTCATTACGACGAGAGCTCGCAGGTGTACACGACGCGAAGATCCGGGGAACGAAGCGCATCGCGTCACCACGCAACACTTCACAGACGCCAAAAAATTGAGGTCATCCTAATGCAGTTGCCAGATAAAACACCAAGCACAACACGAGAAGCTTCCCAATTGCTTAGCATGCAATTCTGCTTTCTCGAACGGCGGGAGCATGCATACGCACATCTACTCGGCAGGAGAGGAGTGTAAATTGAGTGACGTCAGAGGCCATGCCAGGAGTAGCTGACAGGACTGAATTATTAATGCGATAGCGTTAAAAAGCCCCTTTCGCAGAAATTGCGACGTCTGTGTCGTTCCTTGTGATCGAAAAATCGAGCATATTTGCGTCCGCGAAAAAAAATCAAGTAACATGAAAAATAAAATTATTAATAAAAAAATCTTTATTTGAGAAGCGTTCAAAACTGGGTTGTTTGCGTAGCAAGTGAGTGCTCTACCACACAGACACGGCTATGCGTGTGAATACCGTAAAAATAACGTCCTCTGCTTCGAAATGCAGTGAAAGTAACTTCCACGCTTTACAAACCCACGCACCCTATATTCATGCTTCGCAATACGACATAATCTGTTGCCATAATAGTGCGTGATACGTGTTGATGATTGCGTAGTAGACGCGGTGTGGTGAAATCATCATTAGGAGTAAATATTATCAGAGGGTTGTAACAAAGAAGAGGTCGACGGTGGGCTCCGCAATAGGGACGGTGGTTCGTCCTTTTCTCCACACCATTTTTTGGTGCCGGAACCCGGGAGAAAGGGCCTTCGAAGGTGGGACAGTGCAGATCTCATGACCTATCGACCACATCTGTAGCCCGGAGGACCTCGTGAAGCCGCCGTTACGTGAACCTTGTATACGATGCCTAACCATCGTTGAGACCCAGATCGTAAAAGATGACAGCTCGACAACTGGCAAATCTTCGTTGTGCGAAATTTTGTGAAGGCTGCCATTTGACGGTGACTTCGCCTCGTGACACGGCCGGTCAGTGGTCTCCCCGCTTCCGACACTGGACTGTATTATGGAGGCCCTCTTCAAAAGGCGGAGTAAAGTACGTAAGGTCATCACGCAGGTCATCAAGACATCGAAGGTCTTCCTCATATGGAGCACCCATCATTATGCGAGTCGAACAACTTTTACCGAATTTCGATCGGCCAGTACGATGAGCTCAGAAGAATCGACAAAAAGGTAGATGACACAGTTGATATCGATTGTTTGGAAGCTGACATCGGTACCACATCCCGGGCTTACGCAGTGCCGGACAGTGGTACCGATCAGTGCAACATACCGTGACTATAGGCTAACATTTAAAAGTAGGAAGACCACGATGAAGGAAAGAACCAATTGAAGTGAAAACAAAGAAAAAAAATCACAGCATATCCACGGAAGGAATGATGAATGTGGCAAGCGGCCTTCAGCCTGCCCTTCCGTTCGTTATTGCTTCCGTCCGTCCGCGCGACCATTCATGCGTCCGTCCGTGCGTATGTTCATCCGTATGTCCGTTTGTTCCTGCGTTCATTCGTCCGTCCATCCGTCTATTAGTCTGTCTGTCCGTCCATGCATCCATCTGTGCGTCCATCTAGTGAACACTCTAAGTACCGCCATCTCCTATCTCGCATCCCCTGTGGTACGGACAGGGGACATTGCTCGACCCTAAGGAGCTTTGCTCCTAAAAGAATGTGCTGCTTGGCAGCTAAGTTGCAGCTACGCAACAACATATTGCCAAACGATAAATTATATATAGGATTAAGTTGGTCCTATTATAACTGCGAGTGACCTGTATATATAAATATATATATACATATATATATATATATATAATTACAAAACTGAGACTTTCGTGTCCTATAGCCTGTGAAAACGAACACTCGGGGTCATAAAAAAACGCCAGCACCTACCAGACAACACACAATAAGAAATCACTTGCTCCAAACTCAGAAAAATATTACAGATTAAAAACACCACACAGCGGCCTTCTAATCAAAGCGAAATTCACGTTGATGGCTGGGCTATGGCATACCAATATTGATCCGTCGGTGTGATCTGTCAGTGTGAGAACTCAAGCTTCTGCACTCACTGACTCTAACCAGACACCCAACCAACCCAGCCTTTATCCAGTACGGGCGCCAGAATGGTGTGTAAACAAGGCCCCGAACTCTTCAAAAGGCGGTGAACATGGATACACTATAGAGAAATGGCTATGCTATCCATCGATCCCGTAGTAACTGAACAGTGTCAGTGCTTTCTATGCAGTATATACTTCAGGAAACACCGTGCTTTGTGAAGATGATGGACAGCACGCGGACTTGCGCATGCGTCGTTGTGTTCTGTTCACGTGCTTCCGACGCTTGGTGAATCGATCATCTTCAACAAACAGTCGTCTTTGCGGATGCGACAGCTCTCGACCAATGTTTGCGTGCTCCGTGGTTTGACGACCTGCCGCATTTTCCAAGTTTATCGGCTGGGCAAACAAAAAGTAAGTAAATATATGAAGACATAAGAAGCCTGAAGCCTCTGAAACCCACTTAACACAACAAAAGCTCACGCACAATCTATTCAGAGCATATTCAACGGTAAATACACGTTTAGGAAACAGTACAGACACGTCGAACAAGAGAGTACAGACATCTAAGTAGCTGTTCTTTTTTGTTCAGTGAAAAAGTGCGCATATATACAAAACTTGAGAGAGGAAACCAGGCAGGAAAATGTGAGCGCACGGCATGCAGGCAAATCGTCTGACACGCATCAAACACCCAATCACGTTCATCCTAAAGTCCGGCAAGGGAATAAAACTGCTGATTGGATAGCGCAGCGGAGCGCGCGCGCACACGCATGTCACCCAGCGTGTTTATCAATAGAGCTTAGATAATTTCGCCTGCTAACTATAGACCACGCCTGTCGTATCCCGTTTGCTCATCTCGCACGCAGGGTTAATAAGTTGGAAATTAATTCTTACCAACATTCCCGAGTTTCGATTTTGTCATGCACTACATTGTACCTAGTGGTAGCCAGCGAAATGATGCGGATTATTAAACGCTAGCCTTCTTTTCGCAGTAACATTGAAACACATGCGCATAGGTGCGTGCTATTATTCATTATGTGTTATTTATCATTTGGTTTGTATACAGAGAGAACGTGAAGAGAGAGAAAAAATAGCGAGGTAACAGGCTGACAAGTGCCACCTGTAGAGAAACAACGCTTACCTGCTCCTTCTGGGAGGGGAGACATAGAGGAAAGGATGGCAGTGGGAAAGAAAAAAGATGAGAGAACATGAAAGTAAAGCAAAAAAAATAACACACATGCAAACACGAATAAGTAACAATACTGATTGTTGGCCTAGTTGGTACTTGCTCAATGACATGCTGTGGCCGCAAATAACACACACACAAAGTAAACCAACACTCGACGACAAGTTTGAAGTGCCGCTTGTGCTTGTCGTTGAGTGTTCCTTTACTTTGTGTGTGTGTGTGTTATTTGCGGCCAAAGCATGTCATTAAGCACGAATGAGTAGACGTATAGAAAGTCAATAAAAGTGAGGTGAACTCCGTTTTCCTTAACAAAGTTAATAGGGCTTGATGGCCCAGGTCACGCCTATAGAAGCACATTCTCCTGGAACAGGCAATCGTCCATAGGGTCGTGCACCTTAGTCAACGAATCCACATTCCTTCGTGAGCACTGCTCGCTTCACAACGAATGCAGGTAACCCTGAAATTATGTGTTGTATACAGGAGCCACACGAGGAACACATGACACTGTCCGCACATCCTTGACGATATAATTGTTCGCGCACTGATACAGTCCCGCAACAAGCATACACTCACAAATTAGTGTGTGTGTGTGTGTGTGTGTGTGTGTGTGTGTGTGTGTATGTATGTATGTGTGTGTGTGTGTGTGTGTGTGTGTGTGCGTGCGTGCGTGCGTGTGTGTGTGTGTGTGTGTGTACGCCCATGCGTAAATAAATTTCCGGCGACTTGTACCACGCACTTCTTGCATGAATATTTCCCTATATTTCTCGTCGTCAGTTCTTTGTAACCTGTACCCATTCTGAAGAAAGCTCCCAAGACTTGACAATAACCGTGACAATAACGAATCCAAGCGCAATAACCGATGAAAATACTTCAAGATATGATACTTGTATGCAATCGCGAACACAAAAGCCAGAATTGAGTGATATATCACCCCATTCGCGCCTTCGTTACACGCCTAGCCACCTCTATACACTCTGATGACTTAGGCAAAATGCATGACATGCATTTCATCTTTTCATGTTCTTGTGCTCTGTGCCGCAGCAGTCCAACAAATTCCCGAGATTGTCTCTTCTTGGAGCGCGCATTGTGAGCGTAAGCGTAACGTGAGGCGTCGGAAAAGTTCACTATGTCGCCGAAGGGGCGTCTGCATCTGCACTATCTGTAAGCTAGCAGCCACCTTAGCCTACTCTAACGCGCACTATTTTCGGGAAACATAGACCTTAAAATCACATGCGCGTTAGATTCGGGTACAGACGTTTCAGCTGCTCCATGGCTGTGTTTTTCTTTTTCTGTAATGTAAGTGAGTTGTGCGTTGCACTCGGGCGATCGTTAGAATTGGCTGTAAGTACGGTATAGCGCCGACACCTCAGCAGCTCGCACCTCACCGGCACACCGTCGCCGCATCCGCGTCTCAACGCGCATTCGGCAAATGCTTTTACTGGGGCGTTTACGTATATTCGAAAATTTGTAGCTGTAATCGATTCGGTACTCGAATCAAATTGCGCATATTTTTAAATACCGAATATTTTCCAAATACTTTTTGAATATACAAGAACGACAAGAAACCTCAAAGGAACAACACATTAGAAGAGCGAAGGATCTGTTTTATTATTATTATTATTATTGAATTGGATATTATGCATGCAATTCAAGCGCTTACAAGAATATCGCAAATGCCCTTGACTACCGATGAAAGAATTTTCGCTTTACACTATGCAGTGTCGCTGAAGAGAATGTGCCATTGTTTTGCTATATTTATCATAAGATTTGTGTATTGTCATTCTTGACACATTTGCACCTTTCAAGCTTTCGCATCGTTTAAAAGCTGGTGATGATGTACCACCTCGAATACTTAAGCAGCTGCTGTAATCACCCAACAGTAGAAGAATACCTCGAAGGCTCTATTTTCTACTGTATGCGAGCTTAGTTCAGTTTACGGAATGTGGTGTCTTTTGTTGGATATATGTAACGGCAAAATTACTTTGTTTGAACTTTGGAAAAGTTGTTTGAAATAAAAAAACGTTGTAAAATTCTGGGACTCTCGTGAAAACGGTTCCTTTGCTATTGTAAAAATATTCAAACTCTATACAACTTTTATTCAACTCCATTATATATACGTTTTACAATTAGCATACACCTTTGCTTTCAGAGAACTTTATGGATATGTGATCGTATTTAACAGGCAAAAAAACTACATAAGAGTGATCTTAGTGATAAACGTACAAACCACTTAAATTCAGCGTATACCTCCAGGTGTGCTAACAATACAAGAGTAGAACCTACCTTAAAAGGAAAAACAAAATTATGGCTATTCCAGAAAAAAATAAGCGCCAGCATTACTGCTTTGGAATCCATCATCGTGCATTTACTTAATTATTTCACCGTAGCTTGTACGCCGTGAATATACGGTATAACTATTACGGCACGTTAAAGACATGACCTATATAACGCGTGTAAACGTAAGTGTTCCGTGCGGTTACACTGCACAATGGTCAGAAACCAACTCCCATATTTCTTTTTTCTTGTTGCTGTTTTTGACCTGTAAATAAACGTTTGGGTGTTTCGCTCTGTACAGCTGTTGATATGTGCACAGTATCAGCACAATTGCTTGGTTTCTCTCAGACCTCAATACTACGGAGAATCGAAGAATTTAGTCAAGGGCAACAGTGCCAAAGAGCCAGGTAATAAGAAGACGATTACGGTCGGTATTGCGTTTATGTCGCTTCTCTCTGAACAGTTCTACGGCCGCAAAGTGTCCCCTCCTCCACCCACCCACCCCGAATTAACTGCATGGGGCTAGGCGCCTCGTTTGCGAGCAAGCGTAAAATGCCTTCGTTCAACGCTCTACACCTCACTTATGCACGCCCTTCGTCTACGAGAAGACAGGCATGTCCTTCGCGACAGATGCGCGAGCTGTGTGACGATCCTCACTTAGCGCCGTTAGGCGAACGAGCTCGCATATCGTCTTCGCGCAGCGCGACACGGCAGATTCTCTCACGAGCATAAACAAAGGGCCGTGCTGCACACGCACTAAGGATGTTTTCCTGGCGCTCGGAAAACAACGGCTACTTGCCCACCTCTTCTGCGCACGCTCTGTGCTAGAACGGTGGTTATACGAGACAGACCGTCAGTCTCCCGCACAAAGAACACGGGATTTATTTTTGCCGTAACCAGATCATCTGACTGCAGTGTAGTGCGTGAACGGGAATGAAGAAACTAACGCTGCCCATGAAGTAAGCATGTCTAAATTAGAACTCTCGCTGAACAAACCAACTTAATGCTTTCCTGAGGTACCTTGAATACAGTTACCTGTATGTAGGCAATCCCCACCCTCGAAAGAAGAAGACAAGACCTGCTTTGCGCACCAAGGGAAGTAAGGATGAAGACTATACAGTCTGTTTACAAAGAATAAGATGCCTGTGCTAAATTTCACAAAATTTGATTTACAAATGCGCATACTAATACTGGTTCCACAACCCTCTCAATGCGCTTTTGTCAGGTGCCCCGGTATATGCAAGCGTATCCCAAGCTTGACACTGTGTATGAGGTCGGCTATGTTGTTGCAACACAGTGCCAAAATTATGCTGGACAACTGCACGAAAACAAATGAGGAGCCGGTACTAAATTAACGGGCAATGTTTTAAGAATTGGAGGGCTGGCATTACTATGGGTTAAAATATATTAAAGCAGCTGCGATGACTATTTTATGTGCCGATGAGTGGTCATTGATTTCTTTATGTAAAAAAAAAACATTCTCGTTGGCACACGTAATGACGACCATGTATTAGCATATCAGCACAGCGGCTGTTTTTCTTGTCTGTAGGAATGCTGACATACACAACGGTGCCGCATCTACACGAACATGCGAAGCAGATATCATAAAAACATTAAACAACTTCAATCGTGTAACTGTCGAGCAACATCGTAACAAAAAGTGTTAAATTCCTGTTTATTTTTTAGACAACAATCTTACGTTTTTGTATATTTGGTTCAAGAAAAGAATTTTTCGCAAAAGACTAGTTCTGCTAATCGTATTTGAAAACATCTTAGCACTATATGATTCAATTTCTACTTGGTTTCCATGCATAATTTCGCTTTGAAAGCTGACAATCTTTCTATTCACGTACCTCTAATACAATCACATCTGTACTCATCTTCAGCAAAGCATTTCTAAGATAGATAAAAACCGTCAAGGTGTTGATGCGGAGTATCCTTCACTTACTATCGAAATTCAGGTCGCTCTACAGAGCCTGTTACACGTGGAATTACCTGTCGTCGTAGCATAGTCAAGCTGTCTCTAACGCCCTTACAGTGATGATTTGCCAACGAGAGTCACCTGATACGGGTGTCGCAGTGTCACAATTGATCGCGATTGGAACCGACCCGGATAAAACCTCTCGATCGTGATTAGCTCCTTCGCACAAGCTGAAAATCATTGAGCCTATCATTGTTGAGAAATTTTATGCCGATTCGGCTTAATAGTGATCAGAAGCACAGTGCGATACCGCTTTGAATCTACGTTAACTATTAGTTAACGTCGATTCATAGTTAGATATTACTAGGCCCTCTTCTTGTGCAATGATTTTGAAATGCTTATTACACAGATATAAAACCGACAACGGAGAGTAGAAGTTTGTTGCTGACCTTCTAACCTATAAGCACAGCCTGCATGGGCTGCTTAGGTAATTACGCTTAGATCAGTTCCGTGTCAAAAGATACATTAGTAGCTACACTGTGGTACGCTGAAAAGGAGGTACGACGTCTTCCCGCTGATGCGGACGAGTGAAAGGACGTTAGGGCTACATAGAGGGCGTCGTCTAGGACAACACTCACTGTTGCCAACGGTGGCCATTTGAGGGCTACGCAAACTCGACGAACAACTTTCATTACAACGACACGAACACGTGCGCCGCTCACGAGGCTATAGTAATCTCTCTGCTTTGCTTATCTTTTCATTCGCAGGTGGGCGCTTCTCTGCCTCGCAGCCGGACCTCGTTAGTTAGCCCTGGAAGCGTGGAAACAAGCAGCGCCGCCCGCTCAGCGAGCCGTGAAGCGGGTGCATCTCGCCCAATGACGGTGAGCTGCCTGCCGCTCGGCTGTTGCGAGCTTGCTTGGGCACACGGCAGCACGCGCAGTTAATTTGCCTACCGCCGGCGCTCCTCGCTTCATACTAACTCGAGCGCTTCGTAACGGCGGAGAGAAAAACCGTGGCGAGTGAGTAGACCGAGGCCGAGCCCTTGTGTGGTAGTCTGAGCGCAAATTCCTCCGACAACTTTGCCACTTGAAAGTTGTGAGTGTGCTATAGGCGGATCGCGTTTCGGTGCAGTGAAAGACCCGCATCTTCAGCTCAGCGGAATTCTGCGCGCACTTAGTATAACGTGCAATAAAGAAACGTGTTCCAGTGGCCTACGTTTTTTTTTTTTCGCTTCCTAATTGTAGCACGGCAGTACGTAATGGAAAAATTGGATTGTTATATTTATTGTTGAGTCACTCACCCTGGTTATTACTGCGACAGCAGTTACAATGTACACTCTTGGCTGATTTCTCCGTTGCCGTCGCGTTCCGAATAAAAGGTATAAAGTTAAAAGTAGGGTCTAGTTGGCTGTACAGAGATAACACTTGCGGTGATCTGTTCGAACATACAAAGCACAGTTGAAACGCACACGAGCACGAACTAACAACTTTGTTCAAACAGCACGTCGCAAGTGTCTATTCCGCATAAAGTTTACGCCGATAACACAGTCCCGCGCATCGTGTGTTCTACGCACCAGTAAAAGCACACAAGCGTTGCTAACAAACTCGGTTGAAGCAGAGATAAAACACGCGGGTCATATCCGCTGCTGGAAGGGCGCTTGCGAACGCCCGCTTGCCATGCCTGCCGTTGAGGGCGCTTCTAGCAGAAGAAACGCCCCACGACCGTCTTTCCTCTAGACAAAAATCGAGCATGAAGCTGCATTGAAGCCCCGCCGCGGTGGTCTAGTGGCTAAGGTACTCGGCTGCTGACCCGCAGGTCGCGGGATCAAATCACGGCTGCGGCGGCTGCATTTCCGATGGAGACGGGAATGTTGTAGGCGCGTTTGCTCAGATTTGGGCGCACGTTAAAGAACTCCAGGTGGTCGAAATTTCCGGAATCTTCCACTACGGCGTCTCTCATAATCATATGGTGCTTTTGGGACGTTAAACCCCACATATCAATAAAAAAAGCTACGTTGAATAGAAAAGGGGGTAGACGCTGCGTTGCTCGAACATTAACCGCGAACTTTAACCATAAGGAGAGCTGGCGCACACGAGCTATCTCGACGGACATCGGTAGACAGCTCGTATGCGTGCGGTGCTCTCAGTGCTTCGCGTTCAAACGGTCGGCAGCAAGAAAACCACTTCACTCCCTGGAGCGCCCGTATTCGCTTACGCGAGCATCTCTCAAAGTTACGCGAGATCGGATTGCAAGGATGTTTACTACTAGCCTGGCTTCGTATGACCTATTCTAGTTTTCATTGGTTCAGTTTGTGGCGAAACATTTTTTCAGCCCTCAAGCGAAGTACAAGTCTCATAAGTAGGTCAAAAGAAATTGTTACTGTGGATACTCAGTTTTCTTCTTTCTGTACATATTCATGCCTCACTTAAGTGATTCTGATCTGAAATAAATTAGCAATCAAGTAGTAGGAAACACTCACACATACAGCGACACGAATACGTACAAGTTTGCCCCGCCGCGGTGGTCTAGTGGCTTAGGTACTTGGCTGCGGACCCGCAGGTCACGTGATCGAATCCCGGCTGCGGTGGCTACATTTCCGGTGGAGGCGCACACGCTGTATACGCCCGTGTGCTAAGATATGGGTGCACGTTAAACAACCCCAGGTGGTCGAAATTTCTGGAGCCCTTCTCTACGGCGTCTCTGATAATAATATGGCGGTTTTGGGACGTTAAGCCCCACATATCAATTAACACGAGCAAGTTTCATAAAAAAGCCCCAATGACGAACGAGAGTCGCTGCGCAGACAATGCATTTTATGTTCAGACTCGAAGTCCATTAAACAATGAATACAAGATTGAAAAAAAAAACACCTCTGATTTATAGTTTTTCTTGCCACTCGTAGAAACAATATTTCAAGCCAGGTGAGTGCCTCGCAGGAGTTCCTTCGATGAGTGTTTCGTCGCTACAGGGTAAATAAGTTCTATTGGCGCTGATTTAAACCGAAAAAATAATGTATAAGGTATATACAAACATTCAAGTGAAACAATGAATAAGTTTAGATTGTTGAATTATATGGTAGCAATTGTTGCTGCTTTCATAAAAAACGATATGGTTATGAAGGACACTGTACTGGAAGACTCCGTAATTTTCGACCAATTGGGGATTCTTTAACGTACATCCAAGTCGAAGTACACCGGCCTCGATCATTTTCGCTCTCTAGAAAAAACACAGGCATCACGGCCGGGATTCGATCCCACGACCTTCGTGTCGGCAGTCGAACGCCATCTAGACCACCGTAACGGTTGCAATTTGTACATTGCAGGTCAGCCTGAAGAGTGCGCTGTTCAACCTGCATCTATTCTCGAACATGCTGCACCGATTTTTTCCTTCGGCCGTTCGACCTGAAGGGGCTTTTCGCGGTTCTCACACTTCCCAGAATCCGGGCGAAACTGTCAAAGACTGCCTGGGACTTCCGCGCCGATGCAACGTTCAGTCAACATTTCCTTCCGATGTTAACTCGATCTACCCTCGGGGTCACGGTGCCGTCCAACACCCGTCAACCGAACAGGCTGTCTGACCACTGAATTGAGCCTACTTCTCTTCTCCCATCCTCCTTTTTTTGCATGGTTGCGCACTCGAGCATGTGCAAATATCGGCGCCAAAGCGAATCGTGCCGTTCGTTCAGGTTTAGGTGTTGGACCCCGGGCAGAAAGTGGGCCGATAGACGGCACCCGCCGAACGTACTACCAATTTTATTGTCTATATTGGAAGACAATAGAAAACGTTGGCATGGATGCAGCATGTTGTCCATCACAAAAAGGTTAAAGTGAGCAAACACAGGCGCGAGGAGAACAGAACAATACATAATAGTAATTGGGGTTTAAATTATCAAAACCACGGCATGATTATGATGAGACACGCTCTATCGGTGACCTCCAGACATTTCGAGCCACACAGTTTCCCAATATACACTAGATGGAACTCTGGCGCTAGTGTCTATGTGAGCTGCAACGCACAGCGCTTCAGCGAGCATAAGAATATGATGTGTAGTACACACATTTGTCTAAACTTCATACTTCTGGCCTGCTTTTGGCTCCGTCTGTGTTTGTGTGGCTTGGACCTGTTTTATCACGAAACAAATATTAGCAAATGTTCAGCGGTTGCGCTTCACCATCTTATTCTTTTAAACTTGCCTTTCGAAATCAGGTCACGAAGTTCAAAGGGGTTGAATCTTTCTTTCAAAACAAAACCAAAACACAGCAATAAACGAAGCCTGAAGTACGATTTGCCACCCACAAGTACGAAGACAAGGCAAATGTGTGTACTACCCGTCATTCCCATGGTCGCTGAACGATCGCAGCGCCAGAGTGCCCTCTAGTTAATTTTGAGAAACTCTATGATTTCGACCATCTAGAGCTTTTTAACGTGCACTAGAATTGTACAGCACGCGGTTCTCTTTCACTTCACCTCCATTCAAATGCGAGCGCCGCGGCCGGGACCAAACAGCGACCTTTAGGGATTAGAAGCCGATCAGCTGCAATCGCTACACCACAGCGACGGACAACAGAACAAGGCAACGCTGACGCCTTGGGTTATTATGCAGTCAAATTCTCTGCCACTGAGCGAGGGCACATTGTAACTTTTCCAATGAAGTTTTCAATTAATCAATTGTGTTATGTTGCTGTCCTCTCTTGTGTCCGTGTTCGCACAGTTTACCTTTTGTCACGAAGAGTGTTTGACGACTCTCTAAAGATGTGATCCTTCTAAGCACCTTCTTAGCGCGCCTCTCCCGCTACTCTGTCACAAATAGCATCACAGAAGCTTGTCGAATAAACGTTCTTTTAAGCGTTATCTTTTACAACAAGCCTCCATTGCTTGCTTGCTTCCTTGCTTGCCTGATCGTTTTTTGATGCTCTTACGTACTAAGAGTTTGGACAAGAAGCTGGCGGTTATTATAAGTGAACAATTTGAGACTATGTAGGCTAGAAAGAGATGATTATTTTCGCTGTCATCATTTCCTTAAAGTGGCAATGAGAAATAGCAAAAGTCGCTAGCCGAGTCAGATTTTTCGAAAAAGTCGAGATTACTTAAAGTAGTAGTCTAGATATAGAAATGGTAAAAAAAATAAACCAGTTTCATCAGTGTGGTGCCCAGCGTGAATGAGATGCGCAGATAGGTAGCCTTCTTTGTTTCTAGCTGCCTTGTAGAAGGACGACCTTTGCCCGATGGAGGGCGGGGTGATCATTATAATGAAAATTTCTTGCGCAAGTCGTAGATATAAAGTCTGCGACGTAACTAGATCGCGAACTACATGTTTGCGTGCGACAGCGATGCCAAACTTACAAAGCAAGGTCTATACGCTTCGTCACTATGACAGTTTATAACCATGTCTGGCACTGTCGTCCACCTTAGCTATCAGCTTTTCGCGTGAAATGACACGTTGCATTACACTCCAACTACTGCGCAATAAACGAGATTTTACTACTCTTCGGGTGCGTGTCAAGTTGCTTCCGAAATGGGTGACACGCTTTAGACATGGAGTTATTTTACGAGTATACTGTAAACCCGCCGAAAGGCTTCTCGTCACGTAAGTCTTGGTTTACCACGTTGACAGTGGTCCTTGGCCGCCGTGTAGTCCCGGCACGTTTTCCTGCCCACTCAAGTTCTTCCGCTGCCTGACGAGTTTTACTACTGTCGACGGTTTTATAGCTAATTTCCAGAAAACCACAACGCACTTTCCTATTGTACTTGCGTCACACCTCCAGTGTTGACGAGGATACTTCAGTCTTCCTGTACTGGACATCGAAAGATGCTCGGCATTCAGGGAATCTCAAGGTCGCCAAGGAACCAACGCTAACATTCGCTGCGATACAGGGCGTCAACTATACGGGATGTCGTCAATGCATGGTATATACAGTATGAGCACTTGTCGTGATCGTGAGAGATTTAAGCATGCACACGGGCAGCCCAGATTGCCGAAACGAAAGTGTCACAACGATCCATCCTGCGTTTGCATGAACCACGCAAAGCCAAAAAGCCTTCTTCTACTTAGTCGATTTTATTTATCCCCCTCTCCCAACAGAGCCTTCAACCCGTTAGGTGTGCGAGCGGATGCAATGGAAATTTATGCATCCCATGCGGGTCCTTTGTGCCTCCGAGATCGGTGAGTCTTTGATCAAACCCGAGTTATATATATATATATATATATATATATATATATATATATATATATATATATATATATATATATATATATATATAGAGAGAGAGAGAGAGAGAGAGAGAGAGAGAGAGGAACCTCTGGCGCTAGTGTCTATGGGAGCTGCAATGCACAGCGCTTCTGGAAGTAGGGCAATCGTGGGTATAGTCCACAAATTTATCTAATCTTCGTTCGTATTTTCGGCTCCGTTTGGCTTCGTGTGGCTTGGAGCAGCTTTATCCCGAAACGACAATAAACAAATGTTCATCACTTTCATTTCGCCACCTTAACATTTTAGGCTCACGACCTATTCAAATGGGCGCACGAAGCTCACAACGCACCACTCTTTTAAAACCGAAACACAGCCACAAACCAAGCAACAAGTGCGTTCAATGCTCGCAAGAACGAAGACTAGGCAGATTTGTGTACTGCCCGTCATTCTCATGGCGGATGAACGATCGCAGCATCAGAGCTCCCTGTAGTAAATTTTGGGAAACTGTGAACCAGGTGACAGGGTCATGGAATAACGTCATCACATGGAGTGGCAATGTTTTATTCCGTCTACTTGTGATTTCATTATGACGTTATGAGCAGACGTCATCATTAGACGGTTCTTTTTATTTGCGTTGAAGTCGGCGATCAGATTTCGCGTTGTACGAAGCATCTAACGCTTTCGCTTTTATAAACTGGAACGCATCGAGGTGACCTACATTGGTTAAATCAGACGATCTGAACTCACCACAAGATGAGAACTAATAAATAATCTGTAACGCTGCTTGTCGGTTTTTAATTGATGTGGGGTAATTTCAAAGTAAGGAAATAATTAGACAGAAAAAACAACCTCGTGATACTGGGCACCAAACCCACAACTTTGGTAGAGCCAGAAATTTTTGTAATTTGAGTCAGTATAGTCAAAGGATAGCACCGAACCCGTGCCCCCCCCCCCTCATAATGTCTGTTTTTTTTTTCACCTTTGCATACAAAACGGGAAATAACCATCTTAAGGTGTGCCCCCCCCCCCCTCAAAAAAAAAAAAAACTTCTGCTTACGCACATGGTTCTAGTGTTGGCGCACTTTAGTCTGTGTTTTAAGCAGCTAAGGCCGAGAGTAAGACGGCAAATTGGTACAAAAACGTCGTCACCCCTTAACATTGAAGAAGAGCACAGTGCATTATTCGTAAATATTAGAACAATCAGGTCATGGTGAGCATATTCGTAAAATAATATTCAAACCAAACACCACCTTTTCAAGATGGGAGGCTGCAATCCACAGCTCTTCCTTAGCAGATCGGCAATTGGCTGTACACAAAGTCTGCGAGGTGGCTTAGGAGCTCGGCAGCTTAGTCCCCACATGAGAGCGGCCCACGAGACGGTGATCTGTCTTTTAAAGGACCCAATAAAAGTGTAATAAATCCAATCTAATCTGAGAAAAGCATAGCATTTTCGAACGGAATTGTGTTCCGCAAGAGCTTATGCTATCGAGAGAGAAAAAAATCACAACGTATCCTATCGGTTTCGACCAGCAGACAATAGCTCATTATTTAGTCAGTTTTATGGTGCAGAGGCATTACCTTTTCGTCGTCTCTTCGCTTCCCCCAGTTATAGCAGCAAACGTTACGAGCCGCTGTTTGTGCCACTGTATAGAATCTCCCACACGAGGAACCGCGATGTTCCATTAAGCGCCTCCATGGGCAAGCAAAACTTTCATGATTGACTGATATGTGGGGTTTAACGTCACTATGAAAGACGCCGTAGTGGAAGGTTCCGAAAACTTCGACTACCTGGGGTTCTTTAACGTGCCCCTACATCTGAGCACACGGGCCTACAACATTTCCGCCTTCATCGAGAATGCAGCCGCCGCAGCCGAAGGGCAAGCAAAGTCAGACATCCCGTATTCTGCAGCCGGTTATAAAAATATTATTTGGGGGAAGAGGGGATTTACATCCTAAAATCATGATATGATTATGAAGGGACTCGCAGTGGAGGACTCCGGAAGCTTGGAACACTTGTGGTTCATTATAACGTGCCCCTAAAACCAAGCACACGGCCCTCCGCCGTTTGGACTGCATGATCGCCGTGTTCGGGATTCAATCCCGCGACCTACAGGTCAGCAGTCAAGTGCTGTATCCGCAAAACACGATAACCACAACTACTACGGCGGATTTGCAAGCGGTTATTCTAAACGATCAGTGCGCGATGACACACGCCAGCGATGAGCGTGTAACTGCCTGAGAGACTCGGATAGAACACTCGCCATGTAAGATCCATGACACATGCACATATTCCGGATAAGTATTCATGCTAAGCCAAGCCAACTAGTGCAACGTATACATCTTGGTCACTGTGATAGCTTATGTGCACAAAGGACAAACGAAGCACTTCATACTCGGCGACAACTCCGTACTCGACGTGGCTCCCGCATATTCGTCTTCTTCCGCAAGTAGTATACGGTAGCTTTCGGTTGCGTTCGGTTTTTCTCGCTCACATCTTTGACGCGTTTAGAAAGTTATATACCAGAAAGCTACGAATTAGAAAAGCATTTGGGGTGTCTGGTGTAAGTTTCAGTGTTCTTTTACGGGTTGAATTTTTTGGAGAACGAAACACCGCCCTTCCGGGTGCAAACTGGCGTCACGCATGTCATGTTTCCCCAGAAAATTGATGGGATCGAAAGGTGTTGCTGTCTATACGAAATGATAATAAAAGAAAAGCATTCTTGGAAGGTGAACAATAACCGTGTTTTATATACCCTCAAGTTCCAGCCACTATTTCAGCCCTTTAATAAAGAAAAGTATTTATTCCAACAAGGTAAATGATAATATTATCAGTAAACATAGGCACTTTTTTGTTTGCGCGGCAGCTGCAGGCATGTGCTTTGGCTCTGTAGCTTCCACATTTCTGTCAAGAAAAGTTTTCGCCGAGTATAGCTGATGCCCCTGCAGACGTAAGACGACAGGTTATCATATTCAAGGGACACCAAAGAGCTAGGCAAAACAATTTTTTTCGTAACGGTAAATCGCACAATGCCGACAGCACGATTAATAGCGCCAGAAGACACCTGGCAAACAAGAGGAGTCGTTTAAACAGGCCATGATATGGCCAATCACCAAATTGCGGTTTTCAGCGAGAGATAGATGTACGTGGTCTGTTGTGTCGGTACATACACGCAAAGAAGTAAATGAGGAAGAGGGGCATCGAGGTTGTCCCTTTAGAGGAGTAACTAAGCTGCCACAGCCATTCGTCCACCTTAGGGATAACTGCGGAGTTACTCCACCCTCTCTCTGTTACTGCTCAAAGAAATAACAGTTCTTTTTCGCAAAAGAAAAATGAGCTTCTGGGTATTTTACTAGCATTTCGTAGTGTGCACAGGCATATAATTAGATGTGCAATCAATTTGCAAGCATGACACTCAGAAATACACGCCAAGAAATTTAAATTTAAAGCAAACACGCGGTATTTGATCTCACATCCACTCAGCATGTATGCGTACACTAACCATTCCCCCACACCACGTTTTGGCACTGTCTAGAAGGGAACAGGTTTACGTAGACACCGATGGGTCGTTTACACCCGGCGCGAACTTTCGTGTTGTCACTTCAAAAAACAGGGCGCTTTCTTCCAGAAGGTGAAAAGCAGCCCACCTTTTGCGAGAGCAAAGCGCCCTTTTCGAGGTGACTGCGCAGTTGCCCCAGAAACCTTTTTTAGAGTGTACATGCGAATAATCTATATAAAGAAATATTTGATCCAAATTAACCCCTAGAATTCGCGGGGTATAAACGCCACCTGCTACCGCTACTTTCCTTTTGCCACGGCGGTTTGACGTCACGTGATTCATAAAGTAAACAGCCTTCGTCTCACACCCAAGTTTCAGCCACTGAAAACTGAATTTTTCAATGGAAGCTGTACGAACTTGAAATAGCTCTATTGTACGCGCTGCTTACCACCTAAAAAAGTATATATTGACCGGAACACAGACACTCGCAAAGCCAGCGGCTCGTTAATGTCGCTACTCAACAGTGCTCCAATGCTGTCGGACTCTCGGGCCGCTTGCAAGCTTACAAAAAAAAAATGGCAGCATATCGACGGAGTGAATGATGGAGAGTGGGGCGAAGCATTCGTCCATCCATTCGTTCTTTCTTCCGTCCGTCTATGCGTCCATCCGCCCGTCCGCGCGTGCGTTTGTTCGTGCGTCCGTCCATGCATCCGCCTCTGCGTCCATTTATGCGTCCAGCCATGCATCTGTCTGTGCGTCCGTTCGTCCATCTAGTCAACACTCCAAGTACCACCATCTCACATCTTTTCATCATATATTCCCCATATAGAAGCACCGCCATCCAGCGGACATTCCAAAGACTAAACGGGAGGTGGCACATGTACATTTTCTTACGGCTTGCGCTTCGGGTCCACTTCCCACCTTTAACCACCTCGAGTGCATGGTATATACTAGTTCACTGTATTCATGGCACTGCGGCTCAACGCTCGCTAAACCTTTCTAAAACTAAGGAGGTTAGACCCAGCGAGTATAACGTAGCAACCCTTTCTTGTAAGATAGTGCTCAATGTACATGCCAATGGCTGCTAATGGGGAATGAGAGACAGGAGGAGTCGGCTTTTAGTTAACGCGCACGCTGCGAGTTTCGGTAAGAAATTCGAAACAAAACTGCGGCCTTGATTTTATTTCTTAATAATTATGTTCTAATACCAATACTAATGAGGACTGAGTGCTGAAAGCGCACTTTGTCTGTTTAAACTGATTTAACACTTCAGTTTATGTTCTTTAGTGAACGCGTACGTACGTAAACGCAGCGGCAGTCAGCGGGAAATTATCGATTTCCCCGTAACCGTGGTTACTAAGTGCCGCATCGCCACGGGCGTATGTTCTAGGGTAGCAGACACGCCGCTTTAGCCTAACCAATCCCCAGCACCGCGCTCTTAACCTAAGTTCACTCAAGCTGTAGCAGGCGTTCAACGCAGGCACACCTCGTTTGCATAATGGATAAGCCACGCGTTTATGAGCCGCTCAACCATTGCAGCTGCACTTCTCGCGTCGTGTCGTCGCCAGCTACGCGCAATCGATCTTTTGCCTCCGAGTCGACGAAGGGAATTAAAGAGCGCTTACTCTAATTCGACATGAGAGTGTTTTGCATAGGAACTAGCGGCGTTAATTGCTAAAGCGAAGGCATCACATGGTCGGAGCATAGCCATGAAGTAAGGCCAGGCGACGAATTTACGTATGCTTCCTTATGGTCGACTGTTAAATGCAAAGCGTTTCTTAGCGAACAATGGCGACTTTGAGCGTATCTATCTATCTATCTATCTATCTATCTATCTATCTATCTATCTATCTATCTATCTATCTATCTATCTATCTATCTATCTATCTATCTATCTATCTATCTATCTATCTATCTATCTATCTATCTATCTATCTATCTATCTATCTAGCCGCTTACGTTTGGGGGCTCTCGTGGTCACCCCCTTAACTTGGCGTGAACCAAAATAAGCATGGGAGGGTAAAATCGTTTGACGAATATGACGCTCTGATCAAGACATGAATAATGTCCCAATCCCGTCGCGTGCGTCATTAAACACTTCTCGCCAGACAGTGGCACATACCCAAGGGCACGTATGTGCCGCTAGTATGCGGGTATGTGCCACAAGTGTGACACCTATTATTTACCCAGGAACGACGAGAACACACATGGGCAATTTTAACGCGTGAGCGTTAAGCACGTCCGACATCGGTAGCGTCGACCCAACGAAGGGATATAATAAATGTCAGTGCTAAGGAAAACCTGATATAGGCAGCGCTGAGCCCCCAACGAATGCGAACAATAAATTTCAGTGTCGCAGCAGGAATCAAAGCCAAGCATACCGAGTGGAAGTCAAGCATTCTGCCACAGAGCTATGCCATGTCTCGAATTCTTTTCAAATAGACGCTAATCTTTGTGAAATGTCTATAGTGGTTCACGCTCACCTTCCCTCCGCATGCTTCGCATAACGTTGATTCATCTTTTATCTCCATTACCCCCTTTCCTAGAAGAGGGTAGCCAGCCAGTCTGAGAACTGGCTAACATCCCTGTCCTCCCTCTTTCAATCCTCCTCCTCCTCCTCCTCTTCCTCCTCCTCCTCCAAGCCGGGATCCGCCTCATTTTTTCGTTTCTGTTTTCAGTACCAAGGTGATGGCACCAAGCAAGAGTGAATCTTTGACTTACTGTCTCTAAAGTAAGTCAACGGTATACAATTTTGGGTTCATTATTAAAAAAAAGCACGCTAATCTGCAAACTGCTCCATCCTTACCACAGAAAATATAGGCGTGAGCCTACGGTTTTCCGGATCGTGGGACGAAGATAGGCGCACGCTGATAAGCGGACATGCGCCAGGAAAGCGTTCCCACGAAGCGAGAAGTTACTAGACTGATGGTTTATAACTACGAGGGAAACGGTGTCATCACTGAAGGCGTTCTCGGAGTGAATAGTAGATGTTCTGTGTCGTGCGTGCGATCTGCTTGAGTTGTTCGTGTAGTTCTCGCCGATAGGTGCCCATTCCTCGGACTCCTTCAGCCGTGTCCCCCATCTTTCCTACCTCTTCCCTCTCTTTCTTCACTCATGTGCGACGAGTGCTCCATATTTTATACCTTTCTCTTTCTCCTATTCTTTTTAAACCCATCCCCTACTAAGAGTTTAACAGTGTCGTCACAATCGGCAGGCAGAAATTAGCTTTTTTTTTCCTTTCCTTCAAGAGCCGCTTACTACTACTACTATACTGTTTGGACCGTCGGTTTGCGTGTTACCTGCTAAATGAGCCAGATTCCATCACCCCACGGTGATTATCAGTGGCCGGCTTTTTGAAGTTTCAAAGTGGCTATGAACTGTTCGCAGGAAGGACTTGAATTAGCCCAGTTGACTTGACCGCTTATTTTCAACGGTTAAAAAGTAAATTATCCTTATTCCCATAGTTACTGTCATAATTAATGTTTCTGCACAACTAAATATGTATTCAGAAGCAGTAAAAAGAACGCCACAGGTAGCATGCAGATACATTCATCCTGTAGTTTACATTTACATGCATCCATCCTGTAACACCCTGTATATAAATGAAGGCGATGGCAAAAACCAACCGAGAGTATCCATATAATTGCTAATGCAATAAGAAATTACGCCATTTTCCGCTAAAGTGAAATGTGTGAGCATGCGAAGCAGCGGAGAGAAGGTGAACGGCATCCAGAAGAACTCGTCCACCTCGCCTTAGCCAGTGTGGATGAAAGTGACTGCATTGTAATTTTTTATTGAGCGATACCTTACGAAGTGGCGTAAAGATATGTACAAATGCACGCACAGGCATACGTTAAACAGCCACACATCTTTATATAACAAGTTATTTATAGTTGCATAACAATGCCAACAGGAACAAGGATATTAGCAACACCTGAAGTGGTAAGCTGTTATCAAGCGCTGGAGCTCGGGAAAATGTGATTCTTGGACAGAGCTACATAAACCAGCTTCAGCGGATGGTGCCTAACTACAATTGGCGTTAGCCGGACGTCATGACTGTATCGTAGCGTTACGTATGAAACGTTTATAAAATTAGAAAGCCAGCACCGCAACCATAATTGGCGTTTCACGAACATCGGTCTATCTGAAAGGTTGTTCCGAGACCTCGCGTGTCTCTTTGGTAGAATATTTGATTGGCTCGCAGAGAGCTATCATTCAACTCCAGCTGGGACAACTATATTTAGTCTTTGCATTTATCCGTTGAACGCTGCGGATCTGCCTGTGTCCGCTTTTTCTTAACAATCCAGCGTTAAAATTACTCAATGTGTGTTCGCGCCGTTCCTGGGTATATATAAACTGTCAAACACCTGTGGCACATATATCCGCACACAATGCCACATACCCGCCCCGGGTATGTGGCATTGACGACATACCTGACGGGATTGTGAGATTATTCATGTCATGACCAGCAAGTCGTATTCGTCAAGCCACTTTACCCTCGCATGCTAATTTCACTTTATGCAAAATTGAGGAAATGATTATGAGAGCACTGAGACGTAAGCGGTGAGACAGACAGACAGACAGACAGACAGACAGACAGACAGACAGACAGACAGACAGACAGACAGACAGACAGACAGACAGACAGACAGACAGACAGACAGACAGACAGACAGACAGACAGACAGACAGACAGACAGAAGACAGACAGACAGACAGACAGACAGACAGACAGACAGACAGACAGACAGACAGACAGACAGACAGACAGAAGATAGATAGATAGATATAGATAGATAGATAGATAGATAGATAGATAGATAGATAGATAGATAGATAGATAGATAGATAGATAGATAGATAGATAGATAGATAGATAGATAGATAGATAGATAGATAGATAGATAGATAGATAGATAGATAGATAGATAGATAGATATAGATAGATAGATAGATAGATAGATAGATAGATAGATAGATAGATAGATAGATAGATAGATAGATAGATAGATAGATAGATAGATAGATAGACAGATAGATAGATAGATAGATAGATAGATAGATAGATAGATAGATAGATAGATAGATAGATAGATAGATAGATAGATAGATAGATAGATAGATAGATAGATAGATAGATAAATAGATAGATAAATAAATAGATAAATAAATAGATAAATAAATAGATAGATAGATAGATAGATAGATAGATAGATAGATAGATAGATAGATAGATAGATAGATAGATAGATAGATAGATAGATAGATAGATAGATAGATAGATAGATAGATAGATAGATAGATAGATGCTCATAGTGCCTACTGTACGAAAAAATGCTTTGCATTCAGAACTGTCCCTCCATCTGTCGTTTAGTCATGTGGTGATCAAAAGGTGATGCAAGAAAATGAAATTCTCTAGCGGTGTGCGACTTCAAACCAGGAGTTGAAGCTGATCATTCACGCTTTATAAATCCGATAGTATATCAACATTCATTGTTTTACTATGCACTCGAGAAACACAACTTTGTCAACAGTTTTTCACAACTTCCACGAAACCATCACACCTTGTAAACCATTACATCGTAATCAGTTTATTGCTTGACTATTCATTAGCACAAAATATATTTAGAATTTATCTAGATAGATATGATCTATCTCACCTTTGCGCACTTGTGTTTCTCGTGCAAGCACAAACGTTACCACACGGGTCATGAGAGGCGCGACTCTCGAATCACGCCCTGGGAAACTAATTCGCAACCATGGACCTGTCCCGGCGAGTTGCTATAACCAGTGGAGCTCTGGATGCAGGGCCCCACCTACTTTAGATACTGTCAGTACAAATAAACGTTCATTCTCTCTCGTCATCCTTCCACCTTCCATGCGAATCAAAATAGCCCGGTCTCTAAATATTTGTTTGGAAGAAGGAATTGCATACATTGTACCTGGCTGTGTCATCCTCCTTGTTTATTAATCAATTAGTCGATAAAAAGCTCTCTTCATTAAGGACCCACCTACTCGTGGCTAAGGCGAACATGATTAATTGTTAATCAAATAAAAGTTAACTAACCAATCGTTCCTGGCGTCTCTCATATTCATGTGGTGGTTTTGGGACGCTAAACCCCACGTATCTATCAACCCGTTCCGGCTACAATGATATTGATATTACATTCATTTATGGTAGCCTTATCCATCTTCTTTCGCAGTCGACTGTTCATTCATTAGTAGCGACGTAAATTATCTACCCTAATAAGAAAAAGGAAGCATTCAAACTTAGAAACGATTCCATTGCCGCATAGGTAGAGGTTGACGAATTCATCGTAACGTTCGGTTGAAGCAAACACCGCATAAAGCCATAATGGGCAAACAATTAGGACCAGAGACGGCACCGGGATGATCATGGTACGCGTTTATATTAAACTTGTCGTGTTGTTATTACACCTACATCGCTATACGTAATGAGAAATTAATGGCTTGTGCTGTTACGAACGACAAAACTGAAAGGTATGTTTCATCGTCATTACGTTCATCTCTGTTTAATTAAGCCACGATAATAGTGATGACGTGCGACATATAGATTCGAGTAACAACGTATTGGAAGCAACCTTTGTCACTGCTCGCCAGAGGACGCTCTATAATTGCAGCCGGATCACTTGTTACAACTGCTCTAACAATTTCGACTTTTTGTTATTGTCTGAAAACCACACTAAAAAAACGAGGAACGTCGTAGTCGAGAACTTCAAAAATTTAGACCAACTGTGGTTCTTCGAAGTGCACCCAAACATATCTACGCAGGCGTCAAGCACCTTTGCCTTTATCGAAAATGTGGCCGCCACCATGGGGATTCAATCACGCAGCATTGGCACGTTACAACTGTTTGCCTTCAGGTGACGTGATTTGTGTGCTCACAGAAAATCAGTGAAGGCCTTACTGAACTTTTTGCGTGGCAGTGGCCTATTGTATAGACCTTAGCACCCACCCCCCTTTTTTTTGCTTGCGTCTATTTCCCCATTCGCTTTTTTTCCCATCTTTCTTCACCATTCCCCATTACCCTAGTGCAGGGTAGCAAACCGGATGCTCCATTTTCTGGTTAACGTCCCTGCCTTTCCCTCATTTTATTCTCTCTCTCTCTCTCTCTCTCTCTCTCTCTCTCTCTGTGTGTACAAGACGAAGACAAGGATATTGCCGCGCCCGTTTATTGTACAATTGACCTTGCTGATGCTGCTGTCCGGTCTGCCCACGAAAACGCCCAGAAAACCTCAATACCCTTATCGTGAACCGACGCTGCAAGGGGTCTTCGTTCGTTCGCTGGTTACAATGTTGAAAACTTGGCTGAGTGAAGCCAGAGTCGGGAACCACTGCATACGCAAACTGCACCCATTCAGGAAGTCTCGAGTTCTATCGGACTTCTTTCGCTGGGACGCAACCCTGCGGTGCCACGAGATGTTATGAGTAGCGCTTTCCCGAAGGTGTACTATTTTCGCATAAGAACGAGAGATACCTGCTAGTGTGACTCGTGCAATAGTGACGAGACAATACAGCATTCACTGTATCCCGTGATCATATTGCGAGCGAACGCGACGTGCCCCCCGAAACGGTAAACAAACGAGATGATTAACTACTTTTTGAAAAGAAGACTCTCGGATTGTCACAGAACGAGCGCTAAACAAGAGCGCGCCGCCAAATCCTTGCGACAACGGGCGGCAGAAACGCCGCGAGGTAAAAAGAAAAAAAAAGAAAGAAACATCCAGGGCTCCCGGGCGCGCGCTCTCCCCGCAGAAGCACGGCTTCGCAGACGATCCTCCTCACCCCACATCGGCGGCCCAGCAAGACCGCGATTTTTCGAGAACGAAGGAGGCGGGGTCAGACCGAGTGAATCATCCTCGGGAGAGGGCAGTCGAACCGTCTCGTGCCTCTCCCCAGCCTTCGCCGCGTATCGCGCCGACGAAATGACCAGAAATTTCTGGAAGGTGGCGCGGAAGGTATTTAATCGAGCGGCCGAGACGACAGAACAGGAGAAGACGGAGAGTTAGCGCCGGAGCGCGTAGGAATTCCGCCGTGTAGTCGGCGAAGGTTCTGCCCGTAGTGACAGAACAGGAGGAGACGGAAGTGAGCGCCAGAGTGCGTAGAGATTCCGCCGTGTAGTCGGCGAAATTTTTGGTCCGTAGGGACGGCTCGAGCTACAGGCAAGAGCGTGGGTTTTCCGCTATCGAGCGAAGACGCGGGCAACAGCTGCGTGTGTGAAGCCGACGGATTTCCGGCGAAGAAGTTGAAGTTTGAAGAGTGGCCTATTGAAGACGGGAGTTTTCCTGGAAGAGAAACTCCGGCGAGGTTTCCTGGAAGAGAGACTTCGAGAGCTGCGGAACGACAACAACGCTGGACTTTGAGTGAGTGATTCTCGGAAGAGTATCATTCAGACTTTTGTTCCAAGGACTTTGGACTGAATAGGTTTTATATCTCTTTAGTCTTTAAGTGTCTTGGTTGTTCAATGCATGTGACTGCATTGTAGTGCGTATTGTTGTCTGTGTCCGTTGTTTCAAGTGTGGTTGATTGTACTGTGTAGTACATTGTCTGTTTGGTGACGTATTGTATGTAACTATTGTGGAGTGTGCATACGTGTGTATTGTTTTTGATCTGCCGTTAATGAGAATATAATTTTGTTTGTTTATCAACTCTCGGCTCTGTCTTGTTCTTTGGGCCACAGCCGGCGTCCGCTGGCGCACCAATAAGGACCACTTCTAAATTGTCCACGCTTTCGTGGTGCGGTTCGGGGGGCCGATACTTCGGCTCTTGGAATTAGCCCAGCGATCGCCTCCCTAATAAACGGGACAGGTGTGACAATTAATCTGGCGTCCGCGACAGGACCTTTTGGTGCACAGTGTGTCCAAAGTAGTGAGAAAGAGCGTCGAGTTGTTGATAGTGCTATCGGAACGATTTTGTGGGTTGTTCAGTGTTCTCGTTAACGAGTGCAGGGGAGTGCTCCGATAGACTGATCTAGGCAGATACTTTTTGCACGCGGCAAGGTTTTATTTGCAAGACACCATGGATCTCGAAAAGTTAGTTGCTCTTGGTGAAAAGATGGGTCTTTCTGGCGCCGAACTACGGAAGTGGGTCACCCAGAGGGAAAAAGAAGAAAAAGCAGCCGAGCTGGAAAAAGAGAGGTTGGCGGTCGAAAGAGCCAAAGCGGAAAAAGAAGCTGAGTTGGAGAGAGAGAAGTTGGCAGCCGAAAGGGCGAGAGAAGAAAGAGAAGCGATGAAGCGACAGCTGAAGGAAGAAAGAGAGGCAAAGGAGCGACAGCTGAAAGAAGAAAGAGAGGAAAGGGGACGGCAGCGTCAGCACGAGATGGAACTCGAGCGGCTCCGTTTGCAACAGCGGAGCGAAACTCCCGTCCAAGCTAGAGTTGAAAGCAGCGAACGGGAAGATCACGGCTTCCGCTTGAACCCAAGCAAGCTGCTCGTAGCGTTTGATGAAAGGAAGGACGACCTAGACGCGTACCTCCACCGATTTGAGACGATTGCGAAGAGCCAGAATTGGCCGGAACAGCAATGGGCAACTGCTTTGAGCACCTGCTTGAGTGGTGAAGCGCTCAGTGTGTACGGTAGGCTGACGCCGACCGATGCAGCCAACTACGCAAAGGTGAAAGCTGCTTTGCTGAAGCGATTTAGATTTACCGTGGAAGGATTCCGAGACAGATTTCGGACAGGAAAGCCAGCTGATGGTGAGACGGCTACGCAGTATGCCGCCCGACTTTGCCATTATTTCGACAGATGGATTGAACTTTCAGGGACAGCGCAGGAGTACGATGAGCTTAGAGAGCTGCTAATTAGAGAACAATTTCTTACTAGTTGCCACCCAAGCCTGTCGCTGTACTTGAAAGAGAGGAGAGCTAAGTCACTTGAAGACATGCTTGAATTAGCTGATCAATTCTTGGAAGCGCAAGGTGGCACTAATTTGGCCAAAGTCAAGAAGGAGGGTCCCGAGGATTCGAAGAAATTGGCTCCTGAAGAAAAGAAGCGTGCACCAGAGAGCATGCAGCGATGTTTTCTGTGTAACCGAGTGGGTCATCGCGCGAAAAACTGTCGAACGATCTTTACGAGCCCTACGGTTGTAAAATGTTTTAGGTGTGGTCAGACTGGGCACAAAGCAGATGCATGTCGGAACGGAGTGAGTCAAACTCACCAGGTATCCTGTGTTCAAGCGGCACCGAAATCTGATAATAATGCCGTCACTGATGGATTCGTAGAGTTGAAGAATGGGGAGAAAATTCCTATTGTGGGGGCTGTAATGTCAAAACAGCCAACTGGTGTTACGAAGGGAATGCCAACGCTTCCTGGAAAGATTGCAGGCAAGAAGATTACGGTTCTAAGAGACACCGGTAGCTCCACTGTTATCGTGAGGAGAAATTTGGTACGGGAAAGAGAGTTGACAGGCAGAACGAAACCGGTTTGCCTAATTGACCGTACGGTCCGGATGCTTCCCGAAGCAGAAATTGAGGTTGAAACCCCGTACTTCAGCGGGAAGGTTCCTGCTTTATGCATGACGACCCCCCTGTATGACCTTGTCATCGGAAACATCGACGGGGCGCGAGGGCCAAGTGATCCAGAATGTTTGGGAGAAGACCCGAAGATAGAGCCCTCGCCAACACAGCGGCCGCGAGATACAGTGGAGGAACATCCCGAGACGGGTCTCACTAGAGCCCAAGGTGAAGCTGCGGCGCAAGAGACAGCGAAGGAGAAGACGATCGTGTCGAATAAGTTCACAGGCCGAGCAACTGGACGTACGTCGGCACGACCTCAACCGACTGACAGTGTAAAGGAGACGGAGTTGGCCAGCCGGGCAAAATGTAGAGGCATGATCAAGCGGGTAAATAAACAGACAGGACCCGTCGAATGTAATGACGCGTTAACGGTGTCGGAAGAGACAACGATGGCTGAGACGCCGCCTCAGATACCATCGTTAGAAAAGGCTCGCCGAAAAAGTACAAGGAAAAACAAGAAGAAATCGAGCGAGCACCGCAAGAAAGGGCGCAAGCGCTGCTCGAAGTACTCAGGATAAGTGCTGAGGTCGAATCAGAATGTGTTGGTCAGTGCTGAGTGCCATATGTTGTGTTAATGTTGTGTTATCCTGTGTCACAAGTGTCGAAGTGTTGTGCTGTGATGTGATGTATAGTATTGTACCATTGTTGTAATGAGAGATCTTTGTACATTTGTATTATTGGGAATGTGTGGTGGAGTGTTGTACTCATGTGCTTGTGGTTGTGTTTTCACGTGTTGTGTAATTGAATTACAATGTGCAATTGTATTGAGTGATATATTGTGAATGTGAAGTGTCATGAGCGACGGATTGTGTTACAGTCTGTGAGAATGGGTGGTGACTGTTCGCGCTCGTCTGTGTGGTTTTTGAATATTATGAGATAATATTCTTAAAGTGGGGGGCAGTGTCACAGAACGAGCGCTAAACAAGAGCGCGCCGCCAAATCCTTGCGACAACGGGCGGCAGAAACGCCGCGAGGTAAAAAGAAAAAAAAAGAAAGCAAACATCCAGGGCTCCCGGGCGCGCGCTCTCCCCGCAGAAGCACGGCTTCGCAGACGATCCTCCTCACCCCACATCGGCGGCCCAGCAAGACCGCGATTTTTCGAGAACGAAGGAGGCGGGGTCAGACCGAGTGAATCATCCTCGGGAGAGGGCAGTCGAACCGTCTCGTGCCTCTCCCCAGCCTTCGCCGCGTATCGCGCCGACGAAATGACCAGAAATTTCTGGAAGGTGGCGCGGAAGGTATTTAATCGAGCGGCCGAGACGACAGAACAGGAGAAGACGGAGAGTTAGCGCCGGAGCGCGTAGGAATTCCGCCGTGTAGTCGGCGAAGGTTCTGCCCGTAGTGACAGAACAGGAGGAGACGGAAGTGAGTGCCAGAGTGCGTAGAGATTCCGCCGTGTAGTCGGCGAAGTTTTTGGTCCGTAGGGACGGCTCGAGCTACAGGCAAGAGCGTGGGTTTTCCGCTATCGAGCGAAGACGCGGGCAACAGCTGCGTGTGTGAAGCCGACGGATTTCCGGCGAAGAAGTTGAAGTTTGAAGAGTGGCCTATTGAAGACGGGAGTTTTCCTGGAAGAGAAACTCCGGCGAGGTTTCCTGGAAGAGAGACTTCGTGAGCTGCGGAACGACAACAACGCTGGACTTTGAGTGAGTGATTCTCGGAAGAGTATCATTCAGACTTTTGTTCCAAGGACTTTGGACTGAATAAGTTTTATATCTCTTTAGTCTTTAAGTGTCTTGGTTGTTCAATGCATGTGACTGCATTGTAGTGCGTATTGTTGTCTGTGTCCGTTGTTTCAAGTGTGGTTGATTGTCCTGTGTAGTACATTGTCTGTTTGGTGACGTATTGTATGTAACTATTGTGGAGTGTGCATACGTGTGTATTGTTTTTGATCTGCCGTTAATGAGAATATAATTTTGTTTGTTTATCAACTCTCGGCTCTGTCTTGTTCTTTGGGCCACAGCCGGCGTCCGCTGGCGCACCAATAAGGACCACTTCTAAATTGTCCACGCTTTCGTGGTGCGGTTCGGGGGGCCGATACTTCGGCTCTTGGAATTAGCCCAGCGATCGCCTCCCTAATAAACGGGACAGGTGTGACACGGATCACGGCTCTACGCGTCACAGGCCAGCAGGGCGAAGCGGGCACTATTAGATTTTCGCTAACTCGAGCGGACCAAGTGACCGCTTGAAAGCATTTAATGGAGAGGCGCACATGTATACCCAGACGGTGCTCTCTTCCTTTTTTTTAACGCAAAAAGGCCTTCTCCCAGTGCAGGGTAGCAAACCAGACGCACGCGTGGCTGACCTCCCTGCCTTTCATTTCTTCCTTTCCTCCTCGTCATTGTATAAGTGTTTCATCTATAAACACTGTTGACAGTACTCGGCGCAGACCGCGCGGTAATTCCTGTGAAGCTTCGTGATTGCTTACGCGCAGTACTCGATTAGTGACGTTTATTCTAGTGCTTCAGCAAGCACGAGCGATAAAGCTCCAATGTTCAATGCCGCATGCATAAATGCCGACGCACCTCATCGCAGATCAGCTCACTGGACGACCAACGCTGATCTTGTGTCAGTGTACAACATGTGTTGCTTGTGTGACTTTTGGTATCTCAGGCAGAAATTTTCCCATACAAAAATAAAATATTTTTATCCTAAATCAACTGACTGCTACACTCTTCAACGTCACAGTGCATGGCAATGTACTGACACGTTCACTTGAGTGTTATTTTTGCGACAGTTTTTCAACTCAAGGAAAAAAAGAGGCATAGTCCTATTCGTTTCTCTCAGTCTGTCTTGCTTCGGGATACGACGCAACATCGTCTCGCAGCTCACATGGAATAGTGACATAAAACATTCCGAGAGAACTAAAATACATTCTGGAACGCTTCTGTAGCACCAAACAACACGGTCGGCATTGGTCACATACGCCGAGATCTTTTCGCGGCTCAGCGCGAAATAACTCGGCAAACTTTCCCCGCCTGTTTGCGCAAGATACGAGCGCCACCGCACCCACCGAGTGCGACGTTCTCGTTTTCTGCGGGCTCGAGCCAAACGGTGTAACGCAGCGGCAAGTTGAAATCCGAAACAATCGGAGCAGCGTTTTCGAAGGATACGAAAACGTTCACTCTCAATAAACAATAAGGTGGAGTGTGAGCCTGCCGAGGCATTGCGTTCAGTCGCAGACTCCGAGACAGCCGCCAGGTCCCCGAGGTGCACTTCGGATGGGTCGTCTGAAGCATTGCCCTGTTCGGCTAGTGAAAGAATGGTCGCCGAAAGTTACGACGTGGGTTTGGGCAGTGCGCTTCGGCGGGACGCGCTAGAAGAAGCTGGCCGGCTCCGCGAACTGGACAGCGATGCGTCGTTGGCTTGTGACACTACACACAACGGCACCCAAGGTAGCAGTATCTGTTAGAGTTAAAGGTAAACGTACGGAGGCGTGTGGAACAGCAATAGCAGGTGCTCGATTGATGATGCTTGCGCGTACTGCTTAGTCCTTGCTTCAGCATTCGCCGCTAGGTCTGCGGCAGACAGCGCAGACGCTTTAATTACTTAAAAAGAACCATATAACTAGTCGCGGCTCATCGCAAAGAGCAACGCATTCTCGTTTGTCTACGAAAATAGGTACACCTTTTATTGGAACCTAATAGGAACGTGGTATAGAAAGGCCCTAGTCACTTCAGCTTCAAAAAGCTAGTTTGATAGGCAACATGTTTATTATAAAACAAAATATGAGCTTTAATATCAGCAATACAAAGTGTCACTATAAAATTGAAAGCTTAATTCGTTAAATTGCCGTACAAGTGAATAGGCTGCGTAATGTGTATGTGCTGGGTGTCACCTCTAATTATTTAAGGGGTGCCCCTAGTCTGCCTATAACGTGTTTACGGACCTTTTCTGCCATTGTTTAATGTGCGGGCCATGCTAGTTGCCCCACCACGGTGGTCTAGTGGCTAAAGTACTTGGCTGCTGACCCGCCGGTCGCGGGATTGAATCCCGGCTGCGGCTGCTGCATTTTCAATAGAGGCGAAAATGTCGTATAAGCCCGTGAGCTCATATTTGGGCGCACGTTGAAGAACTCCGGGTGGTCAAAATTTCCGGAGCCCTCCACTACGGCACCTGTCATAATCATATGGTGACTTTGGGACGTTAAACCCTGCGTATCAATCAATTCTGGTCGGGGTGGTCACATTTCGATGAAGGTGAAAAGGTAGAGGCCCGTGTACTGAGCGATGTAAGCGATCGTTGCTGGCCGAAATTTCCGGGGCCCTCCACTACGGTGTTTCTCACAATCACATCTTGGTTTTGGGACGTTCAAGCCAGCAAATCATCATTATCAAGCCTGTTTCTGACACCACTAGTGGGTGGAGCGTAGAGGCGGAGCAGTGCTACTTGTCTTCCACTAATATGTAACACTGCACACGCTCATGAGCACGTCGATTTGAAAAAGAAAATAATAGACATGTCTAATAGTATAGCTGCACTATCTACTGGATGAAAGCTCTCAGAAAGTAAGCAAAGAGACGTGGCTCACGGAAAGCGCCGGAGGGTGACTGCGCTGCAAGTCAAGAAGAAGGGCGCTCGAGATCCGGCCGTGCCCATCGCTGCTTTTCTTTTTTTCCCTGCCACAGGCGGTCTGGCTCGGAGAGCCACATGTCCGCGATGTATTCTGATCGATATCGATCTCTGACATAGGACAGCTTTGGTTAGAGTCGAAGGCGGCCAAGCGCGACGCCCGTGATTGACGGCGTGTATACTGAGCGAGTGCGTACTGCAGCGGGCTGCGACGAAGTTCGTTCGTTGGAACACTGCAGCGGAAAGGAAAGCAAGAGGCAGAAAGTTAGCGCAACAAGTGACGAAGTGCTGCGAGGCGTGTTTTTTTTTTTACCTCGAATGTGCATGCCTATCGAGGAAGAAAGCAGGCTATGCCTAAACAAAAGAAGTAAAAAGTAATTGCCACAGCTTGCGAGTGGTGCACGGCTGGGCATCAACAGAGATTGTGGGCACCTAGCGGGTTTTGGCTTGGCTTTGTTTTTACCGTCTGTCTTCTCTCCTTCCCATCGCTTGCTATACTATACTAATCATGGTTATGCTTGTTCTTTGTGTGTGCGTGTGCGTGTGCGTGTGCGTGTGCGTGTGCGCGTGCGTGTGCGTGTGTGTGTGCGTGTGCGTGTGCGTGTGTGTGTGTGTGTGCGAGTATTTCTTTCTCTGTCGATTTCATTCTCTGCCTTGATATCTTCCTTACTTTTTTGTACTTTTTCTTCTTTATTTTTCTAGCCTCGCGGGTATTTAACGAATGAATTCGGCATCCCCCACTGCTTATACCTCTGGTCCATCTATCTCTACGCAATAATAAAGATGGGTATGCTGCCGTTTTTTTCTTTATTTTTCTGTACTTATACCTATTCTCACTTTCTATCCTCGGCTTTTTTTTTTCTTCTATCTCCATATTCGTCTCTATCTATTTCTCTTTATGTCCATGTTTCGTAATGATAACTATTTTCTACTCATAACGCACGGGCAACCACGCGCATTACATCTATGCTGCTGCAATAGAAGGATGTAAGGAGAAGAAGCTCGCACACGCACAGTTCCGCTTATTGAACGCTGTATACGCCAATTACGTTTCAAAACAAACTCTGCTGACAAGCTCGAATAGGATACTTTCAGACAAGACGCTGTCGGCTTCATAGATACAGTGCTAAACTACCAGCCATAAATTCTGCGATAGCCGACATCCGAGTGTCTTGTCAACGGCGGGATATCGTAAATTAGACCCGTTTTCTCCATTTCACAAGATGCTTCACAGCGCAGGCCTGTGTGACAACCTGTTTACTTGTACACCACTCGTGTGAAATCTTCGTAGCGTAGATCATGAGTACGACGTCAAAACAAAGCTCATGCAATCTGAACTTTTTTTTTGTTTTCGTCACACAGGAAAAACAAAAACCCCTCATCGTTTATTTTGACTCTAGTGGACGTAACTGTGGTCCGTCTTCAGAAGTGTTGCAATGCTCTGCAGCACCGTAAACATTACAATCGCACGTTGCCACGAGCCTGACCAGACTGTATGGAAACTCTAAAGGTGTAGTATTGTTGAACGTGGTAAAACTATCACTCAAGCATGTGCTCTCACTACCCATGAAATGCCGCGAAACGCTCATGGTGAGAAAATAAATAAATAGATAAATGAATGAATTATTATTGCGGTAATATTCTACTATATTATCATTCTCTTGACCCACGCGTTAAAATTTCGGACATGGCATTCAGCCCTGACTGAAAGCTAGTAGCGATGAGCGGGTGATGTATACCCTTGCGTGAGTTTCGGTGGTAAGTCGAAAGGACAAGCTATATATATACCGGCATTATGAGGCCTTACCCAAGGATTATCAACTTCACTATCACCAACGATAAATCCGTGCACCAAGATTAAAGCGACAGCCTCAGAACAAGCCATCCGCCGTCGGTCCTCTTCAAAAGAGCGCACGCAAGACGAATGCGCGAGCCTCGCGACTTCTCTGCTAATCCGCTTATAGGTTCCGCCGGACTAAAACTTGCAACTATAATTTCCAGACTGCATTAGACGAGCAGGCCCGAAATACTCCGTCCTTGTTAATTCAGCGGGAAAGTGTCTATTGAGGGACGATACTTAAGAACAGTCCTAAATTTAGTCCGAGCACGCATGTTCACATATACGCGCGAACGATGCTGAATACATAGAGTTGTTCTTGGCGAATGACTTATGAAACTTTCTCTATCCCTCATGTCGTAAGGAGTGGCAGCAGTCATGCGCTACGAAAGTTTTTGTTTGTTCCTACTTGGACGTATAGGTTAATGTTTTGTGTTGTTTTTGTTTGTCATGACAATATATAAATCCATGATATTTACATTTTGTAATTTACAAAGACATGTCGAAACAAAAGTAGACGAAGACCACTGATAATTGCAAATCAGGTCATTTGCCATTTGATTGCCTGCTTATTGAGAATTTTTCAGCCTATTAGCTCTTCGCCGTTATGGCTGCTGCAGTTAATTATCCTGATATTATTAGCAACCAATCTTTAAACCACTTGTATGCCTTTTTGATTATACTTCCACTTTTATGTTTCCTATCAATCTGAACACTATCTCTAGCTAGTCTAACACTTGGCTTATGACGGTGTAAGGAAAGGACTTGAAGACGCCGAGGAGCATCAAACCAGAACTGAAGAAGACGAGCGGAGAGCAGGTGGCACGAAGGCGACAACAAGAAATGAAGAAGAGAAGAAGAAGGCACGTGCGATTACGAGTCAACTGTGCGCCAATCAGCTCATGACCAGTGGTGGCCCATAGAGGTGGCGTGCCACGATTGGGCCACGTGCGACCATTACGTGGCAGTAGGCTTTGTGGCTGGGGACGAGCCGGAGCAGCGGCAGACGGGAGACAGCGGGCCGAAGCGTCGGACGCAGGCGATCCAGGTTCCGGCCAGGGAACGCGGCCGTCCACGCTACTGCCGTCCAACCACCAGCTGGGGTGGCATTGCCGGCACGAGTGCTGCATCTCGGGGCGCGGCCTGGCCTGCTGTTCTCTTCCTTGCCGAGGGCATCGCGGATCTCGGCGAGGCGTCTCCGCGGTCAGCCGTTCAACACAGCGATGAACGTGGCCTGGCTAATGGTCACGGTTGCGTCGAGCATCGCGTCTCGGCGCACGCTCTTCGCTGGACGGGCTGGCCATTCCCCGCATGGAGCATCGCGTCTCCGATGCGGGTTGACTGCTCAGTAGTCGCACCCATGCCATCAAGCGCCAGTGTCACCAGAGCGTCGCACTTCGGCAAGGGACGAGCGAGACGTTCTGCTGGGCGAGACGCGGGAGTGTGCACGGAGGACCACGGAGCCGGGCGAGGTCCAGGGTGGCCGAGGATCCAGGTGCCAGGGGAGTTGCTGGCTGAATCAAGGATCGCCAGCGGTGCCGAGCCGTACCGAGCGACGCGCCGGCCTCGGAAGTGGGCCGTGAGCTCACGAGGTGCGTACCCGAGGGTACCTGGCTGTGCCCTGGCCAAGGCGACGAACGCCGGTGAGTGAGCTGCCGCACCGCAACTGTAGCGAGCTGCATTTCAGCACGGCACAGACGGTGCTGTGCTGGCCAGAACCCGCACGTGGAACCGCTACGCCCGGAAGGTGATCAAAAGCTTGGAAACGAGGTCCGAGGTCGCGCTGGTCAAGGCATCTCCGCCACTGCAGCTCGAGAGTTGAGGCCACGAAGGCAGACGAAACGGTGCGCCGCTCGAGAGGACGAGTTCCTGGCAGCGTTCCAAAGCCGGACGTGAGACCTGTACGTGTCGGCCAGATCGAGCTCCGGTGTGTTCGCTCGGGGTCCAAGGCCGAGACCTGCCGAACGGCTCCTGCCTGGGTGCAGTGGCCGGGAGCAGGTTCGTGGACGAGGCCTACCGGGTGTGGTCGTCGCGAGCCGTGGCCTGATCCAGGACCTCCGGAGTTGCGACCCTGACTGCTGGGTTGGCCGCGACGTTCGACTAAACGGCGCTGCACATGGTAGCGTATCCGTGCGTCGTCCGCCGTTCCACCCGTGCCATGAAATAAAAAGTTCATGTGAATGCTTTCTCGTCCGCTACAAGCAAACATAGTGACGAACGTCCCTTAACCCATCACAATAAATGGCGAGCCTGCCAGGATTAAGCTCTCGCATTACATCTGAGAGCCTCACGTTGTTTGTGTGTGGCAGACGAGAATGGACGACAAGAGAAAGCTAGTTGAGCTAGGGAAGGAGATGGAACTGAGTGGAGAGGCTTTGCTGGCATGGGTGAGCACTGAGAAAAAAAGAAATGAGGAACCAGATAGCGAAAGATCGAGAGGAGGCACGTCTAGCAGCACAGGCAGAGCATGAGCGTGAAATAGCTCGCATGGAGGCTGAAAGGCTCCTCCTCGAAGAGCGGCGTCTGTTCATTGTTGTGTGAGAAAAGTTGTTTTCCCCCTAAACAACTTACTTGAGCAGGGGGATATTGTAAGGAAAAGACTTGAAGACGCCGAGGAGCATCAAACCAGAACTGAAGAAGACGAGCGGAGAGCAGGTGGCACGAAGGCGACAACAAGAAATGAAGAAGAGAAGAAGAAGGCACGTGCGATTACGAGTCAACTGTGCGCCAATCAGCTCATGACCAGTGGTGGCCCATAGAGGTGGCGTGCCACGATTGGGCCACGTGCGACCATTACGTGGCAGTAGGCTTTGTGGCTGGGGACGAGCCGGAGCAGCGGCAGACGGGAGACAGCGGGCCGAAGCGTCGGACGCAGGCGATCCAGGTTCCGGCCAGGGAACGCGGCCGTCCACGCTACTGCCGTCCAACCACCAGCTGGGGTGGCATTGCCGGCACGAGTGCTGCATCTCGGGGCGCGGCCTGGCCTGCTGTTCTCTTCCTTGCCGAGGGCATCGCGGATCTCGGCGAGGCGTCTCCGCGGTCAGCCGTTCAACACAGCGATGAACGTGGCCTGGCTAATGGTCACGGTTGCGTCGAGCATCGCGTCTCGGCGCACGCTCTTCGCTGGACGGGCTGGCCATTCCCCGCATGGAGCATCGCGTCTCCGATGCGGGTTGACTGCTCAGTAGTCGCACCCATGCCATCAAGCGCCAGTGTCACCAGAGCGTCGCACTTCGGCAAGGGACGAGCGAGACGTTCTGCTGGGCGAGACGCGGGAGTGTGCACGGAGGACCACGGAGCCGGGCGAGGTCCAGGGTGGCCGAGGATCCAGGTGCCAGGGGAGTTGCTGGCTGAATCAAGGATCGCCAGCGGTGCCGAGCCGTACCGAGCGACGCGCCGGCCTCGGAAGTGGGCCGTGAGCTCACGAGGTGCGTACCCGAGGGTACCTGGCTGTGCCCTGGCCAAGGCGACGAACGCCGGTGAGTGAGCTGCCGCACCGCAACTGTAGCGAGCTGCATTTCAGCACGGCACAGACGGTGCTGTGCTGGCCAGAACCCGCACGTGGAACCGCTACGCCCGGAAGGTGATCAAAAGCTTGGAAACGAGGTCCGAGGTCGCGCTGGTCAAGGCATCTCCGCCACTGCAGCTCGAGAGTTGAGGCCACGAAGGCAGACGAAACGGTGCGCCGCTCGAGAGGACGAGTTCCTGGCAGCGTTCCAAAGCCGGACGTGAGACCTGTACGTGTCGGCCAGATCGAGCTCCGGTGTGTTCGCTCGGGGTCCAAGGCCGAGACCTGCCGAACGGCTCCTGCCTGGGTGCAGTGGCCGGGAGCAGGTTCGTGGACGAGGCCTACCGGGTGTGGTCGTCGCGAGCCGTGGCCTGATCCAGGACCTCCGGAGTTGCGACCCTGACTGCTGGGTTGGCCGCGACGTTCGACTAAACGGCGCTGCACATGGTAGCGTATCCGTGCGTCGTCCGCCGTTCCACCCGTGCCATGAAATAAAAAGTTCATGTGAATGCTTTCTCGTCCGCTACAAGCAAACATAGTGACGAACGTCCCTTAACCCATCACAGACGGTAAATACTAATAAATGCAAAGTTCTTTGTTTTGGGCGAAAACATACCATCTCCGACTTTTCATACCACACACAAGATAATACATTTCCGCGGTCATCATCCTACAAATATCTGGGCATCCACCTCAAACCAGGTCTTTCCTGGCTAGAACACGTCAATTCTGTTTGCGCTAACGCCTCCATAACATTAGGGTATTTACGTCGAAACCTCCATCATTGTCCATCTAACGTTCGCAAACTGTTTTATCTTACTTTCGTCCGCCCGCAGCTTGAATGTGCCTCATTCGTTTGGTCCCCTTCCGCTCAGTATCAAATTAACATGCTGGAAGCAATTCAGAGCAGAGCCACCCGTTACATTTCTAGGAACTACAACATTCGCTCCAGTGTGACTCAGCTTAAACTTGATAATTCCCTCCAAGCATTGCATGTTTGCCGTCACGTGTCCTTGTTATGCCTATTTCATAAGTACGTGTACAGTAACAAAACATCGTTCTTGCAACTTCAATGCCCCCTTTGCACGTCACGCAGGTGATTGATTGATAGATTGATTGATATGTGTGGTTTAACGTCCCAAAACCACCATATGATTATGAGAGACGCCGTAGTGGAGGGCTCCGGAGATTTCGACCACCTGGGGTTCTTTAACGTGCACCCAAATCTGAGAACACGGGCCTACAACATTTCTGCCTCCATCAGAAATGCAGCAGCCGCAGCCGGGATTCGAACCCGTGACCTGCGGGTCAGCAGCCGAGTACCTTAGCCACTAGACCACTGAGGCGGGGCTAGATTAAGAACTAGCTGTTACATTAAGGATACTTAAGAAATCGCATGCTCCTACGCTTCGTATTTCCGCACATATCAGGCTCTTTCGGTGGCACAGCTTTGGGCAGAACCTACATGGCCGGTTGCAAACCGTGACCACGACAACGTGCTCATTGGCATAATGTACTATGGCCACTATGCCGGCCCAGCTTGTTTTGTTCTGAAATTCAAGAGCGCTCTTCATTTTTCCTAAAGTGACGAACTCTTTATGAAACATTCTTCATCACCCCCCCTGCTTGGAAAGCACTTTATGATATAGGGGTAGCCAGGAGAGGGGGGGGGGGGTCAGACACCCTTCCCGTGTATATATACGCACATATAAACGCATGCACGAACACATACAAAGTGTGATTGGACCTCCCTCCACCTCCTCTTTCGAAAAAAAATTGATGGCTACGTTCCTGCTTTATGACTCCAGCTTGTCATCCCTCCATCTTATGCGGCGTGATCACGCTTACAGTAAGCCGCTCAATGCAGGTAATAATAGGCCTATAGTAGTGCTCAAGCCCGGATTAAAATGAACGAACAATGTCTAAAACAGTATAACTAAGAGAAGTACCCAAGTCAAGTAATCAGGATGATTAACTTAAAATTGCTAAGAGGTGCAGGTGTGTCACCCTGAGTTGTGGGCCCCCGTAGCAAGATTCCACTATAGTGCTGAGAAACCGTGCATATTAAACATTGACGTAATTGCCGTTTGGGAAACTTATAACAGTGGCAAAGCTACGACCGGGAATCGCCGGTTGCCCGTGCGACGCACATCCTCGAGCTTCACTGAAGCGAAGACTCCATATGCTTGAGGGGCGAAGCTCTTAAGGGTTCGAGCAGTGTTGGTGTCCGGCTGGTACGCTCCACAAAACCGAAATCGAAACTGAAAACTTGGCCATCGAAAAACAAAAACATCTGTGTGAAAAGCCCACTTTGTGCACATCAATCAAGCCCATGCTAGCGCAAGATCAGCGGCACCGTCCGTCTGCCCATGCATCCGTCCGTCCTCCCACGCGTCCCTCCATCCGCGAGTCCGTCCGTGTATCCATGCGTCCGTCCGCCTGTCCATTCATCCAACCGTCCATTCGTCCGAATCTGTACGTCCTTCATACTAGTCAGCGACCTCAACGTAGACATTATGAATCTTAGGACGATGACGATAGTTATAGCGCGAAAACAAAACGACGACACATAGACAAGTAGGACACGAAGCACACGAGCGCTCGTGTCCTTCTTGCCTCTGTGTCAATGATATGTGGGGTTTAACGTCCCAAAACCACCATATGATTATGAGAGACGCCTCTTGTCTCTGTGTCGTCGTTTTGTCTTCTCGCTATAACTATCGTCATGCCATACCAACTAGCCCAAGCTGCCACACTTCTATGAATCTTAGGACCTCGACTCGCCCACTCATCATTCACTCCAGGTAGTTGCGTGGATGTTTTCCCCTCCAGGTAGAGCAGGTATTACTGACATTACAGAGAGAGACTACGGTTTAGACACGCGAGACGGCCTACGAAGGAAATGTTAGCTGCCTCCGGAGCTTCATGGAGCACTCGCAAAGCCTCTTGATGAGAGGCTGCACTCTTAGGAGCGATCGAGGTAGTATTTCACGCCGAGCGTCTTGTTCGCGTGGCTAAAATGAGCTGCGTGCTCCTGGCCTTTCCCTAATTGGCTTCTGCGCAACATCTGAAGTCAGTGTATACTTGCGGCAGCGCCTCTGTATATCTGCGTAATATACTCGCAGCGTATCGCGTCATTTCCTGCAATTAGGAAGCGCCAGGATGCCTCAGTCGCGTAAAGAGCTCGTAAGCACGCTTCTGCAGCCATTCACGGTGCTTCTGAGTGGGCGATGTATGTCTGGAACGATGGAACCGAGCCCCGCACAAAAAGAAAAGAGACACTGGGCGTACAGGCGGAATCACACATAGAGCGCTGTAGTGCATGGCAGTGAATGCTGTCGTTGTCCGTAGCTACTACCTCACACATTAACTTAGGCTTGTCTTCATGCTTGAGTTATAGTTTGAAAACCTAATATGCCGTATGAGTATGATAGGTATCATTACGACGTGGATCTTTGCATACTTCTGCAGAAAGTTGAAGCGACCGGCTGGAGGCTCTAGCCAAGTGTGATTCCGCTCCCTTTCCAAGGATTTAGTTCATTGTGCAACGTGCTGTATCAACCAGAGTGGACTGTTTGAGTGGCAGTTCATGCCACAGATATATTTGACAGGATTGTTTTGCGTTTGATCGCTACCTCATAGACTTAAAAAAGCGCAGAGCAGGTCTTGAAGACAATCTAATCATTCACAATTTTCCACCATGCAATCTTATAGCAACAAGACGCATATTTCATCAGAATAGATAATCCGTTCAATCCGGCAGGACCCCTAACAAGGTGCTTAGCGTATGACCCACAATGACATCGTGCTATTCCCACGGCACATCTCAAAATGGTCTTTAAAGTGTCTTACGCAACCGTGAAAATTACTGCCTCAAATACACTACCGACGCCTTACCATCCATCATGCACCTTCCGGAATTCTGCGAAAGACGAACGTTCTGGGGACCCCGTATACACGACAAACTACCTGGTGCACAGCCAACTACTGATTCATCAAAAATTCCTGCATAGTTGCTTTCTCGGCGCTGAATAATTCACAGGTTCATTGAACATGACCTCGCAGAGTGAACAACTTTCTTTAACACAAACCTATCGTGAATGAACGAGCGGTTTCTAGGACGGACGCCATCAGCGTGATTGAACAATGTGAAGCAGGCTCGTTGCTTTGCTGTATCACGTACAGTCCGGAACAGTGCAAAGACAATCATGCAACTTAAACTGCTTCGATATGCTAGTATTGCGGTTGTAGAGAATGCTGTTGGGCCAGTTTGTTGAAAGATACCAGTTTCGGCACAGTGAGAGATGCAGAATGATGCAGAATGTCAAAGACGGCTAGTTCAGCCGTCTCCTACTTTCTCCACTTACCTTTCGCGTTGGTACATTTGGAAACGCTTTGTTGAAAGTAAGGCATCATCGTCATCATAAGCCTGACTATGCCCACTGCAGGGCAAAGGCCTCTCCCACGATCCGCCAAGCAACCCGGTCTTGTGCTTTCCGTTGCCACGTTTTACCCACGAACTTTTTAACCCCACCTAACTTTCTGTCTCCCCTTCCTGCGTTTGCCTTCTCTGGGAATCCAGTCAGTTACCCTTAATGACCACCGGTTATCCTGCCTACGTGCTACAGTCCAGCCCATGTCCATTTCTTTATCTTAATTTCAACTATGATTTCCTTAACACCGGTTTTTTCCCTGACCCACTCTGCTCTCTTCTTGTCTCGTAAGGTTACACCTCTCATTTTCCTTTCAGTCACTCAATTTAAGCTGAGCCCTCTGTGTAAGCCTCCAGGTTTCTGCTCCACAGGTAACTACTGGCGAGATGCAGCTGTAATATACCTTCCTCTTGAGGGATAGTGGCAATCTACCAGTCAGGATTTGAAAGTGCTTGCCAAATGTGCTCCACCCCATTCTTATTCTTCTAGTTACTCCAATCTTGTGGTTCGGCTGCGCGGTTAATACATGTCCTAAGGATACATATTCCTTTACAACTTCTAGCGCCTCTCCACGTATCTTAAAGTGCTGTTTTCTGCCATGATTGTTGCACATTACTCTAGTTTAGTGCATCATAATTTTCAGATCAGCTTTTCTGCTTTCCGTGTCCAGTTCAGTAATCATGAACCGTAATTTGTCCCCTGAGTTACTCTTGACCGCGGGTTACTAAGGTACTCTTCAGTAACTCTTATCCCTAACTCTTCCCAGTTTATGTCCTTAATACATCCTGTAAACACGCGGTGAATAGCATTGGAGAGATTGTGTCTCCTTGCATTATACCTTTTTTACTGGGATTTGGTCGCTTTTGTTATGGAGAGCTATAGTGGTGACTGTGGATCCTCTGTAGATTTCTTCCAGTATATTTATGCAAGGTTCTTCGATGCTCCGATTCCGTAGTGCCTGCATTACTTCTGATGTCTTGACTGATTCAAACGCCTTCTCGTAATCTATAAAAGCCATACATAGGGGTTGGTAGTATTCAGCGCATTTCTTTATTACCTGATTGATTGTATGAATATGGTCTCTATTGGGGAGTAGCCCGTACGAAGTCCTGCTTGGTCATTTAGCTGATTGAACTTTAATATCATCTTAATACCATTAGCTACTATTTTTGTAAATAGTTTGTAGAGAACGGAGAGTAAGCTGATTGGCCTGCAATATTTTAAGTCTTTGACGTCTCCTTTCTTTTGAATTAGGATGATGTTGGCGTTCTTCCGAGATTCTGGTACCCTTCATGTCAAGAAACACTTTGTACATAAGGTGGCTAACTTTTCTAACACAATTTATCCACCATCTTTCAGGAGATCTGTTGTTAGTTTATCCTCACCAGCAGCTTTGCCTCTTTACATTACCATCTTATAAATGCAAGAAACTGAAACTGAGTTACGATCGAGCAAAATGGGCGGTCATCAACGGTGTACACAGCGTAAACTGTTAAATCATTAGCTACTTAGCACTGGCGATGCGAAATTGCGGGGGTGGTGCAACGTTCAAGGCCACGCTGCCAAGGGCAGAGCCAACATTTATTTATTTATTCAAATATTGCGTGTGGAAGGGGTGAAACGTACCTTAAGTACGTTTGTGCGCCGTTTACATATGCCAAATTGAAAAAGATAGTAAAGGTGGGGATGGGAGTAGAATCTACCAACTTCCTCCTACGCCAATGCTCGCTTCTATAGAATTACATAAGATAGCGGCCTGGAAAGTTTGGACCACCCCTGTACCTCACCCTACGCATTCTGGCATTTCAGTTGGAAAACTGGCGAGAAAACGCTTCGATGGCGAACACCGGTAGCTAGATGGTGAGGTGACACTTCGCATCTCCATCTGGGTTCTAGCATGCTAATAAACTATTCTAGTCTAAAATATATAGCCAAGCGGACAGTGGCTATCTCGACCCTGCTGGCACTTTTAACAAATTCGTTAAAAGCGCCAAAGCGGAAAAGAGACAACTTCGCAGAGCAAGCATGCAAGCCAAAAGCGATGCTGCCCAAGACGAAAAACTGACTAGAGCAGAAAGGTTCGGGAAAACTTTTGGGGAAAGTCGTATGCTGAAAGAAATACACTTTTTTCGTGAGTTCCACGTAAGCTGTACGCTGAGCTTGCGACAGCTTTGGATATGGGCGAAGTAAAAGAAAATGCGAGATGTGGCGTCATTCAGCCAAGACGTCTTCTAAACGCGTTCCATTATTCCGGCAAGCGGATTTTTCAAGCCGTCTTCTTTGCTGCCAATGTATAGCCTAGACTGTCTCCAATACCGGGCGGAATTCGAATAAACCCAGTGCGAACGAAGCTGACTCGTAAGTCGGGCTTTAGTCTATCCCCAGTCCTACGACTTCGATTCGGTGATCATATCCAAAGCAGACGGCGTATAGCTGTCTGTACCTCATTTTTTTCTTTGTTTATTGTCACATTCGGTAGTAATCATACCCCCCTTTTATTTCAGCCTCCACCGTCGCCACGGGGAAGTTAGTTCTGTGCCGTCCATTCATATTCCTGCGAGCGCCAGAGAAAAGGAAACGGAGTTAAAAAAAATGAAGAAAGAACCTTACGGCGTCGATGATGGTTATACGAAAGCAGAATCAAAGCGCTATTTTACATTATATGCGAGCAGAATTTGAGAATAAAGAAAGAGTGATGGCGTGGTAAAGGCAAAGCACTATGTTTAGCGTGGGATTCTCTCGGCAGCAAAAAGAGAAAGTCATGCCCGTCTCACATTTCCATCGCTAGCCGGGGAACACACGATCATAGTCTGCAATTTCAGGCACTGCTATCTTCGCTGGCGGCTTACTGGGTATTCCCTGAAAGCTATAAAAAAAACACCGAGAAATAAATAGGGCAACGAGTGAGGAAGTAGTAAAGACTGAAAAGAAAACAATATAGGAGGATAAATGAGGCAGTGGTGCAGTGCCGTTTCTCGCTGCCTCGATTTGTACTCTTCGTTTCGTAGCCTTTGCATCAGCCTGCCACGAGAGGTCGCCAGCATGCGAAGCCCACCACTTTGCTTTCTTTGCTTTTTTGGAGACGGAAAGTGAAGACATCGTTTTCCAACGCCACAATGGAAAGTGAAAGCGTGAAGAAAGTGTGACGTTGGTTAAACGAAAGAATAATAGTAAGGTGTAGTAAGATTAAGGGAAGAAAAAAAAGCAAGCGCACAATAAATTGAGGCTTATACCTAGTAGACAGCGCAGAAGAAGGCACTGGTGGGAACGCGTTAGATTTACGGGCAAGGTAGCTCTGCAGCGCCGGCAGGTGGTGTGATCAATCCTCATCAAGAACTTATTTATCGCCCGCTTCGCTCATCTCGCCTCGTCACTTTTAGTTACCGGTGATATACTTGTTTGGCTGTTTTTTTTTTTCTTTTTTGCTGCCGCGTGCTTCAGGGGTAATAAGGAAGTTGGCACCGCTCGTATCTTCTCTCGTGTTTCGTTTCGCGCCCTTCTGTCCAAGCCTGCCAGTTTCGAAAAAGTTAAAAAAATAAAGAAGAAAAAAGTTTGCGTCGGAAGGGTGAAGGCGTTCGCAAGGTCGGTGAGCTACGGTGGGATACAGCAGCGAGGGTGACAGCGTTGGCTGGATGACATGGAAAAGGGACAAATAAGGCGCCCTGCTAGAGCAACCACATTTCAAGAGCCTAAGAAGACTGGAAGTCTGCTGGTTTTTATAGTGCTGATAACAGACAAAATATACGAGGAGGAGAAGGAAGAACAAAAAGAGAGAAGGCAGGGAGATAACCAGGCACTTGTCCTGTTGTCTAGCCTACGCTGGGGGACTGGGAAAAGGGAGTATAAAGATGAGAGAGAAGGAGAGGGTAGAAAAGAGAAAGAGAGAGAGAAAATTGTCAGTCATGGGCTGACGCATATGCAGTGGTGGCACTGCGCAAAAGTCGAAAGTCCGTTCACATAAGCCCGTAGTCTTCACAAAGCGCAAGAGGGCTTCGACTGCCTTGTGAGCCCACGAAAGACGAGGACTGTGCTCCAACAGCATCTGCACGGAGAGTGGTCGCTTCCTTTCTTGCTCATTTATCTAATGATAAAGTATATATATACTCTTATGTATTAAAATATGAACAAATATTATTATTATTATTATTATTATTATTATTATTATTATTATTATTATTATTATTATTATTATTATTATTATTATTATTATTATTATTATTATTATTATTATTATTATTATTATTATTATTATTATTATTATTATCGTGAACACGACAAAAAAGTACGAGCGAAAACAAGCTGGCTCTGCCATTAGCGGCATACAAGATGTGCACAACACGCATTGAAAAAAATTCAAATAAAATCTTTCATCGTGTCACCAGCAGGAAATTTCATTCCGGCATCAGAGTGCATGTTTGGAACGAAATTCGGTCCCAGAACTCAGCCTGATAAGGCATGCTGTCAAACAGCTTCACCTTAAATAAACGGGAGACGCATGCTTGATCCATGTGTCGATATCTTTAACAAACAAGGTGTTTGCATAGCTGCTTGGCAAGTGTGACGTTAAAATGCATGTTTAACTTTTTTAATATTGTACATGTGCGGCACGCTTCATGTTCTTTTACAACTAAATCTTTGATTCGCGAGACAGCACTCGCTATGGGCTATTTGTTCTACGTTTACTTGCTTAAGCATTGCATCAATGATGCATCAAACTAGTCAGAGGTTTATAGGTGGCAATTAGTGGTGATCCAACCCCTCCACAGCGTCTGCTATGGGATTTTGTTCCCTCAATATCGGTGGCCTTAAACCTATTTCGTACCAAAAGTGAGTCTTGATGAAGGAAAGATTGGCGAGCTACATGAAGAGCTGACGGGTATGATTAGCTTAAGCGAATGTAATTACGTCGCTTGCAGTAGCTAAATTATTGGGGCCTCCATGCTAGGGTGCTGAAACATTGTGCGATCGGTAATTAGCAGGGTGAACTCACATTGCGCGGAAAAATATTGTGTTCATGGGCTACATCCCGACGCTTTTTGTTTTCGCGTAAAACGAAAAAATAAATTAAGTAAATTTCAAGTATTTAGCCATTCAATAAGTATGGAGAATATAGAAAAGAAGCAGGAGCTGGAAGAAGAGTAAAATGAAATCATAAGTATGAAAATTGATGCGTAAATAGAATAGCAATCGCACAGAAAGGGGTAAAAAAGGTTAAGAGGGAAAAGTCATTTCGAACCGTACAGGCGTCTGGAAATATTTGTGACTAAGAGAGATTCGTTTTTTAAACGCTCCTCTGTTCTTAGTGTTGATTTATTATCCGCATTCTGCTAAATAAGAGGAATGCGATGGCCTAGATAAGAAAACACACGCATGATATTACAGACACGTCTCCCAGAAATTGAACAGCGACAAATGGCCGGGTGCAATGATAAGGCAGGTCGCAGTAATTGCCGCCACGGTTATTATTCCATGCAGCAACGAGGCGTATAGTCATGTCATTCGCTCATTTCATCCATCTACCTAGAGTCGTTGCTTTCTTGATTTTTTTTTGAAGCTTACTATACAATGCGAAATAAATATACTAAGCTATAGCTCCAGTAGCAACGACGTATACACCACCAACTTCATAATATTCCGCGAGCATAGCCAGAACTACAGTGAAGCCAAACAAAGTGGCGAGCGAGTTCGTACTGATCCATGAGAACGCAAATGTAGCGCGAAAAAACACGGACAAAGCACAGAACTACTGCTTTGAACACGTTCTTTGCTTGCGGAGTTTAATAAGGAAACTTGCAGAGTCCCATATGGACTCAACTAAGACGACGTCAAGGCGAAGCCATCTTGTTTTGAATATCAGCCGTAAGCTATGATTCTACTCTGCTGCCTTCTGAAAGCTTTGTGCAAATACTGTGGTTTCGGCACGGCCTCCAAGATTGACGGCACCTTGCCTGCAGGTAAGATGCCCTCAATCCTGGAGGCCCTTATGCAGTAGAAAACCATGGTTTTCTGGCGCCTCCCCAGTCAGCCCACCAATGAGCAAGCTACAACGTCATGTGATGACGGCATCGTGTGGCGTTACGTCACGATACGTTCCGCCCAAATATGTGATGTCCTGACGATGCCCTATTGTAGCGCCTTCTCGTTATGATTTCTCGTATCACTCGTGTCGTGAATCAAAACGAAGAGGTGAGCCAGTTGGTGCTGGTTCATAATGGCGTAAACGTAGTAACAAAATTTAGTGCAAAATAACAAAAACGCCGACCAAGGTGAAATACACAAAACTTGAAAAGTTTAAGTTTTGTGTATTTCACCTTAGTCGGCGTTTTTATTATTTTGCACAATGTTTGTCCCCGACCAGACGGGATTCCATCGGAGTCTTGACTATAGTAACAAAATTTATTTCGCTGTAACGTCGCCAAACCACCATATGATTATGAGAGACGCCGTAGCGGACGGATCCGAAAATTGCGACCGCCTCTGGATTCATTAGGCTAAATCCAAGCAGACGGGCCTCAATCATTTCTTGTTACATGGCGTTACGTTTAGAACATAGTCCCCCCCAAAAAGCCACCTGGCGCGGCCAGATTTCGAGTACAGCGCCGTAACACAATGTGAATACATCAGACACACTTGTTATACACGACTAAAAAAAAAGAAACTGCTACACAATGGGCGCAAAGCTTCTCGGTCGGAAAGTTATCTCCGAGGTACACCCAACTACCGGTGCATCCGAGCTTGCCCCAATTTAAACTTCGCAAAGCACCGGCGCGACTCGCTGTGCGGCGGCCTCTAATTACGGGCGAATCCCATCGAACATTAGAGCGTACACATGCACGAAGCTCGGCCCGAAAGCAACGGTGGAACACGAAGGAAATCGTGGTGCGTGCAATGCACGAAGCTCTTCCCTATAAATCGATTCCGTGTAGGCGGTGCGGGGCTAAGTCCCTGCGGAAACGCACGAGATCCGTTCGTTCCGTACGTTCGTCCGCTGGAAACAAGTCAGCAGTCTCGAATTTTCAAAAGCGTTGCTTCGTCGTGATTTTATCCATTTATTTCTTTCTGTTTCCAGCGCGGCGAACTGATCCGCGTAGCACGCCTTCCAAAGTGTTCGAGAAACGCCCGGCTCTTGCACACGAGCTGTGTGAAACGGTCACTGCGAAAGAACCACAGCGCCGAATTGACGAAGCAGTCGTGAGCTACGCATCACGAGGTTATGAGCAGCGGGAGATCCGGAGGAGCGTGAGAAGTATAGTAACGAGTAATTGCCCCCCCCCCCTCCGCGAAAAACAAAATTGTGTCCACCCCACCCCCTTCATTCACTACCTCCAACCAGCCTTCGCACCGACCACTACACCCCACTTCTAAGAAATGCTTAGTACATGATGATATGTGGGGTTTAACGTCACGAAACCACCATATAATTATGACACGCGGCAGTGGAGGGCTCCGGAAATTTCGACCACTTGGGGTTCTTTACCGTGCACTCAAGTCAGAGCACACGGGCCTCCAACATTTCCGCCTCCACCGGAAATGCAGCCGCCGCAGCCGGGATTCGATCCCGCGACCTGCGGGTCAGCAGCCGAGTACCTTAGCCACTAGACCACCGCAGCGGGGCAAATGCATAGCACAGGAAAGTGTGTAGTATATATCCGAAGCTCGGTGTAGGCCGTAATTTCTTTTAATGTTTACATGGTACTCTAGACAAGTTAGATGAGCAGCCGCTGTCAGAGGAAAGTATGTTACGCCACCGTCAAGACTCATCATCACAGAAGAAGGCTGTATACAAGAGCTACTGAGCTTATTGAGAACTACTGGCCTAGGTGAACGACTCTGAGTGCATTGATTTTGTGTGTGCGGGTATGTCTGTATGTTTTGTTCATATTTATTTTTTATCTCTCTCTCTCTCTCTTTCAATCCTCTATTCCCCAACCCTAGTGCAGGCTGGCATACCAGATACTAGCATCTGGTTAACTTCCCTGCCTTCCAATGTTCTCGTTTTTTTCTCTCTCTCTCTCTACATGGGATACGATGAGAAAATCTATTAAACAAATAGGTGGGAGTCCTGTTTCATGTGAGCAGGAATTAAAAGTACTTATGCTGTCATGGAGTTCTTGCAATAATATAAGCTACTAAAACAAGAATCACTCTTCCCGCCCTTCCTCTTCAGTGCAATTTTAAAGAAACCCCCCGACCCCCTTTAAACAGGTGACTGGATCCAACCTTGGTTATTAAAATATTTTTTTGAGCCAGCTGCTTGCAAGAGGAGCTAGTAAATTCAAAGAAAATATAGGGTAAACACACTACATATGTGCAAGCTTTCTTTATGAGACTCAAAGTCGGTCGAAACTAAAATGTGTACTTGCGAACCCAAACAAGACACGTCCCTACAGCTGCTTTTTTTCAAGCATCTTTTCAAAATGCGTGCGAGCATTTTGAAGCACATCAGCTGGACTTCACTTGAAACCATTGTCCAAGAATGGTGAGAATTTTGCGGTACCAAGCCCGGTGCCAAGAACGGTACCAAGCCCGTTCATTTAATGTTAAGCTGTACCAACCAAGGACATTCGAAAAACAGATTGTTTGAAAACATCCGCTGAAGAGAAATTAATGAGATCTGAAAACGTTCACCGCGGATATTTTCGAATATGCTCATTTTTAATGAGCGAAGCTCCTAAACGTCGAAGTAAAACGTTGGGTGTCTGAAAAAAAAAAAAAGCCGTGGGTGCCACAATCCCCATTGCACGTTCGTTCCTTGCCCCGCCGTGGTCTAGTGGCTAAGGTACTCGGCTGCTGACCCGCAGGTCGCGGGATCGAATCCCGGTTGCAGCGGCTGCATTTCCGACGGAGGCGGAAATGTTGTAGGCCCGTGTGCTCAGATTTGGGTGCCCTTTAAAGCACCCCAGATGGTCAAAATTTCCATAGTCCTCCACTACGGCGTCTCTCATAATCATATCGTGGTTTTTGAACGTTAAATCCCAGAAATCAATCAATCATAACGTTCGTTCCTTGCACTTGAGTTAGGACATTCTGGCATGATCTGTGAAAGGCTGTGGTTCGACTCTTCTTTGTCTACGCATTTGTCTCAGCCAAGAAGGCTACGATAGGCGCACAAGATCAACCAGATTCACTTAATTTTTAGCTTTACACGGCAAGCGTATACTTCTCCCACCGTTAAAGAAAACGATGTTGCTTGAAAATCACTACATGCGGATTCAGTGTGCCGCAAGAACCGGGGGTGTTATGCTGCAGTTTTATTTTATTATTGCTTTTTGGCGTTATCAAGAAAAAACTAAACACGAATAAAACGCGGGGACACTCACATAAACTGATGTTTACTAGCGCTCAGCAAATGTTCAGTGTCATCGATTGGTTAAAATAAAAACTATACTTCAGGAACCTACGGGGTATGTCTGGATTCCACTGGATGATCCAAAGCGCAATTCTGTGCCTGAAGCCAGGCATCCTGCTAGGCCTCCTAAACTATTTACATTGTGTCAGTCTTTCAGACTTCCGGGTTATTGTTGATGCAGGGGTGACTTCCAACTGCGGAGCTGAAAGCACAGGACAAATAGAGCTAAAAAGAACATCTCTTCTCATTTCCTCCCGCGAGTTCAGTGCCGCTGATCGAAATTGCATTATAGCTAGGAACTCGCTGCCTCGATCGAATTCTATATTCACTACAGCATAGCGATTGAGCAATAAATGAGTAATGAATAAGCTTTGTTTAGGGTTCATGCGGCAGTTCTCTTCGGGCTGGGCGGGGGAAAGAAGGGATCAACCCCTGCGCCGTTCCAGCCTTCGTCGATGTTGATATCGGGGCCTCAGGTGACGGCTCTAAGTCCTCAAACCCGGGCGGCAGCTTCGGCTATTCGGAGCGCCCAAAGGAAAGAGCTTTATTGCGTTCTATCTTTGTTTCTTTTCGCTTATGAGTCTGCGTTTTCTCGGCATTCAGTGATCCTGGTGTCCCGATGTTAACGTCTTCAGGGAAAGCGATCTATATTTGCAGTAGTATGGAAAGCCGAGCTAGAATTTCACTAAGCGGAACTCCATTACACGAGATCATAGTGGAATACAGCAAGAAAACAAAGGGACACAGGTAATGTTTATAATACAATCGGGACATCGTCCGAGTGTTGGACCCCGCAAATGCCATTTTCACCTAAAATGCAGACCATGCAACTACCCATTCCTTCATTTCGCAGTGTGCAAATTTACCCCTTCTTTTGATGACACAAGCACATTAGTTAAACACGGTGGTGACAAGTATTTAGAGGTAGGAGAAAACTTTGTTCACCACAAGGTTGGCAAATAAGCGTGTGAGCCACCCGTCTTCAATTCTATTGGATAAGCAAACACGTGTCTCATATTTTCAGGGTGGTGAGCGGGGAAGTAAATTGTCAAATGCTCGCACACTGCTTCTGATATATTCGAAAATTTTGTCTGATCCTAATGCCACCTAGAAGATTATCATGCCTGCTCACTGCCGCCATGACGTCACTCGTTTTGCCCAAGCGAGCGTGCTGGAGGCTGTGCATTCATTGCCACCATCGTCTTCCGTGTAAAGATAAAGCGTTCGCGGCGAGTTTTACATGCTTAACAGCTTCATTCTGCCCTTTGGGTAAAAAAAAAGGCACTGGTTTATTTAATGTATTGCGCTTAAAAGCGTTCGGTGATTCACAAGCGTGCCATCTCTTCCACGAAAAACTCAGATTGTACGCTATCGAACGTGTGCTGGTCGATCTGTAAGAGCAAAACATGATAGACCAACGAACTGACGGAAAAAATAGGGTAAATTTATTATTTATTTACGCACACACGCACGCACACACTAGAGCATGCAGAGAAACTGTTCCTACTCATTAGCAAAGTTTCTGCTGTTTCATTTGTACTCTTTCGAACACCTGTTCACACAGACACGTAGCTATTGAGAAGAGCGCTGTGATGCTGCCACAAGTATGTTATTCAGCACAATGTTAAGGTGATGACCATTGAAGGAGAAAATAAAATCTTTTGTTCCACGAATTTTTTTTTTGTGAATGAGACAAGAAGCGGCGTTTTTTCTCTTTTGCTCTGTCCCCTCTCGCAGTGGTGCGTAGTCGGTCATATAGCTTAGAACCTGGGAAAAATATTAGTACTACTACTATATTAAACCGTGCAGCCCCTGTGGGCTGTTTATACTGCACTGCCGGTTCTTGAATCGGTATATTTTCGGTAGTGGTTCCTAAATATTCTCGAGTTTGAAATAGAAATCACACACCTGAAAACCAATTAGGGAAGCACTTCACCGCATGTGTCTATACACATCTAAACTTAAAGGAAACATATTAAGCTAAAGTACTGACAGCAATAAAGTGGTAGAAACACCGACAAGAAAATACTATGCATACAACCAATGCACTAAGTAATTCAACAGCATTCCTTCCAGTTTTTTTCAACGAAGTGAACAGATGTGATACAAGTCAGCAGCGCTAATTGCTCATAGCAAAATTTTTACCGACCCTGAAGGAAAAACGCCTGTTATGAAAACGTACTGCCACGCGCGTTTATTATTTTAATGCCAGGAATTACGCCAAGTCAAAAGAACACAAGACACATTCATTTTAGATTGAGAATGAAATATGGTGAAGATGGTGCCGTTGGAACGACTTAGAAATATGTAGTACGGACACACGTACCTTCGTGTCATAAAGGAAACGGATGTCGACGTCAGCTTGACGAACGACAGGCTCCCATTTCGTTCGTCGGTTGCCCTTAGGCAACGGAAACACTCCTAGCGTCGGCCCTTTTACCTCGACAATTCACCACGCAGCGTCACCCAACCATTCGGATTTGCACCCGTACAGCTTGCGAATTTCCAATGCAGAAAACACACCACTATCCACGCTGCAGTTCACGGACACAGACGGTCTTCTCGAGTCGCCAACAAGCACACCAGCACGCCACGAAAACGTTCGTCGGGCTTGGCAATGCATGTCTGTTGAACGATGCGAGCAAGCTTACACACGTCTGTGCAGCAAAACACATCGGTCTAAACGGAGTGACGTCAGAGCCTGTGGCAGACTCGGTGAACAGGCCTGAAATTATCTAGGTGGCATTGTCTGATTTAGATATCAGCATCCAAGTACTGTACTACACTTTCGTCATCTACTTCGCGCACTTTCCTTGCGTTATCACCACGGCTCCGGCAGTTCGCGGTCACGAACAGGGTGCGTTATCTGTGTGACATAGCATTTTTGGCAGGAAAGTGGCCATCGCCGGCTTTTCTAAAAAGGAAACGCGAGCAGGTCAGACGACGATTATTGTTGCGTGGTAGAACTACTCCACAAATACACCAATATTTCTTAAGAGTGTACGCTAAAATGCGCAAATTGTAAGTGATCCAATTTCAAATTACGTTTCCGTAACGCACGAGATAAACGACGTGCGTTTACAGCGTAGAAGCAGCCATTACGGGGTGGCCTTGTCATCGACGCGCCCTTTCTCTTCGTGGCCTTCAACGGCGCCGCTTAGGCGAACAGGTGGTGCGGGCAGTGGGGCACGAAACGGGCCAAGCGCGCCACTATATATGCAATGGCCGGATCATGGCGCGAACCGAGCCGTAATCCCCGCTTAATCCCTTGTTTTTCGGAAAGAACGATTGTAGCTTTTTGCTCTTTCTCAGAGATTCCTTTACACTTATTTCATTCAATCAGACTATAGTGGCGCATATAGCGAGATGTATTATTCATGGCTGGAAACTCTAGACTCTAGCGAAGCCACAATGCTGCGTCGTTATTGTATATACGCAAAACTGCTGTCCCCATCGTCACCCTTCATCATTACTTCTTTATTTCCCCGGTTCCTCTTCCCCTGTCCAGAGTAGCAGGCTAGAATGAACTAGCTCAGGCCGACCTCTCTGCATGCCTCCTAATAAATAATCTCTCTCTCTACGACAGAATCAGAATATGTACAATTCATGAAGTAAAATATTCTCAAAAATGAAGCGAGAAGAGTGCGGCTAAAAACGCGTGTGCGTCGAGGTCATAGTCAACCATTGATTTATTTGGCGGATCAGTTCTGCGGAAGCCCACCAGGTGGCCGAAGGTTCTTGAAAGGGAAATAACGGTCAGACGCATTTTTGTGCCACCCACGCGCTAAGAAATACACGTGTATTTTGTCTCTCTGTGTTTTCTTACTGCAAATGGGGGCGCATGACAGTTTTGCTCTTTCATAATTCCTCCCATGACGTATCACTTCTCTACTTTAAATTTAAACTCACAGTTCTGGTTGTTTTTTTTCCTCTAAAAATTGGCACACAGAGAAGCATAAACACTGACAACGTTCTGTCTCGATTTTTCCGTTTATCCTGCAGTAAAGCAAACAGCGCGGCAAGCCCTATGTAGTGTAATCACTTACGGCAAGTGATTGATGATTGATTTGTGGGGTTTAACGTCCCAAAACCACCATATGATTATGAGAGACGCTCTTACGGCAAGTCAATACCTTGTGCATTCATTGAATGAACCAAGACACTGTGTTATTGAAGCGGTACTGATCACAGTTGGCAGCGATTTGGGTGCTGGAGGTTTGATCGTGGTAAAGCAGTATCACTCGGTGCTGACAATTGAGACATTAAATGAGCACGCACGATATATAACCTTCGCAAGTATTCACGGCTATAAAATTAACACTATAAGCGTAAAAAAAAGTAGTGAGATACAGAAGGCATGAAATGGCCTTTAGTTAAGCAGGTCAGCGTCATATAGCCACTGCACAGCCGAAGAAAACATCTATCAGCGTTTTTTTTTTTTTTTGTTGTTTTGGCAGTGAAGTAACAACAATTACAAAGTTTATATATGTCACGTATTGAAGGCTTGCTCAACGCGAAAGAATGTTCATTGCAGAGCCTTTGAGCTCACATAGTAAACGGGTGTTCATCGGCCGACTGTAGAACCTTGGTTAAGCTTGGGTAAGCATATATATGCAACTTCTGATGTTCGGAATGAACACAAAAAAAAAAGCATTTTAGTTCGTCAGCTTCATTGTTTTGGCTAATTTTATTTTCACTAGAATACCCCTTCAGGTAATGCTTTTTATTGTAATAGCAATTATAAGAACACTGAAGCGCATTTTTGTTGTCGGAATCGCCCTCGTTATCGCCTTGAGCTTCCGTATAAGGTGTAAAGACGGCAACATTGCTACGTGCCTTACGTGAGCGAGTGGAAGCCTAAGTGCGCAGCCGACAAGCGCTGCTCAATGGGAGATGAAATGCAGCAGCCGTGCTCGATAGCCTTAACGGTCCATGAGGGGCCCAAGGAAGCTTTGGTTTGCTGAGGAAGGGACTGCGTATTTTTCGCGGTCGGGCAATGTAGCGCGGGCTTCCCTGACAGGGATTAGCTGAAGGATCATGCCAGTGTACGTGCTGTGTTTGCGCTGAAGCGATAGACAGCACGAAGATTGCTTCGCTCGATGCCAGTGTTTTCTCGATTCATGTCTTTTCGCATGGTAAATGACTTTAACGGCTAGCCTTATCTTGCACGACAGTCCGATTTGTCGCTACGAAACTCACACTTTCATCATTGTGGTGAAAGTGCGACATTTTAGGAAAACAAGCCAACGTTTAGGAACTGTTTTTTTTCTGTATTGTACAGCACTCGTTTACTCTCAAATCAAATACAAAATCATACGGTCCTTCTTGATACATTAATTCGTAAAGAGAACACGCGTTGGCCGTCCCTGATAAAACGGCGCCTGAACCGGCACAGCGAAGGCCGGAGCCGGCGCTGACGCTGACTTGGCCACACCGAGATGCTGGGCCTGCCTGGAGCTGAAGACGGCGTCGGCGGTGTGGCCGGAGACGGTTCCCGGCTCGTTCATGTCGACGGTGGCACGGAAGCCGTTGGCGTCGGCCACGTAGGTCACCTTCCGGAAGGTGCCGTTGGCGTCGCGATAACCATAGTATCCGGTTTTGACGTTGTTGGCGTCGCTCTCCTCCTTGCGGAAGGACTGCGTACCGTACTCATCCACGTTGTCGTAGCCGAAGCTGTACGGCTGCGGCGGCTGCGGTATGAAACAAAGAAGGCAGTGAGCTCTTTGGCGGCTGCCGCTTGACCAGTATTGTCATGTGACCGATTTCAGTGATACTTTCGCGAGATTTCACGAAATTACGTCCTGACATCAAGACAATATCTACGAACATTTTCAGCAAGCCGTCTTAACGCATGTAGGCGCGCACAGGATTCTCCACTTTTCACCGCAACCCCCCTCTCCCAATCGGTGTCGAGACCACAGGACAAACTGCTCCATAATAGTTGAAAAGAACGAGAATGAACTGCCTTTCGTCCCTTCCTTTTTCTGAATTAAAGATGGGAATTAAGTACACAGTTCTGGGAATGTAACGCCGGCCAGGAGCCTTTCGCTGTTATTATTGTCAAAAGCCTGCGTGGTCATAATTAAATAACCGTATGGAGCAGAATATATAACGTCCTAGCGTTAAACGCAGCCAAGTTCAGATTCCAACCCAAAGATTTTTTTCATCCACTAATTAAGAGTAAAAGAGTAACTGACTGGATGCCAAGTAAAGGCAAACGCACCAGAGGGAGATAGAAATTGAGGTGGGCTGATGAGATTAAAATGTTCGCAGGTATAACGTCACAGCAGAAAGATAAGGACCACGTTGAGTGGCGGATTATGGGACAGGCCTTTGCCCAGTGGTGTGCGTATAGTCAGGCTTATAATGATAATGATGATCATGATGATGGAGCAGACTTTGCATCCCCCTCCCTCCTAGGTGTTTAAGTGGGGCGGCCACCCTTGCCCTGCCAAATCGTACGCATGCCTGTGTTCAGTTTGCACAGTGCCAGACCCCTGTGGCCTGCAGATGCTGAATTAGTCTGAAGCTACTTTCTTAAAAACTAACGGAACTGGGAACGTCGCCGTATGAAATCTTCGGAGAACACCACCCCTCTGCTCGATGTTTGAATGAAAGCTGGACTTGTCGTGTCCTCTACAGAATAAAACTGCGCACATTTGGTAGTTTTTCTTTCTTCACCATGGTCAACTCACCAACGTTTAAGGCACCATACGCTGTTGTGCGTTACAGTTATTTCCTATTGCGCCCGTAAACAGAAAAACGATAGTTAAAAAACTATGCTCAATTTTGATGACGTGTTCATTGCACTGAATAATTAGACAACAAAGGATCACAACAAGTACATTAAAACTTATTTCTTACTGTATCGCTATCTCGATGATTTGGTGCCTCAAAAAAGATGAGGAAGCCTATTTTTTTTACACGAACTGTTCGATGTCATGGTTTGGCTCAAGGGTTTTATTCATGCAAAAAGACAAGTAGACTTTAGCGCCGAATTTTTATTCTGTCTATTGGCCACTACCAAGACATCTCGCCTTAGCTGAAGCTCTGTTCAGTCAATCGCTCAATTTTTGTCGCAACTGCAATAAGCTCCCCTCTTCAAAGCTGGTTTTGCGTCTCCTGTAAGCTTTTGCGCGGTACATACTTTTGAAAAGCACTACTATTACAAGGACCGGAGTTTCTAGAGCTTACAACCCATCCATTACAATTATCAGTTTCTACGTGTACTTACCACGGTATACGGACACTAGACATATTCTGAACGCTTTCACCATATGGTGATCGAAGTTTCACGAAAGGAGCCTACTGCAGTTGCGTAATATTGCAACAAAGGAGGTGTGATTGTAGTGATATTGCAGTTATACAATGCGTTGCCCCTGTTGAGAAATCGGGTGAGAAAGGGAGGATAAGAACAAAGGCTTGAAGAGATCAAGCAGGGCTGCGCCCTGGTAGGCTACGCTGCACAGGAGAAGGGGGTAGTAACGTTATATTGAAGGAGAGAAAAACTTTCCTGCTCTTTGCAGAAGGGGGTGCACACGTACGTAAACGGGCTCGGCCACGGGTGCGCCAGGACCTGCACCGGCTGCCACAATAGCACTAGGGCGCCGGTTTACAAACTGGATCTGAGAGCCCACTTGCACCACGGCGAGGGCGACAGCAAAGGCGAGAGCAACGAGAACCTGAAGAATGACAAGGCAGTTTGTAAATGATTAACGTATCGCGCTTTCTTCTAGGGCTTACTAAATAACTGCCCTGCGAAAAGATATAAGATAAAAAGGTGCGGCCTGTGGTGCATGCAAACAACACATCCATGCCATCAGCTTAATACACTCGACTACATGCTATTGCTCTCTTACCGAAATTGCGTACTTTAGAAACCGTTCGTTTAATGGCATGGCACACTGGCTATTTTTGTTAAAAGATAGAGATTACTGCTGTGAATACATGCTGTGCTGACGGATCACAATTATCATTGATCCGTACTGCGCGTGGCATCCACTTGAGTTCTGGTAACATTGAAAATATCATGCAAGTACACTTCAACATTCTGACATGACGACCTCTTGTGCATGAAATCTTTCAATCACCAAATAACAATCTTTTGCAGCCTAAACTAGGCCATTCCATTGCATTGGTTGGACATGGTTGTGTTAATTAGAGATCATCGTGGGTTCATTCTATTAAGCGTCATTGGGAAGTGATGTCACAAATGTGCATCACGAGTGGTCTTATTGTCCCGCCGCGGTGGTCTAGGGGCTAATGTACTCGGCTGCTGACTCGCAGGTCGCGGGATCGAATGCCGGCTGCGGCAGCTGCATTTTCGAGGCAGGCGAAAGTGCTGTAGGCCTATGTGCTCAGATTTGGGTGCACATTAAGAACTACAGGTGGTCAAAATTTCCGGAGCCCTCCACTACGGTGTCTCTCATAATCATATGGTGGTTTTGGGACGTTAAATCCCACATAGATTATCAGATTATTTCAATGCCGAATGCATACCCATCCCCAATCGAATTGGCTAATCAGAACTCAAGTATGTCTCGTTTTAAAAAAACAAGTAAAGCTACTTTTCCTGCCTCGTTGAAATTACAATTATTTTGCTTTCAACACGAAAATATGTAATTTTGTATATTTATGTAACTTAATAAAACTGTTAAACCTTAACAATATAAATTTTGTATAATTTTTGTCCGAATGTGTTTTTTACTGTTTGTTTTTTATTTATATAAGTTGTGCAATGAGCATTGTACTTATTTTCTCTGATTTTGCTCCTGGTCGTCCGACGTGTAAGTCCGGGGTGAAGGCCCCGTCAGGAGACATACGAGTCTCCTTTTGCCTTGCCTCGTGGACATATTTCATGTCATGTAACCATGTCCGAAATAAACTGAAACTGTCTCTCTATTTGAGTGGTCTTGTTAACTGTTTTACTTTGTGGGGGTTTACAATGCGCTACACTAATTTTATCAAGCACACTGATACTGGATGCCCGTGGGGATTCTAAAATGCTTATGTGTAATGAAAAGAATGCGACGAGAGGTGCTACAGGTGTGGTCTCACTTGTCAGCGAAGAAAAATTTTAGAAAATCATTGACATCACTGGCCGCGCACATGAGAGAGCCCATGTAATGAACAGAGGCCCACCTACCTTGGCGATCATATTCCTTTCTTTGGTTTTCCTTGAAGTGGAAGGCACTGTTTCACGTGTCTCTACGGGCTGTATGCGTGTGGCTTTGTTGGATAGAAGCAGACTAGATGTGTTGTGACTGCTTGGCGTACATGCCAAACGCTTTTATACCAAAAACTCTCTTCCCCAACACCTCCTCACCCTCGTCTTCATCCTCTTCCTCTTACGTCGTCCCAGAACTAGGAAGATGACACAGAACGTTTTTTTTTTTTTCTCAGGTCTAAGCGACGACGTCTTTACAGTGAAAAGCATCATTGTCACGCCTTTTTTCTTGGTACTTCCACAGTTTCACGTCTCTTCCCAAAGCTCTGTGTTTCGAGGTTCGTTTATTTCGTTTTATTTTGTTTTGTTCTTGCCCGTCTGGGTCTCGGCTCGGAAGTCAGTTGCGTCAGATTAATTTTGCTTCGTGTTCGTCCTTCCGGGGTCTAGCCAGGCGGGGAAACGAAGACGCTGGCCGCCGTGCTTGTTTACTTCGAGGTCGGACTTCCGCGTGAAAACGAAACGTGAAAAACGAGGCGAGAGAAACCAGTTTAACCTACGTTGTTCTTCTTTTGCTCACCTGTCTAAGAGCGCGGGTCCCGCAAATATTTCATAGAAGGAATTCAGCAACTTTCTTTTTTTAAGTATTTGGTCGTCATTCTTTTATGAGAACTCACACTGGCACGAGTAAGTACAGAGTGTGTGTGCGCAATAGTAGCCCATCGCTGCTATTCTTTAATAAGAGCTCGCCAGTATTTTTTTCAAAAGTCATATTTCGTACGCTCTACTTTTTATTGCGCCCCTAGCTGTCATATGAGTCACTACTTGGAATCGTGAGGTGTTACGTAGAAGAGTAATCTAAAATCTCTTGAAGGAATTCAAAAGCGTACCTTGAAAATCAATAAGCCGAGGTGAAGCAGTAGGTCACATTTTCCAGTCACAACGCGTTCTCTTGGCTGCGATGTTGCACGACTGCAGAATTGCTGTTTCTACAAATAACATAATTAATAGAAATTCGCCTTTGCCTGCTGATAGTTTCTCTATTCCTAAACGTAATACGCAACATGCTTCTAATGGCGATTTCAATCTTGTTCAAATGCTGCAATATTTATAGAGAAGGACTGATAGAATTTAATCGAAAAAAATATAGTACGCAATTCCCCTTGAGATTAAAACTCGCCCTTTCGGCCTAGCGTGCAAATCATCTTTTCATTGAGACGTGTGTACATCTGTTTGACTTGATTTTCATTGTGTTCTTTCTTTTTCTAATGAGTGCCGTGTACAATGAGCTAGTTGCAACCTGATAAGTTTGAATGTTCGCCAAAAAGTGTATGCGTGGACTGTCTGTAAATATAATCGTTTTTGTCTCTCCCTACAAAGTTGAACTGCACATTCTCTGTGCACATTGTATTGGAGTGGTCACTAGCCACTTACGACTATCGGTATAAATAATCTCTGTATTGTTATTCTGTTCAAAACAAAAGGAAAGTTCCCCCATGGGAAAAAAAACTTGGAGACTGGAACACGTTTCTAACTTAGAATGAATAGCATCTCAGTGTTGCGGAATTTTTACAATAGTAACATCAGGAGTTTTAAGCTCCAAAACCAAGTTATCACTTCAGGCACATCGTAGCGAAGGACTCCGGAAATTTCGTCCGATTGCTGCTCTTTAACGTGCACAATCATTTTGCCGCAATCGAAATGCGATCACCGTGGCCGAGATCAAACCCTTTAAGCTTGTTTGGAATCCTATTAAAAGTCTCCTTGAAAAGTCTATTGCTCAATAAATGGGTATTGTATGTCGATATAGAGTAATCATCTGTGTTTCTGTATATGTTTTTTTTTCATTCCTTGAAGACGTCTTCCACAACATATTAAACGCATAATATGATAATGCACCGCAAGTTTGAAGCCAGCTGCGCTCATGCTCAACTTGATGCAGTTAAAAATCTCGGATACACAAAGCCGCACTCATATGAAACTCATAAAAGTGTTCCATCTGTTCGTGCCAATCCCACTGTCGTCTGCACTGTTAGCGGTGTTAACAAAATGGCTGGCATAAAAACTAGTCAGTTGAATTGGCTAATTGTGCATGTCAGTTAGACAGGGAACGTTCATTGAGTGGGCATGCGAATGAAGGCACGTCTGAATCACGAAAGGGAAGCTGCCTAGAGGACTTAAGGTTTTTTCTCTGGTTTAATTTTTTTCGACTTCGGGCGTACAAATGCGATTTACAAGACGATGATCAGACCTGCATACATATTCTAGCAGCCTCAGTTTATTTAAATACCCTCCGCCCTGCACCACAATTATTTATACATTCTAGTCAGTGCAAGTTGTCTTACAAGCGAACGAAAAAAAAATGAAGCTAGCGTAGCAGCGTTAATGCTACGGCCAACCAAATTTTAAAAAGAAAGTATAAGAATGTTGGGCTGAACAGGGAATAGCTAAGTGCAACACGAAGCAATATCAAACTGTCTCTTAATTACCGCATTGCCATCTGCATATATTTATCCTCCCGAGACGCTTTTCCGAATAGATGTGCACCATGCCTCTGCCGTTTCTCCAAATTAACCGCAAGGTGCATGGGTAACATTTTCACCCCGGATCTTCACCGAATCCGATTCGGGAAGAAGTGTTCAAGAGCTCTGTTAATCGTATACGCTTGACGGAGACTTTCTAGAACGTTCAATTCTTTTCGACATTCATTGTTCTATCAAGCAGTACCACACCGGCGCCGTGACGAACATGACAAGTGTCACAAAAAACATGGGTTGAGCAACTGACGTTGCTTCTTGTACACAACAGATGATATATATTCGTGTTTGAGTCAGCGTTCTGAAAAAGAGAGTTCTAATGGAATTGTACAGGAAAGACAAAGGTAGAAAGAGGAACCATGTGTTCCATAGATCAGCGTGGAAAACTTTTCTTCATCTGCCAAAGTGGGTGGTGGCTCAATTAGTTTAAAAAGCCATTGGCGACCTTTGCTCTCTGTGTCATATTTCTGCATTTTGCTGACTGCTACAGTGGGTAGGGCACGCAGTTTTTGCGTTATCGTTAGTGGCCTGATTAGGCCAGAATAATTCTCTGATTTCTCAGCATCGAAGCTGACTGAAAAATTTTCGTTAGTGAGTTATGGATACCTTTCCAAACCATCCAATTTGACTGTTTAGAAATTTCTATCTATTTCATGATGATTACTTTCTGGCTTAAGGCAGATGCAAGCGTAGAAAACATTTCAATTGCAGCGCGTGTGCTAATCACGGCGCTTGGGTAGGCGGGTCACGTGGTAATGTTCTTTCGATTTCGTGCTCGTCTTTAGAAATGTGGAAACAAGTATATTTATGAGATAACAGGTTGAGAGCAGCCTAATTACGAGTTTTGAAAACCGGTTCATGACTTTTTCAATGGAATTTTTTGCCTTGTTCCGTTGCTTCAGAAATAGATTAATAATGTTGCCTAATTATTTATTTACGCGGAAAAAAATTGCTGTGGCTTACTACGCACAGCAGTCAGATATTTCCAGTTGGTTGAGTTGTCACAGGGTGTTTCGGCAAATTTTTAAACTGCGGCTAGAGATAGCCGAGACACCGTATAGGCCGCGTCATGCGTATTATACAAACTTGAGTGTTCACCTAATTGCGTTCCTGTTTATTGACTATAGTTTCATCACAATCCGCGCGTTCAGATACACGGTAATATGTTACACAGTGTTGGCGTCTTCAGAAGGACACAGTGTTGGTCTAATAGGTATAACAATGACACTCGTGCAAAAAATAGGCGTGAATACTGCGGCTTGCCCCCGTTTTTATTAATCTCGGCGCCTTGACGTTCGCGTCCTTACGAGCAACCTTTTCCTGAAATCCACACTTCGCTGTGTGCTTTGATGTGTATGGTTGTTTTTCGCTTTCTTCTGTGTAAGAAGTTCCCTGTCCGATCGAAGTTCCTGCTAAGATTTTGTGTAGCTATGATTTCTTTTTACTTTTCTCAAGCAACGAGAGGCGGTAATCTTAGCATCGAAGACTACTGAACCCAAACAAAAACGTTCTTTTTTACACCCGTAACAAGTGTCATTTTGTGAAGAAGAACGAAAGCAAAAAGTTCCTATTTGCTCAATATGTGCTGATGGGCTAGTTGGCGGGCGATAATCTATTGACGAAGCAGCGTACAGAACGAAACAAAAACACACACATATAGGACGCAAACACAAGCGCTGTACTGCAACTGATAATTTATTCTCGAATGTACTACATTTTTCTCTAAGAAAGCGCGCCAATGCCTTGGTATATAAACGCATAGTTTCTTTTTTTCTTGCACCTTCTTATCAGCACCGTGTGTGTTTAGATGCTTGTATTATTATTATTATTATTATTATTATTATTATTATTATTATTATTATTATATATTATTATTATTATTATTATTATTAATACAGTCTTCGTCGTTTTCAGTGCGCATGTTCAAGTTCTTGAACATATGCTTGGTAATTCGAGAATAATTCATCAGCTGCAATACAGCGCTTGTGTATGCGTCTATGTATTGTTTCCTTCTGTGCGCTGCTACAGCAGAGTTCCTTCTTGTAAGATATGTTCGGGATCAGGAGGGTAGTCGCTTTTTCTTTTTCTTTCTCTCGTGAACGTGGTGAACGACGAAGCTTTTCGAGGTTTTGCCGGTGACAGCCTTTCAGGATCGCCGATGGTTCACTGTCAAGCAATGAGAACATCAAGATTTCGAATATATCAATACGGTTCATTCTTTTCAATTTATCGTTAAGAAAGGTACAAAAAAAGCGAAAACATAACAGGAAAGACGCAGCAGGCAATCATTGCAGGAGCCACGGTGTCTTCGAAAAACTTGAACGCGGCACAAAACAATTTTCGGCGTAGAAACAAGGTGAAGGGAACGATTGACTTCAAGAGGGGAAAAACACAGAATAACATTAACTTTGGCATGGTGCTGCGCTTGTTGGCTTTCGAAAAATGGGCCTGTTGTCAAAGCTCGCTCCGTTCACTCCACTGAAGTGAAACCTCTAACGAAAGACACTCCAAAGCCAACCCAGGATTCAAGCTTGCAATTATCGGTTCACTCCATTCTCGGATCGCTGTTCATACTAGCGCCCTCTCGAGGTGCCCTCATCTTCGTGGTAACTTTACCCGCCGTTCGCGTAAGTACTTTTCTTTCTCTGCCCCCTCTTCCATCCATTGCATCGATTCCGCGGGCCATCAGCCCGTGTGTATTTCTGGTTTTCCTTTGGCGTATACGGCTTCCAGTCTGTCTGCAACAATCGCAGTTCTCCGCCCAGCAGAGACGTGCTTCGAGCTCTCCGATGCGGAAGCGAAGTGCTAAGTTCCCTTCGTCGTACTTATTGGGTTCGACACGACACACGCTGCTTGTCGAGAACTAACGAAGATGGGAAGCAGACAAATGGAGGAGGCAGGGAGGTTAACCAGAAAGAGATCCGGTTGGCTAGCCTACACGGGGGTATTAGGGAAATTGTCCATTAAAGAGTGCTTCACCATGGACATATCCGAATCTCCCCTTGTGCTTAATACCTGGTTCGTTCGGTATCCTTTTTGTTGCGCTTCCGTACTCACTATGCAGGTCATTATTTTCTTCCTGCTGAGGGCCGGTTAGGTACGAGAAATGATCAGGTAAAGAAACAAGATCAACTAACTAATTACAAAACGAGTGATTACCCGGGTGTCGGAGTCCGCGAACTACAATGACATGTGGCTCGTTCGGGCGTTGTCGGCGGTAATGGTGACACGTGAGCGGGCGGCACCATCCTTGGTCTGGCAACCCACTGGAGCGTGCGAAGCTCCGCGTTTGTACGGAATGTATTCGTGTGGTTGCAGTGGCAGTCAGTTTTTTTGTTGTTGTTGTTGTTGTGGCGCACTGAATTTCATCTCAAATGATGCAGTATAGGGAAGAAATGAGTCTGTAACACGTCCTGAAAAGTTATGATTCGTTCGGGGTGAAATATGATGAATGCCACGGTGCGAAGCTATCGCAAGTTGTCGGTGTCATATGTTTACAGCAGTCTTTCTGTTGAAAAAAAAAACGTTATAATATGTGGACCCGTTCCAGCAGGGAAAGAAAATAAATGCTGGCACCTTTTGAGGATGCAATGAATTTTTTTTAGGTCTGTTTTTGCACTTACGGTTTGTTTATGCCGTCACATCGACTACCACCCGTGCAGAAGATCGTGCGTCAGCGCGCAGTTGCATTTTCTTGGCTATGACTGCATTTGTTTGTTGCTCACAAACAGTGAGCAACAAATATCTATCTTTCGCTCAACTTTTATTTACACCTTACTACTCGGTAGTTTATGGTGCCCAGCGTGCGGACAAAGTTAGAACTGTGTGCAGGGTATACAAAAAGCGATGCTGATGTTTGCATGCCCGCCCCCACGCTTTTGTTTTTGTTTTTAGAGTCGTGGCGATAGATTGGACTGCGGCGGCGATATATAGTGAAGATGTTCAAGAGTTTCTTCTGCCGATGAGGCACCAAGCGCACCAGGCTCGAGCTTATAATCATCATAAGTGCCATTATAGTTTTATTTTTGTAAGTAACTTTAGCTACCAGTTGTACGCCTTTTGCGAAATCTTGGCGATCGTTCGCAAAGCTATAGCGGCGAAATTGACAGTTTTAGAAACAGTAGGCACGTGGCTTAATTTTGTTTTGCTCTCAGAAGACAACTTTGTTGTATATATGTTTGCGCGACTTGTCAGACACGGTTTTTGACTACGAAGGAAGGGGTTCGCATCGCGCACGTGCCTTCGTGTACGCTGGGCCGCCTCCACCCCCGCCCGAAAGACCGGCCAACAATGAACAGGAGCCCCGATGTCGTTCATAAAATTCCGTGGGCCGAGTGCCCCGCATCGTGTATCGGCGACAGGAAAAACCTACCAGAATGACTGAAGCAACACGCCAACGATGTGCGGAAGTTCTACGAAGAGCGCAGCGCAGTCGCCGAATATGCTGAGACATTAGACCACCAGATAAATTTCGAAGCGACGGCCATCCTCGAAAGCGAGCCGAAC